>VZTA01002142.1:0-122574 GCA_013398855.1 Mohoua ochrocephala | reverse complement strand
GGGCCGGCGCCGCGCGTGCCCCATTGGCCGCGGCGCCATGTTGTGGCGGCCCCTCAGCGCTGCGGGCCCGCTCCTCCCTGGGTTCGTGCTCCTTTCCCCCACCCACTCCCCCGCTTTATGCACTTTAATCCCCTGGAAGCGAACGCAAACACGCCGCAGAGCCCACAGCCCAAGGCAGGGCCGAGGGAAGCTGCCTGGCACAGGGCGCAGGCAGGGCCGGCAGCCAACGCACCCCGGCGCGCTGTCACCTGTTGGGGATGGATGCGCTTAAAAGTCAATTCATAAAATTCCTCACTTGGGCGAGCACAGATGATGCAGAGGGGAGGTATCAGGTGTAAATCACAACAGTGGTGTGCTGCTGGCATCGAGTTTCAGAACCTAGCTGCGTCGTTGAGGAAAAAATAAATGTGAGAGCTTGCACAGCTGCTGTGAAATGTGTCAGGTTGTCCTTGGCTGGGCTGTCCTGGCAAGTGGGGATGGGGAACCAGGTAGAATGTACCTGCCGAGGTGCTGTTGTCACCTGAGCATTCCCAGCTGGCCTGATCCGTGGCTTTTTGGCCATGTTTTTGTTGGCTGAACGCGTGGAGTTGCCATGTTGGAACCACAAGTTGGATCCAGCAGGAGCTCTTTCTCTGGGCCTTTTCCTCGCTGTTGCACTCCGACGACAGCAGAGAGAATTCTCATTGTGTTAACTCTGTGAGTAAGGAAATTGAGCCTGGTGGAGTTTAGTAGTGTGAGCCGTGGCACTAAATCAAATCAGAGCCCGCAACTTCAGATGTGTTACTCCAACAGACCATGCTGTCCTTTTCCCTTCCTATTTTTTAAGTGTACAAAAAGGTGATGCGAGGATGTTTGAGATTTCGCTTAGTTAAGCTTGGTTTAGCCCAAAGAGGAAAGCAGTGCGTGAGGGCTAAACTCTGTTGTTTAAGGACTTGTACAGTCATTTCTGTGACAACAGCAACAACAACAAAAAGATTGTTTACTTGCTGTGCCTGCTACCACAGACTTTTAAAAATTCTAAATTTGCTCAAATCTGGTTGGATTTTCTTCTGCCAGTTCTTTGGAGTGAGAAAAAAAAGGCATGACATGTTTTAACCTAAGGCTGTTTTGAGACATTTGTAACTCACAGGAAAGACAGTCTCGCATGAGCACTGCTTAAGCCTAGATTACACACGGTGCTTCCAGTTACACTGTGGGCTCTGCCAGATGAAATATTTAAACCGACAAAAGCCAGAAAATGGCCATTTCAAAAGTTTTCATTTCCGAGCTATTAGCAATTTGCATAGGATGACAGGAAAAAAAATGATACCTGTCATGAAAACAAAACTGGGTCGTCTCCAGAGACTTTGATACATTTCATGATTTACTCAGCTGCAGGTTTTCTCTTTTTCTCCACCACTTTCCATAGGCACATGCCACCCAACTTCACATTTCTCAACCTTCTGCTCTGACTGGTTGTTGTACCTAGTGTAATGTATGTATGCAAGTCATTTTAGAACTTCAGTAATTTTCGTAGTTCCTCCAATCCCTTTCTGTTTCAAGAGCAATATTTTAGCCTGAGCCTTTTGTTAAGGGACATTGAAGTGCCTGTTTGTTGTTGTGTGGTATTTGTCATTATTATACCTCTTGTGTGGGATATGTTTAGAAGGCCAAGCTAGGGGCTTTGTATCTGTTTCCATGATAACTGAAGAGGTGATCCATTTTCTGTGAAAGTGGTTCGAAGTGGTTTTTTGACAGGGAACTGGAGGAAAACTTGTTTTTTGGGGGAATTCCAGCAAAGAGTTGATTGTGACCTCTGATGCTCTGTAGTGTCAAGGACAGATGGGAAGATGGTATGAATCAATATATGTCAACCGCACAGATGGTACAGTCATGCCGTGTCCATATCCTGATCTCCTATCCCTTTGAAACAGAAATTAATAATCCCTTCATTATAGGCAATAGCTGCCAACCAGCTGAAAGATCAGACTGTGACTTGGGGTGAAATTCTCTGCAAGGTTTTTGTGCAGCAAGGATTCATTCATTAATGTTGATTTTTAAAAAGTGGCCTTGGGTTTGGTATTGACCTATCTTTGGGCACGGAGGGACTCTAAAGGTAGCAGGGGCGTGGGGCAGGCGGCTGTGAGGAATGTGGGGAGCAGCACCAGTGCAGGGGGAGATTTGGGGCATGGAAGCACGTGGGGAAAAATACGAGAGAAACCCCCCTTCTGCCCCTGGAGGGGTCCTCAGGCCTGAGGGGAGTGGCTCTGCCTGGTGCAGGTGTACAAGAAGATAGTGACACATCACTTTTGGAAATAAAATCTGGGAAGCTTGGGACATTTGTGTGATAACCAGATCCTCTCTGAAAGATGTTAGTAGTGCTGTTGCAATTTCATCGTGCTTTTCTAAAAGGCCCTGCTTTTGTAGACATGGGGTCACTAGAGAATTGCAGTTAATTGCTGCTTATGCCTGTCTGTTTTTAAAGCTTGTAATCCCCACAGCTATGGAGAAAACCAACCAACCAGCTAACAAAAAAAAATTTAAATAAATCAGAACTACTCTTCAGGCTCAGACGAGCAGGAGACAACTAAGCCCAGTTTTCTGAAGTTTCCACTTGTCTTCTGACTTGAGTACAGTCCAGCAGTGGCGTTGGTTGGGGATGTACTGGGTGACAGTGTCTGGGATGCAGAACCCAAATGAATGAGCTGAGGTGGCTCCTTGCACACTTGGAGGATTCCTGACGTGTGAGTTTGCTGTGTTGCACCGTCCAGAGAGTGTCGGTTTGTCCTTGTCTTTGCTTTTAGCAGGAAACAAGGCCTGATATTAAAGGCCACGGTTTGAAGGAGAATATGTAATATAATCAGCTACTGCAACCCACCAAAACGAGTATTGGCACGCCTGCACAGGCTTCACTGGTAATGATGAATTCAGTATTCACCACATGGACTAATTAATGCACTAGAACATCTCCCAGTGCAATTTGCAAGTCACAGATTGCATTAGGTGATACAAATGACTCATTTGTGAACCTGAAGGATGACCTTTGGCAGGACTAACTTCTGACCTCAGAAATATTAAAGAAAGGTTATTTCACCTTGCCATTGTCTCCAAATGCCAAAATAGCCCAATTAAAAACCTTGACATGGAACCATAGGAGCAGATGCGAGTCCTAAAGGGCATTAATTATTTTCAGTGTCAGCTGGTTGTATAACTGAGGCCAAATGAGAGTTTGGAAAGCTATTAAGCCCCTGTCTTACATGGATTGGGTCTAAGGTTTGAATTGAAAATAGTGTGTGGTTTGCATTTGGGTAAGAAACACTGAGTAGAAGGGCAGGTTGTCCCAGTGAGCGGTGTGAGCTACCTTCCTATACAATGACTGTTCGATGATCTTTAAAAATGTACCCCTACAGTAATAAGAATCCATCCCAGCTTCAATATTTATGAAATAATCATTAGTCACCATGCTGCGAGGTCGAAATCCTGTGCATATGTTCAGCATTGTTTCCTTGTGTGCTGTTCTCACCCTCCCTCCCTGGCCACTGATCTTGTTGTGTGTGCGCTTTTTTTCCAAATGCGGTGACAGATGAAGATATTGCACCAAAACTAAGTTCCCATATGGCTAATTTCTACATTTGTTTTAACAACACACAGATTTAAAACAAATGAAAACACAAAGACTTGAGTAATCTTGGCGTTCTTTCCAGTGCTCTGTAATTTCTTCCTCCAGGTGGGCTTTTATTGACACATACTGAAATGCCTTGATGTGCCTTAAAAAAGAAACTAGTCAGACCATAATTCACTCAAAGGTTTTCATTTGTTTGAGGCAAAGCCTTGTATAGCACTCACCCTCTTCCAACCTTCCCTTCCTAACTTCAACAGTTTGAAAATAATTCATTCTTTTAGCTCGGCAAACTGGAAAAAAATTTATATATTTAAGGAGCATGAATAAATAAGCTTGTTATTTACATCCATATCCAGAAGGGTTTATTCCACTAAAATCTGCATTGGAGTTATTTTTAAATTTATTTTCTATTTTCTCTTGCCATGGTTGTTCCAGCATTAGTCACCAAGAAGAGCAAATGGTAGTGGTTCTTGGATGCCATGATAATAGGAATAAGTTAAGAATAGGTAGGTTCTATTCAATGGAATGGTTACTGATATCACCCAAGGGAAGAACTTCCAGATTTTGGTTATTTCCCCAATAGATACTTTTTCTCACCTGCTGGGCATTGCCCTTTGCCTTCATAGTTGTGAAGCTCTGCCAGGGGAATATAATATTTATGTTTGCCATTCACATGACAGAGAATTAAAGAGAGGCATTTTTCTGTCCAACATCTTGGTGTGTCCTTCAGCTGCCTCTCCAGCGTTGTTGCTTGTTATTTAGGGGATGGTTCAGTCTGACCCCACCATAGAACTAGAACTGTGTTACTTGAAACTTTCCTGTGTTGTCTGAATGAAGGAAATAAGAGATTTCACCAGAACTTTTAGCTGTACTTTAACTGAAGTGTTTCCTCAGATAGGTCATTATCACTCCTGTGAAATCCTATAAAGAATTCGCTGTCATGATATGTAGAAACAGATACCACGAATTCAGAACAGGAGATTTTCCCAATTGTTTTGTTTAGGCTGTATTTACTTATCCTGGTTGAACCCCTGACTGTCCAAATGGATAATGCTAGTTGATCTCTTGCTTTTAGAATAGTCACTTTCTGGGGTAAAGGGAAGTACAGTCTCATGGTCTATTCACAGGGCTTTACTTTGCACTGTAGAATTAATCTTTCTGTAGTCATACAGTGAGTTAGAGGCATCTTGCTGCCTCACATATCCTGTTCCTAAATTGGGGTAATAACGCTCTTAAAATGGTTGCTGGATTCTTAAAGGACGTCTCTTAAGAAAATTGGAGCAAATGTTTATGCAAGTTGAAAGATAGTGAGAAGGGGCATGACAGAATTGCACATAATTTCCGCATTCTATTAATGAGCGAAGTCAGGACGCAAACATAACTTTCTTATGTTCACGTGTGACTGATAATTTAGTGTTTTCTTAAGCAGGTCTTCTGTTGTTTTACTTCTTGCAGGAGATGCTTTTCCATAGCCACAGTGAAAGCAGCAAGAAAAGAACGCAGTAGTTAAAAGGGCAGTGAAGGAAAAAGCAGAGATAGAAAAAAAAGTGTAGCTTTGTTAAAATAAGAGTTTGTTCCATGAGCAGTGAAACTAATGAAACTAAACCCTATTTTTCCACAGATTTGTATTGTTTCCTGTGCTCCTTTATCACAATAACTCCATTCATCATGTCTGCTTGTCACCATAATGTTCTTTGATCACTGACATAACCTTTACAGCCCTCACTCCAATATTCTCAGTACTTTCCTATGAACCTGAGTTCCGCTGCAAACATCCAGTGCTGTCCTGCCTTCCTTCAGAACTGTCCCTTAACTGTGATCCTCGTATCCCGTGCTCCCTTCCACTTGGGCTGCACAAGGATGCATTTGCTGCTTGCCTGGCTGAGTTGTACCTCTCTTCCCTTTTGTGGCAGAAGAATCCCTTTTCGCTCAGGGGATTTTCAAGAAAATATCAAAACTTTACTTTTTGTGAGACTTTGCATAGAGAATGGACAAAGGGTTAAAACTATTACGGGGAGAGAGACTCATGAGCAGACAATGTGATCTCGCAGATCCTGGTTTCCTTAGGAAATGAGACTAAAAAAAAGGCCTGATTGCCTCAGGGGAAGAAGACAGGAAACTGCCCCACTGGCCAATTATGGCATTGTTTTCTTGTAATGTGGTTTATTTGCCATACTGATGAGCATTGTACCAAGATCTGAGCTCAGAAGTGTTTGGGTGTCTCTGATGCTGCTCAGTGTTGCAGTAACTACATTTTCTTGTGGAAACAAGCTAAAATGGCTACATAGGAATATAGGGCAGGGTTAGTGAAGTGAACTAATTTCTGGCTTTGCGAATTCTAATAATGTCTACCTATAACAACACACCTGTGGTTTGGAACATTTCGGTTCCACAAAGCCTTTTCCAGATGCTTGTACTTTAGACAAATGTTGCCTCCTGTGTTGAAATGTTCTGCATTAGGCAAGATGTGAACATTATCAGAATGTTTGATTTAAAAATGAGGTATTGTTCTCGTGTCTGCGAACGCTTACATCCTACTCAGAGTTGTGGCCTTCCTGTAGGTAGTGCCGGTGGTTTGGTGCTCAGAGTGTCTGAACCTGGAATTCAGCAGAGATTTGGTCCCTGGGTCGCAGAGGTGTCTTTCAGTGATTAGTTGAAAATCTGGTTTGAGTTCTCCGTGCTCTAATGGTTTAAAAACCTTGCTCATGCACCCTGGCTTTTGTTATATAATAGCAGGCTTTTCCAAACGCTCTCCCAGCATCCCCTGGCTCCGTGCCTGCGCTCAGCCGAAGGGGAGGCTCGTTCAGCAGGCGATTTTACCATTTTCAACTTGTTGTTTGCAAAATTTAAAAGGCCGGATTGCATTGGATTCCATTTATACTGTGTGGGTGTATCCAGGATGTGCTTTATCAGGATGTTTGGAAAGAGATCTCACTCTGAAGTTGCATTCAGAATTGTTCTGTTGGTTGTGCGATGGCGATGCGGAATAATTGTGTGCGCTAAATGCCATGTGCAATGTATAAAATATGACATAGTTTCATAAGAGAGGTGAATGATGTGTATGGAGTCGAGCATGGTTTTAGAGGAATGTCTTTGTAAGAAGACAGACGGAGTGGAAAAGGAAAAACTACCCTTCTAATTTCACCATATTCCATTTTGTGGCAGGATACCATATCCAGCTGAACTTTTCATTCAAAAACTAAACTGATTTGGGAAACTTAATATCCTCAGCCATTGCCATGGATTTGATATTTTTACTAAGGTTCACGTATATTACTCGCATTTGGGCTCATTAGGTAGATTATCAGAATTGCAGCCTGTGTGTGCTGATGGCTGTACTGATTTAAAATGCCATTACTGGCAACTTTTGCATTGGATTACATCCTCCCTGACCCCCGAAGTTAATGGAATTACAGAGGGAGTGCTGTATTAGCCCAGAGGTTTGGCCTACAGTCATCTTTCCCATTTGTGGCAGAATGGCATTGTCAGGGAACACGTGGGTTGAGGGAAATGGTGAGCTCAGAGTTGGGGCTTTTCTTGGGTGTGTAGTGGCTGTTTTTCAAAATTGCTTTTCTTATAAGACTGAAACCGATACATTAACATTCTCCTGTTTTCAATTAGCAAAAGCTCATTTTGAAAAAATATTGCTGGCCGGTTGCGTGGTAGATGATAGGTAGAAAAAAGCATGGAAAACCAGGTGTAACGAGTGCCAGTTTTTAACCAATGGAAATACAACATAAAATAGTGGCTGTGGTACATTATATAAACTGTGTTCCACCTGGCTTGCATTGTCCCTTTCTTACATTTATGGCGTGAACATTTTTTCCCTCTCTGGAAGCAGCTGGGAAGTGTAAATTTCAGGTTTAAGTAGGTGTGCGTTGTTGCCTGTGGATCTTTTTTTCTTTTTTTTTTTCCTCCTGCGAGAGTGGGTAATGGCACGACTGCATTTTGGAGAAGGCTATCATGACCAAACCAGTCCTCCCCACCCCGCTGCACTGTCCCTTTAAATAAAGCATGCAGAGTTCACTTTCTGAAGTTCATTAGCTTGTGTTATCAATAATTTAGGATAATATTCCAGTGGTGCCTAAGTGCCTGGACCACCTTATTTTCCCTGTCAGCTTTCTCATACCCTAGCAGTCCAGTGAACTTGATAAGTGTCCCATCATCCTGTTAATCAAATTACTTATGAACCAAAATTGACAGTTTTCATTAATTATACAAGATTATTCTAATTGCAATTCAAATTTATTCATTTAGAACAGACGGCATTCAGTAATATTTCAGGAAATTTGCATATTAAATGGAGAGGGTCGTCCATTAAGTATGGTAATGTATGCATATTTCCTTATTTTTAACTTCTGGGCCATATGCACTGCTGCTACTTCAGCAGGTGAAAAACCAGAACGTGCTTAATTTGTTCAACAAACACAGGGGCCATCGCACATCTTTTGGCACTAACCACCATTGTCCTTCTTCCTTTTTTATTCCTCCCTCTCTCGCTCCCAAAATAACTTGTATCCTTCGAAGAAACTTCCGATAAGCCTGTTTTTAAATAAATATGTCATTTTTAAAATTTATATTTTTTAAATGGTAGGCACAGCTGGTTGGGGTTGATTGAAATGTTTTGCCATCGAAGCCGTGTTCATTAATTTCTTCAAGATGCTGAAGCAGGCATTAAGGATGCCTGCTGGAGTCCTTCCCAGTGTCATGTGGAACAGCGAGGGGGCTAATCGTCAGCCTTGTAACATCAACTGGTTACCCCCCTCGTGCGAGATGAACCTTTCCCCTCCAGTGAAAAATGAACCTGTCTCAGACAAAAGCACAAACTATGCATGCAATGAGACAATGTCATTATTCAAACCTGTATAAGGCTCTGCTCCCACATCATTAAGAATCATATCTTCATGATATTAATAAGCACCTACCTTAAATCTGTTGCTAAAGTTACACGCAGGTATATTTATATCTGTCCCTTTATTGATGGCGTTCTAGATTGGGGATGGGAAGGCTGGGGCACAGGATGCTCACGATTGACTTTCAAACTGGTAAACTGCTCCCACACCTCATGTGAAAACTGTGTTGTCATGCATCACATGATCCAGCTAGCGGTGGGTTAGTTAACATACCCAGAAATTATTGCCATCCTGCCTTAATGGTTTTAGTCAAACATCTGTCAACTCATTCATCTTAAAAAAACCCAAACCAAACCGAAAAAACTTTTCTTGGAAAAATACATTACTCATTTAACTTGTTTTTAAGCAGGTTTCTTTAATTTTCAAGAGTGAAATGAAACTCTCTGCTGTTTCTATTTGCAAATTTTTTTTTTTTTTTGGCTTCATTTGCTCCAGGCTGTTTATGTATTGTGTTAAATAATTTTTTAAACTGTCATATTGATTGAAAGTTACTCAGAATAGCAGTGTGCAAATTACAATTGTGTTTTTTGAGCAGGAAGTGAAATTCAAATGAAAGGAATGTGTACTGCACATGTTAATTATCTTGTGTTGCCCTTCTTCTGCACTTCTGAGTGGAGTCAGGAAAAGCACCACGTAGCAGTGCTTCTTGAGCACTACTAGAACAAAGTTTAAAGCACGTGCTTAAATACTTTGCTGCCTTGGGATCGTGGGCAGGAAATGAAAATAGTATTGAGAAACTATTAACTTTGGTTTTCTCCATGAACTCTGAAACTCACAAGGGGCTGTATTGTCTAAAGAGTTCTTTATTAGCGGTGAGGTATCTGACAGAGGCGTTTTCAGGGCTAAGGGGGGTTCTGGATAAAAAGAGACATGGAAAAAAATCCTGCAACCTATTTGAGAGCTTTCAAGCTACGATGCAGGGTATGGACTTGACTCCTTGATTCTGGAGAATTTTGGCCATCCTGTGAAGTACTCTTGAGTGTTGGCCAGTTGCCTTTTGTCAGACTTGGGTTTCTTTAAACAAATCTCAGATTTTGTTGCCACTTCTTCTTGCCCTGAATTTTCTATAGCACAGGGAGGAAACGTCTTCAGCTTTGAGATGAGAATTTCTGAAAGAGGGAGTGCTCTGAAACATGTCTTGAGCTCAAGGGTAGAGGTTATTCTTTATAATGTGTACATGGGCCAGTGCTTCACCATATGGGGAATCCATGTGCCCCGTTCATTTTCCCTGATTTTTATGTGGCTTTTTTGCACTCCTTGGTAGAGGCCACACCTTCCCTGGGTTCAGCTTACCCGAGTGTGGCACGTTCAGCACGGAAGGGGCACAGTTTGTACACAGGGCAGCTTCACTGCAGGATCAGCAATAGCAGCGTGTTGGTCCTGGTGAACTTAGACCTGGGCATGAGCTGTTTGTCTGTCCCAGAGCCTCTGGTTGCAACATTGGCAGTCTTGGCCTTACCCACAGTTCACCAAGCCAAATGCTCCTCCTGATCGCTTCACGTCAGGCCTGATTTGCCTTTTCTGAATGCACAAAGGACGTGGCATCAGCATTGTGCAACTCTCATCTCTGCTCGAGTTTTGCGCTTGCTGGGTCTTTCTTGGGTTAAGTGCAATTTCCCAGCTGTACACGTGTGTAAAAATACCCAGGAAAAAAAAATCTTTAGACTGGCATGACAAATTCCCATTGACAGAAAAAACTGTAAAATGTAGTGTATTTCTTCAAAGTTCTCAATTTATTTAATCTAAAAATCATTGGAAATCCCTATCCCTGATTAGTGTTTGTGAAACTTAACTGAATTGTCATCATTGTTGCCGGTTGAGTGTTTTGCAAATAACAGATCCGTTAAAAATATTCCCTTCCTTTCTGTTTGTATTCTGATTTCACTCTTGGATATTTGCTAATGTATTCACAATTATTAGAACTTAATTTAGTTGAAAGTCTGTAGGCCTGGGAAGCCCACAATCCTTTCATTTGTCCTCTGCATGTACGAGACATTTGTAAATTGTCCCTGGTCTTTACACTTTCCAGCCCAGAGGTGGATTTCCGTATTCACTGAGGAAAAATAAAAAAATAAAAAATCATATCTAAAGTGTGCAATAACCTCAAGACACTGTGGACTTCTTGTGTTAGTTACATGCATTCTTCTCTTCATCCCCTGCTTCTTTTCATGTATATTATCTTTTTTGTTTGCATGGCATGTATGTAAAGGTTGTTCAAGTAGCAGGAGGGTAGATATCCTGCCACAAGTATAGCAAGAAAGATGGACTAAGTCAGGAAAATTTGGTGTTCGTGTTGTTTCATTTTCTCAGAAAGTAAACATCTTGTATGCCGCAAACCCTCTGTGTTTAGGGGTCAAACTTTTCATAATTTTTTTAAAGTTACATGATTTTTTTTAAAAGTCAGGAAAATACGTAAAATGTGATTGTAATGAAGAGGGTTTTTCCAATTAGCTGTATTTGGGCAACCACAATCTGCCCCCCAGAACTTCCAGGACTCACAGGCTATGCCACAAGCTGGTTTAGACTTTTCATTAGAAGAGCAGATGTTTACTGAAAGAAATAAGTAAACCTTTGCTAGTGTATGCCTCTTCCAGAAGCCGGGTTTTTGGCCTTGCAACCAGGATTGCATCTTATTGTGTACACCTTATAGAGACCAGAAACACTCTTGATATGCCCCTTTTGATGCAGGAGACCTCTGCATTATGTATGGCCCCGTGTGCATCTCGTGAGCAGACCCTTTGAGGAAGAGGGGCTGTGTCCATGCCTGGTGGTGCATATGAGTTGTGATATTAGCAGAGTGTCAGGAGAGGTGCAAATTATGAGAGGGCTCACGGCTGTTTGGGCATGTTGGAATTTTGGAAGAGCTCAGTAAGGTACAAAAACAATACGTGAAGCTGGTGAAAATCTGTTTGAGCCTCATTTTTCCATAAGAATTAGAGTTTCTCTGATTGGTGTCTGAAAAAAACCCCTGTGTGCTCGGCTTTTGGTTTTCTATACATTATAAAAGGAGCATTAAATGAACAGGTCTTTAGAAAGCAAATTTGGATTCTCAGATGAGGGACAGGACCTTGCTCACGCTCATGCACCTGTGCACGTGGCATGTGAGAAGACCCACGACCATTTGTTCTAAGAAATATTTAAAGATATGGGAAAATTACCAGGTATTGCTGAGATTAGTCGGAAAGTACATATTAATACATTTTTTATTATGAAAAGGAAATCATACTTAAATAAAATATATGGTTTTGAAAAAATCATATCTGTCTCGGTGATTAAACATATATGTCTTTACTCCTCTGATTGCATCAAGGTGGTTGAAGCTCACGTGACTTTTGAGACTGGTGTTAGGAAGCAGAGACAGCAAGTTTTTCGTTTTGCCTTTGCCTTTCTTCCTATTTTCCTCCTGCCTCTTCTTCTTCCCTTCTCTTCCTCTTCTCTTTTCATTTCTCTTCTATTTCATTTCTTTTGGGGTTAATTATTGTCAATAGGTTGTGTGCAAAACACACATCTGAGCAAAATACGTGTGTGGGTAATATTTTGAATCTTTAGTGACCGCATCTATGACATAGTAAATTCTGTGTTCGAAATTCAGACCTTGAATCTACATAGTCTTACATGTTACCGACATCGATGTGTATGAAGCTGAAAAAAAGATTATAGAAATCACATATGTGTGTACGTGCTTCCTTCAAATATTCTGCCAAACCAAAGCTCTGCCTGTGGGATTTGTGAGGAAAATCCTCGCTTACCTGTGTGGCAATCTGATTATTCCCTGAAGCTTAGACTGCTTGTGCCTATTTTTAGCATGAAGCATCACAACTGATTTTATGAGTCATTAAAATTAGCCAACCCTTTAAAAAACCTCGGGTTAGGGCTTTGTGCTGTTCTGTGTGCACACAGACATTTGTCGATGAAATGTTTTTGCCGGTTCTGTCAGTGTCGAAGATTTTGGTGAAGAAGACTCATGTGGTGTGAGGTTACTGGATGGGGTCTCAGGAGAGTCCTGGGCTCAGGCATAGATTTCTCAGGCATTTTTGGAGAAGCCATTTTGCATCTCTCAGTTCTGACTCCTAATGCCCCACGTGTAGGTTGTGTCTCTCTCCATCCTCCACCCTGACTATCTCTGTAAAGTCCTTTTAGACAAGAATTGTCTGTTTGTGTTTTTGCGTGATGCTGAGATTTTATTGTTGCTTACAGTGACTGTAGTTCTCCTGTATCACCCTTAGCAGGATCAGCCCCACCTGAGGCACAACTCCTTGGCTGTTGCCTTGGTGCAGCAGAGCAGGTGACACATTAGAGGGCACAACTTTTTGGGTATGTTTAAATGTTCAGTGTCAAGTATGACAAGAAGCATCATGTTTCACTCTGTCGTTTGGTTTGCTGCTACTGATGAGTTTTCTTTCCTAATGTGGCATAATATTAATGTTTCTGCCTGACAACTTCCAAGCCTGGGGGTCAGAGCTCATGTTTCAGCACACGAGACACCCAGCTATAAATCTTTTTAAATAATACAGAAGGCAAGATGGGGTCACTGCAGAAAAAGCCAGCCAGTCTGAACGAAGTGGCATTGATGCATGGAAGAAAGTGTGTGGATTTGGTTGGCATTGCATAGGCACTGTTTGGAAGTTTTTCTTATGGAAAAATGGTTTTCTGCTGAAACATTTCTAGTCTTAATTCTGGTCTGTTACCAAGTTTATTAAGTCAGCTTGACTGTACCTTTGTTTTTTGGGGTTTTTTGTGCCTCCAGAATACTGCAAGCATGGTGTAGGGTATCCATGCACGTATAATGGGCACTGTAATTTCTGTGAGCTGATAGCAAGCAATTGATTACTGGCAGCTGAAAATAAATTCATGCAGTAACTGCATGGTGTGCTTTTAACAGGAAAATCTAAAGGGAAAAATCTGCATCCATTGCATTAGTAAATATGGCAGAAGCTAATCCCGTACAGTGTCTGAAGATGCAAAACTGTCACAGGTTGGATCTTCTGTTTGTGCAGCAGTTTCGGGATTTGCACCATGGAATGACATCAGATCTGTATTTTTCTCACTTCTCACTACTTGTATTTATGCTGCTTCTTGTCTTTGCAAGATGGATGCAATACGTACCTGTCCTTAATATCATCTGAGCAGCGCATGGCAGGTTTTGCTACTTTAGATATTTGCTTATAGGATCCAACACAAGACTCTGTGGCCCAAGCAAGGCAGAAAACCACCAATGCACTTTTAAATTTTTGTTTTTCAGACAGTGGCTTTATGATTGTATATTGTCTAAGGTAAATGGAAATTATTGGTTCCTCTTGTAGTTGCAATAACAATAAAAATAACCATCTTTTCGTGGCACTGCTGCCATTGTTCATGGCATATTCCATGCGTATGGAACACGATTTAAAACCAGAACCATGTTCTGTAAGAGAGGTCACTGCATTGGGTGCTGAGGGTGCCATGGAGGTTCTGGCTTTTGTCCTCTCTTAAGGAAAGCTGTAATACTTAGAACCAATGAGTGAGTTATGGGGGTTTTCCAGACAAATGGCAATTAAAACTTATAGGATGAAACTGCCTGTTCCGCTCCTATATGCACACACATCATTGAATTTAATGCCCTTTCTTTGTGTGTACTTTTGTCCTCTAATTTTTTGCAAGTGACTGGGTGCAGGAGTCAATCTTTTAGGTTTAGCTGACAGTGCTCCATGGAAAACACCCTGCAGTACCCGTTGTTTTGTTGTGTAGTTGTCCATCAGTCAACCTGTGCCTTTTCCTGGTGGGTGCAACAAACACCAGGTAACTGCCACCAGTAAAAAGTCTTTAACGAAGAGAAATGCGTTGACAGGAGGAAACAGCTTATGAGGCAGCATGGTGGTAAGAACATAGTGGCTTACAGGACAGCAGTTGTTGTATAAAAGGGGAACTAGGATGGAGCACAAAGATAAATCTATTTAGACAGATAGCCAGCAGGTTTAGTTAATTGTTACTGTAATCGATTTTGGGTAGTGGGTAAGGAGAGGTGCTGTTCTGGCATCTTCAAATGTGGCTGAGGAAAGGGTGACATCCTAATTTTGGGACAAATCAAGCAAGGAAAAAGCTGAAATACAGGAGAGGAGAATAGTAGACATCACTTGGTAATTCTTGCTCTATTGGCCTGGGATCCAAAAGCAGGGTTGCTCAGGCAGCTACAAAAAGTAGCTGTGCTGTGGATAAAAGGGAATCCAAACCATATCTTTGTTCAGAAACTCTAAAGCACTTAGATTTATTTTAATATATCTTTTCCCATCATTTCTTGCCTCTTTTCTTTATTTTTCGTGGGAGGTGGCTGCCTCATCAGGAGAAGGCCCTCAGCTTGGTTGTTGGTAGCCTGGGTCTTGACCCTGTGATCTTCTCCTGTGTGGAATGCCGTGTGTCTCAGCAGCATTCCAGAACACAACCAGATGGGGAATTCCCTGTTGGTACGTGGATGCAGTTTGGATGACGAGGGGATGCAGAGCTCTGGCCTTCGCTTTGGATTTTTGGTCTCTTTCCGGTTAATCTCTTACTTAGAATATAAATCACAATAGTTCTGCATGTAAAATAAGTATTTGCATAATCCTTCTCATGGAAAACAACCCTTAAAACCTAGGTATTTATTATTATGATCAGCTCTTGGTCTAACGTATTTCTGAAGATGAAATGAGAAACTTTCGTAAAAGCAGCTCCTTTCCCCCTTACCCCATTTGTTCAAATTAATTAACATTATGACAATGCTGTTTTCTGCCTACGCACTTAATAACCTCTGGAGAATAGATTAGTCTAATATTATTTGCTTACAAAGATCAGTTTTGATAGGATTTTAAGTGCAAACACTCTTGCTTGTAATCAACAATTCCTGCTACTCCGAATTTTTGCATCTTCAACTAAAACATCTATTACACAGGCCACCTGTGGTGATAAGTGAATCTTGTCGGTGAAATTATTTTAAACACTCTCACTTCACTAAAAATGTGTATTTATTCCCTGCATTTGTAAGCTGCACACATCATTCCTCCTTTCCCCATACTTGGTTGCTCTGTAATATCAAATTACTCTTAAACCACTTGTGTATAAAATGTCTGCTTTAGAAAAAGAGGTTCGTAATTGGAAGTCACCTTTTTGTGTTTCCTCTTCTCCATCTCTGTTTTTCCCATTCCTGTACAGCACTTTTATGTATTTCATAGTGCAGGTGATGGTAAACACCAGGCAGGTGTAGAGCTCCTAGGATAGGTTGTAGGTGGGGTAGTGAAGATCTCACTTAGAGCTTGGTCTGAAATGAAGTGCGAAAGAGCTTTTGGTGGGGGGAAGTGGTGCTTAGAGATGTGGCTACTGAAAAGTAAAGCACTGTAATCTTCAGTGACATGGCGAATCTGGATGCCGTGGGTATTAAACTGCATTTCTGCTGGGGTGGGAGGGGGTTTTTGGCAGGAGGTGCAGGCAGCGATGCTCCTGCGTGTTGCTGTGTTGGGGAGCATGGGTGTGGCGAATCATCCTTCTGAAATGTGCAGGCTCTGTGCTCAGCCTATGCCCCTCTGGAGCCAGATCTTGTTGGCTGGGCTGGCAAGACAAACTCTTTGCAGCAAGAGGTGTTGCCTGAGCTAAGGATTGCAGGTGGGAAAACCTGACTGTTGTGGGAATGTAGAAGAGAGGTTAGCAGGGAGTTTCTGTTTGCTTGTCTCCGAGGACTTGCCTCCCTGTTATCCCCAGCTGCTGGAAGGGCTTGATCCAAACATCTCCTCTGGTCTTGCAGTCCTGTCTGTGTTCATGTGGTGGTGGTGGGTGCTGAAAGATGACAATTGCTGTGTTCAGGCAGCCCCCCAGAAGGCCGATGTGTGTGTGGCAGTGGCCTGGCTTATTCCAGTACCAAGTGAAAAAAATGCGTTTATAGTTGTTTAATAAAGCAGGAGACAAATGTTGCCCCTGTGCAGAGAGGCTGAATTACGTACTTCATGAACCAAATTAGTATCACAATGCTTTGCTTTGTTCAAGAGGTGATATGCATTTACGGGCCCATTTTTCAGCAAGATAAATATGACATACGCCAAGACTTCCCTGAAGTAAATAGTGTAAATAATAAAAGACTCTGCCAAGGAAAGCTGAGAAATGACTTAATCCTCACCCATTTATACTGTAATGCCAAAATGCCACTGACCAAATTGTAGAACAAACTGCCCATTTAATCAGCTCTCTCTAATGTTACAGAGCACGTTGTCTTCCTTTCTAACGATTCTCAGCGTTCTTTCGTTTGGTTATTAAGCCTCTGAATTTAAGCGTTTATCCACACTGAACTGTTTCACACCAATGGAGTACTGCTTTATTTCTGTGTGTTTTTTGACTATTAGCTTTCTTTGGGGGGTTAAAAATGTGAATTATTTTACCCTTTAATTTATTAAAGGAGGTGTTTTACCTTAGATACTATTTTTCCTTATTTTTATTTCTGCTTTGTTAAATCCTTTTCTTCTTTCTCTGGCACCCAGGGCCTGCCAGCCTGGACAGAAATGATTAAAAGACTGTGTAAACATGTAGGATGGGATTTTCAAAAGTGTTCAATATTGCCCTAGCTGGGGAGCATTGCCATTGAACAGTTGTGTGAATGCTGAGTGCTTTTGAAAATCCCACTCTTAAAGTATCAGTGTTTTAACAGAGAACCTCCTTTGACACGGTTGCTCATCACAGGGCACACTCTGCATGTGTGACATCTTTAGTTACTGACAGTCAAGCCTATAACAATGAGACGTGGTCTTTGTTGGAACCCCACTGTGGTTTGCTTTTAAAATAGTCTAATAAGGGGATTGGAAAGCTGAATGTGGGGAACTTTAGATGGCAATTTGGGATTTAATCGGGAGAAGGGTGATTGCCTTTGGTTTCCAGACACTAACTTTTGTGGCTCGAGTTAAGCCTTTAGAGGTTGGGGAAAGACAGCCAAGAGAAGGCAGCCAGCTCTTTTAAGGATTGGAGCATGAGCTCTGACCAGAATAGGAATAATTTGCTTCCCAGGAAGAGTTGTAATTTAAACTATGTCCAGAAAATCAGAAATACCTCAGAAAACTGTTTGCTCATATGCAGTGGAAATGCTCTTATGGATAAGAATTTACCCGATTGAAGAGCTGGGGAATTGAATTTGTAATCATATCGAAGTGTTAATATAACCCATACTTCTCGACTAATCAGTTATTTTCTTGAAGACATCTCAACATGCACTCACAGAGCTCTGGAGAGGCCCAGTGCCAGCTGACAAAGACAGCTCAGTTCACGGGGGTGATTTAGTCACAATAGAATGGCCCCAATCTCTGTGTGTGCCAGTGAGGACCACACACAGGAGCAAGAAAGAGATGTGCTTGCTCCTGATGTCTTGTGGTGTCAATGAACAGAAGTGATAGGGAGGTCAGAGGTGGTATAAATCCGTATGAGAACAGAAATGGGCTTAGTCATGGATCAGATCAAGAAGAAAACAAACCAGTCCTTCAGCACCCATAAGTGTACAAAAACCCCAAACCTGAATTTGGGGATGGGTTGTCTTAAATGGGTTCCGTTTGTGGCCTTTGGAAAGGAAGGAAAGGCCATTTGCAATATCAGTGTGTGCTGAACTGAGGGCTCGATGCTGCTGTGAGGAGAATGGTGTTCTCAGCTCAGCATCTGATTGCTGAGACCTTCTCCCGTGAAGAGTGGTTTATTTCTTTAATTTTTTTTCCTAAATTGAATTTTTTTTCTGCAGACTGAAGTGAATGGAAATGAGAACTTATGATATAGCAGCAGAACAAGCAGTCTTAATAGATGCTTATGGTGTGGAAATTTCCCTCTGAATCCTCTTATCTTCTGTTTGTAAACAGGGATGAACATGGTTCTGTGCAAACATTCACAGTAGGCGCCCTCTGACAACTTCACAATTTTCCTAACCTGGCGAATAAATCACTGTTCCACCTGGTATAATTCAAGAATGTAAATTTTGTTTGTTATTGCAGATAACAGGCTTGTGCTGGGGAAAACATGATGAAGTGCAGTCCTTTCCCTGGAAAGCTTTTACCTTAGTTCCATGTTCCTAGATTGGGATCCTTACACTGATGCCGAAGAATTCCGGTTTGAATGCAGTATCAGGGTGCCAGATCAGGGCCCAGGACCTGCAAGGCAAGGCCAGGTGTGGGGAGAGAAAAAAAAAAAAAAAAAAAAAAAGAGGAGAATTCCCTTGTTGCCTCAGTTTTGTGTTCACACCTTTCCTTAGAAATTTGGTCTGTAGTCTGAGGGATCCAGGAACAGTGGAGCAACATGGTATTCTCCCTCTCCTACTTCAGAAGCCCTGCTTTGTGTCTCAGTAATACGGATGAGGGATGCTCCATGCTGCAATGTGTCTGGAAAAAGGGCAAAGTGCTTGTGTTTAATTTGTACCTTCAGTGTTCTGTCTAACAACACTGTGACGATCAGTGCTGGTGGTTGCAATTGGATTTTCATCAGTGATGAAACATCTGTAGCACTGAGGGCGATAGGTTCTGTGTTCTCTCTGGTTTGAGAAGCAGGAGAAATTCTATAAATGCTACCCAGGTGCAGGTGCTGTTACCTGCAGGGCAGGGATTAGGACCTCGTGGTAAACAACAAATTTCCAGTGAATTTTGTCTTGGTAGTATTTGCACAAAATATTTGTTGGATGTGGAGTACTTGTTTGTGTTTAAATAGTTCTGTGATGCAGAGCGTCTGCTCGTGTTCCTGGGAGCAAACCTTGCTCAGTGCATGGACAGCCAAATCCATAGATCTGACCTGAGATCCCTGCAGAGGGGTGGTTGTGGGGAGAGCTGTTCTAAACCAGAAAGTTGAGGTGCAGGATGTGCACTTTGCCTACAGGAGCTTTGTCCTGCGAATACAGAAATCACCAGGATTTTAGTGGCCTTGGATTTGCTGGAATTTCAGTGGGATCAGCTAGAACCCGGGGTATACATAGATTTTTCTGAGGTCTTTCCCCAACAAGCAGAGCGCTTTCATTTGATATAATAAAAAAAAGTATGTTTTTGCACACACAGATGTACAGACAAGCTCATTCATATGCAAATTTTTAGGAATACAGGCTGAGAGAACTTTTCTGCATCATCTTTCCTCTTTCTTTCTCACTGTACCTCTTAGGGAATTTGTCGGACTGTTTCGTTCCACCACAAACCCCAATAAAATTAAACAAGCCCCCCTGAAAAGACAGAGACACCGTAAAACATTTGTACATGATTTTTCTGGAAATCCAAACGTGATCATCAACATAAAATGTTAATAAGTTTCATAGCCATATTTTGGTCATTTTCCTAATTCTACAGCCAGATATCCTTGAGACTCTTTATAATGAACATCTTTTCTTGGTTTTTGTTGGGGTTTTTTGTTGATTTTTTTTGGTTTTTTTTTTGTAGTGACACATGCCTCCAATCACAGGAGATGTGTTAGCAGAACTCTGAAGGACACACAATGTCTGTAACATTTCTCAGATAATATTGTCATATCCTTGGAGCAGCAGGCCCATTTTGAAACAGTAATTTGGTCCCTAAAGAGCTCTTTAGCCTCTGCCTTGCCTGCCCACCCTGGCCAAGCTGTCGAAGAGAGCAGCCCAAGATAGATGGTCTGGATTTGTGTAGAGTAATTTAAAGCATCCTGCTTTTTTTTTTTTCCTGCTTCGTTTTCTTTCCTGGTGGAGAATTTACTTGGGAATAGACTTTATCTGCAGTATTGCTTGCTTGTACAGGCATACACAGCCCCTTCATTTTTTTGTTTTGTCTTACTCTTACTAAAACCTTTATTAGAATGCAGATGAACCCTGACCTCAGCTGAGGATTAAGTGAACAGATTCTTTAAGTAATAAATCTAAAGGCATATTACAAGCAAGAAAAAGGGATTTCCCTTGTGTTTTTGGATTTATAAGTGCCAGAGGCTAAACAACTTACAAGGGCTCTAAGATTGCTCCTTTTTTCTAACCTGGGACATGTTCTAATATTGTGACATAGCGAAGAATTAAGCTGGCTTACTAAGTAGAAAACATGTAGAGTAATTGAAAATGCATCATACAGACAGGAATGCTCAATGCAACAATGTCCTGTTACAAAGATTACACTGATTTATAGGGGATGTCTTAACTCCTAATCCCAGGGACACAAGATCACATCGACCATGTATTCTTTCATAAGCAGCAAAATAAAAAAGGTGGTTAATAATATATATGCTAGAGATGGAAAATGAGGGAGAGGGGGCTGGGGCAGCATTGACTTTCACGTTAGAAGAATTTACCAGTGCCAATATTTTCATTAGGTTTTTGTGTTTGTCTCGTTAGGGAAGTGCAGCTATTTTGTGTTTTGTAGCTGAGAGAAGTAACCAAATGGAGCAAGAATGAATTAGGGCTAAATATTGTTTGGTATAAGCTGTTCTGAAGAGCTCAGAGAGGAAGTGGCTGGGGGTGGGGGAGGGAGGAAAGGTCACATGGACCGTGGATGTAAAGCAGGGTGTGGAAACAGCTGGAGCCGAATCACCGTGTCTTGGAATTAAAAGAGAAGATGGTGAAAACAGTTATTTTCTTTTGACCGTCCAGAGGGGAAGACTTGAGGGAGAACAATGGTGCTGCTTCGCAGAGCTAACGTCACCCGTGGTGACCTCACCCCACACAAGTTCAAGGACCTCTTCTCCCCCATTAACCATGTGCAAAATTACCACACGTACTCTTTCCTGATCTGTTCATTTTCTCCCAGCTGTTGGTTCCTGCTCTGATCAGTCTTTTGTCTTCCCATTTGGTAACACCTCTCCGAAGGGCTGCTGGAAGCTGGAAGAGCTGTTTCTCCTTGGAGTCATCCTCTTTCCTTCCTGCTACTTATTCTCCACTCTAGTTTGGGTTGCTTCATCAAGTTCATGTTTCCAGCTGCTCCAGCTTTGCCAAGAGAACACAAATCTATTATTTCAGTCTTACCTTCTCCTCTAGGTTGAAATTTTCTGCCTCCTGTGTCCCTTGTGATTGCGTTTCCCAGGTTGCAGAATGTCCTCCTTTCACATTTTCCTCACGTTTTCACTGGTTCAGCTAATAAGGGTTTGGTTTTCCAGATTGGTAGGGACAACTCTTATGTCACTAAGTGAGTAGAAAGGGGGGTGCAAAGCTTTTTGGTGGAGTTTGCCAGGAGTTTGAAACAAAAGTTTGTGGAAGTTTGTCCTATTTAGCTCAACACTTGACTCAACCCCTAGAGATGGCATCGTGACTGACAGTGTTTATGTTTTGCTGCTTGTCATTGGAAAAGAAGCTTCAGATTTCATTTCACACAACTGCAAGCAGTCTCTTCTGCTTTCCTGGTTGTGGCCAGCTTTGCTCCATCTTCTCCTGGTACAAATACTTTCTTCCTGTGTCAAAACCCCCTGGCCTGTGAGGAATGGAAAATTTATGGACAGCACGAAATACATGGAACTTCATCGGCAAAGCAATGGACAGAAAACCTTTTGTTTTACAAGTATTAAACTCCTTGCTGTGGTTTCAATTTTATCTGAGATTTTTGGGGGTGGTTTTTTTTGGTGGTGCACAGATTCCCCTGCCACCTTCTGACTTTGTTACATCACACTAAAGCCTGATGTGAGAGAAAATTAGAGAGATTAATTTCTGAGTGTTGTCATTATGCAAAGAATTTATTTTGAAGTGCAGGATACTTGGATAGTTGTGTTATCTGAGTAGAGAGGCCAGAATGCTACACTGGACGTTTATAAATTTGGGGAAAAAATTACAGTATTTGAAGATGCATAATAGGGAGACACTTGAGTAACAGGAATTCTTAACACTTTAGTTCAATGCCTGCAAAAATGTATGGGCCATTCAGAGAGGGTCCTGTGGGTTTTGTCCCCATCTTGTGGCTGTCCAGATGTGGCATTTGTAAGTCTTAATCTTTTGAGTCAAGCTGTGTGCAAGGTCTGCTGTCAGCCAAAGAGGAATTATTTGTGCATGCTCCTGTTTAATCGATACGCTAAGCATAAAAAAGGCAATAGAAATGAACAAGAGAATTAAAAGTCTAGTGAGGAGACCTGAAGGCTGCAAAGTGGCAGCTGAGACTGCAGAATGCATTAGGGGGAAGTTTTGAAATTGTATAGGCACGACTGGTAAAGGAACTTTCTGTATAGAAAATCCCCCAAAGCCCCCACAGCCAGAAATATTTCACATCCAAAAGAAGACACTTTTAAGGAGGAAGCAGGATCCTCTGATAGATGACAAGGAATTTCTTGACAGAAGACCAAGAGATTGCTATAAAGTATTCAAAGGTTTCTTTGCCCCTTGCAGTTGACAAAAGAAAATCCCGGAGAGATGCCATTGACTGATACGCTTCTATATACATATAGTAACAAAAATAGGAAGGACTTTTACGAGTCATGGAAAGAGTAGGTGAGGCTTTGGACAAGTCAAATGGTGTCCCTGAAGTCTGAAAGGTAGAAAATGCTCTGAAGTTGCTCATTTATCACAATCCGGGAAAAGGAGCTCCAGGTGACTGCACCCTGCAAGCTCTGAAATCTGCAGCAGGGAAATGCTCACAATGGTCTTCATGGGGAAAAAATGAAACCTGAGTTGGAGTTTGGAGAAAGGAGAGGGACACATTAGGGGACAGCTATGAATCTCACTGCAAGGGGCTGGAGCAGGCCAAAGACCTGTAGCTCAAAGCCAGTCCCTGGATGCTGTTCCCCTTTTGCTCCAGGTGAGGTGATATCAGTTCAAAAAGCACAAGGAAATAAAGGAGCACCACTTGTTGTGTCACAGGAGGGAAATGGAAAGTAACCAAGATGTGTAAATCCCTTGCTCGATAAACTCTGGACTCCAGGGACTATGAAAGTACATTTTGCAAAACCTTGTCTTCTGTGGACCTACCCTTCACTCAACATGCTCTCTTAATTGGTGATTTTATAATGCCCATAATGAAATTTTGGAAATACTATATTTGATTGGATTTGTTGTTTTGTTTGGATTTTTTTTTTAATTCCTAGCAGTTAGAATCAGTTTCGAGGGAAGGGACCACATTTTAAGAAAACATTTTCTTCTCCTGATTCTTAGAAAATGAAATCTTACAGAAACAAACCAAAAAATAAATAATACAAAGAGTTGTGTGAACAAAACATTTGCCGATGTGATTCCTCCAGCTTCTGCTTTTTCACTTCCAAGCGTCTTAATCAGAAGAACACAAACAAGTGAAGGGAGTTGGTATCTTTGGGGGGGTTGGGGATGGGTTAAGAGGTGGGAAGAGGAATAGTCAGGATTGTGGAATGGTGTGTGAGAAGAGATTGTAGAGACTAGAAATCTTTAGGATGAAAGATGAGTGAAAGAAGATACGATCAAGACTATGAAATTATCAAAGGGAATATGGAATGAATATTCACAATTCCCAATAAGAGGAGTAAAAATTTCCCTGTTAAATGGTCAGATAGCAGGTTTAACACAAACAGAGGAAGTACTTTTTCACACAATGCATAATTAAATTGTGGAACCCGTTGCAACAGGATGTTGTGGAGGTCAGAGCTGTAAATGAGTTCAAAGAGAGACAAGTTCAAGGAGGATAGAGCTGACAAAGCCTGTTAAATATGAGGGCTCGGATACAATCTCTGGGCTCAGAGAGCTCTGAAACTTTCATTGCTGGAAGTTGGGAGAGTACAGTCGGATACACTTTCCATGGTCCTGTTTTCTCCTTTCACACAGCTTGTGTTGGCCACTGCTGAGACTTGGCTCAGTGTCTGCCTTTATGGCAGACATTATAGATATTATACTTTGGAGGACACTCCCTTTGCCTTTGGAATGAGTTTGTTCAGATCTGAAATCTTTTTCGTCTCCTTGGGACTTTGTTTCTGTCATGTTGGGAGTGTGACAACCCAAGGTGCTCCAACACTACTTCCCTCCAGAATTAGGAGATTGAATAAGAAATGAGAAGATTTTTAAACACAGCAGTACTGGTTTCTCTGTATTTGGAGTCTTGTATTGCGAGGAAAGGGTTCACTTTGTTGTTCATGAATTTTCCGGTTTTCCTATATGAAAACCAGAAATCGACCTCCACTAAAAACTGGCATGATGAAATCCTCATAAAAATCAGAGGTAAATGAACTGTTATTGTGAGAATTTCAGGAGGCTATTTTGTGAGGCTAGTCAGGATTAGAAGTAATACTTTGGATGGGTGTTGGAGACAAATGGGGAGCCAGGGCAGGCTCAAATTACTCTTCCTAGGTCAGCTCATGAAAACTGTTCTTGATACTCAACTCAATCTCATCTCTGAGGAGATGGGTCCCAAAATGCACAGTGTGCCAGCTGGGATTGAATGGTGGTACACAGATACATGGATAGGCATGTTGTTATTGCTTCATTGTGAAGTAGCTTTAGCAAAAGTCAGGACCCTAAGTAACATTTTCTCTACGGAGTAGAAACCAATCCCTGTTCTCAGACATCCTCACTGTACATAAGTAGCCGAAGACTGGCAACAGCAGGGAAGGGAGAGCAGGGAGGCACAACAGGATAAAGTGATTAGCCCAAACTCATACAAAAGATCAGTGGCAAAGCCAAAAAACAAGCCCAGGGTTTCTGGGGCAGAGCTGACGGGATCATATGCTGCACAAATCCATTACAGAGAGATGTAGTAGCTTTGTGGTCTGAGCTGTAAGTTCAATGTTCATCCACTCCAAAAATATAATGTATGGAGAGTTGAGTGTATTTTAAGAGTTGTTCCTTTATCCTCACAGCAACTGGAAAGGATGGCAGCCTGCCCTGAAATAGTAACTATCAATATATGATGCCTCTTGCAGCTTTCCTTCCTGATCAAATAAATAATTTGTAAGGTTTTGATGACAAAAGGATGTATCCTCTGCTCAGCTATCACCTGCCAGCACTACTCTGTGCAATCTGATTTAGAGATTTAAGCATAGAAATCGTCCTTTCTGCTGTTTCCCCTGGAAACAGGGAGCCCAGCGGAGAGGTTAATCATTTGGGTTTGCAATTCAGAGTCGGCAAAATCCAAAATAATTCCCCATCTCCTGAGTTTTAAAAGATGCTGCTAGACTTCAAACTTTCAAAGGCAGTGGTGTTGCTTGCTCCCTGATACTGTTTAAAAATAAGTAATTTAGACAATGGTATACACCCAGAAGGGTTTACATTAGAGCGAAGCTCCCTTTGCTTTGCTGTGGTACAGTCATGCATGGGAGAGAGCAGAAATAACCCACAGCTTCCCCTCGGGTTTGTGGAATATTCTGTATAACGATAGCTGCGCGAGCTTCCCAGTATAGGGAATATATCCCAGTAAAAGTGAATTCATTGTGGGTAGAGATTGAGCTGGGAACTGAGGCATCATTGGAGCTCTGGAGGAGAGGAGCCCTGGCCAGCCCGGTGCCCCTGTGCTGGGGGCTGCTGTCAGCCCTTTGTTTGTGGGGTGGGTAGGTCCAGCACAGTCCAGTTTGCAGGGACACGGGAACCCTGCACCGTGCAGTGTCACTCTGTGCCCACCCCACTCTCTGCAGTGATCTCATCACAAAGGGTCTGCTGTGTGCCAGGGGGAAGTGGGAAGAGGAGAAGAAAGGGAGCAAGGGAGGGAGATTGGAAGCTGGGGAGGACACTGCGAAGCGGTGCGTGGCAGAGGAGAAAATTCACAGGTTTCACAGAGCGAACGGATCACGGCGTGCTGGGGTGTCTTCTCCCCATATGAGCTACAGCTGAAGCTCAGACTGCAGGGGGTGGTTTGCATGTTCTTCATTGAGAATAATCACCTCCACCCTGCACACCGTGGAGAGTGTGTCCTTGGAGCCTAAGGCTAGGAAATATTCTCTATCTCTCCACTTTTCTACCAGCCTATTGCAACATCTGCTGTACGTGATGTGCAAGGGCATGAACTGGCAGTATCCAGGCACGAGGATAAGTCACAGCTTTAGTTCAACTTCTCTGTGCCTGGGCTGTATGGGATTAAGTAAAGCCAATCCCGAAGTACTGGTGCTGCGTGCTACATTTCCTGCTTGAAAAAGCTCTTGAAAAATCTTTAAAACAATGATAAAACCAGAGGGTTAAGAGAGGAAAACAAAAAAAAGCCTTTCTCTGATGTCTTGACCATTGGGGTCAAAACCTAGTAGGCTGAACTGGAGACATTATAATTTCCATTATTAGGCATCTGAGGGAGCCATGACTATAAGCACATTTTCCTGGGCTTTCAGTAGTGTTCAAATATATTGTAATGTTTCCTGCAGGAAAATAGGGGTAATTGCTGTCACTGTACTCTGGGGGCTAACATTCTCAAAAGATATAACCAGTCACTGCAGAGGTGTTGTACCTGAAATGAATTTGACCCATAATATATTGCGAAAATACCGTATGCATCTTGGGATCTCAGCACTCTGCGTGCTTTGGAGGTGGGTCAATTAAAAGGCTATAATTTAGGGTCTTCACGAAAGTCTTTGGGAATAGAGAAGCCTGAATTCCGTAATGAAAATCCATAAGGTTATTTTCACTGTATTGGTGCATTTGTGTCTCTAGTCTGTGCAGAGATAAAAACATATTATCTGATTCGTGTGAGATGTCTAAAAGTTGGATAAAAATATGCACATAAACAGTGTGTGCGCAGACATGGGCACGCGTGGAGAACATCCATGTGCACATGTGCGCCCACCCCCTGCCCCCCACACCTCTGTGTTAATGAGCTTTTCCTCTGGAGAGGACAAGTCGAAAGGAGCCAGTCCTTCCAGCCAAAAAAATCAATTGCTTCTTCATGAATTATTGAGATGTTTGCCATCAGTTTCTTTACAGAAAAAAAAAAAAATCCAGTCATTGTTCGGTGTTTCCTCCCCCAGCACACCCTTTGCTTTTACTTGTGATACCATGATATGAAGACACAAATTCTCAGATATTAAAAGTTTTCATTCTTTTAATGGCATAAATATTGCAGTATTTGGGTATCTTTTTCTTCTCTCCAGTTCTAGCTGTGTTTGTGCACATAGACACTTCTCACACGTGGTATCTGTCATCCTCCTCCCAGCACTTGGCAAAGGAAGGGACCCTGCAATTTTAAAAAAAAAAAATTCCTCTCAGAAATACTAATATTTCCTCTCTGCCAAGTGCAGTATTGATGTCCTGAAGCTCAGACACTGAATCAGGGCTCTTACGTGGGACTGAGACACCGCTAAACGAAGACTTTTGCCTCCTGTGTAAATAGAGAGATTAATGACGTTAAGTGAAAGCCAAGCCTGCTGAAATGTTACCTTCCTTATGGTGCTTTGAATTTCCCTTATTTTTGATAGATGAACCAATCTGGCAATAAAATCCTTGCACAGTAGGTTAATAATGTCATAGCTGTACTGCAAAATAGTAATGTTTGTACTGTCTCTTTGCAAACAATAATCCTTTGAAGCCTGATGAATCTATTTTCAACCAACTTGTCTGATCACTGGTACACAGAGCTTCCCCTTTGAAAACACAGCTTAGAAGATATTTAAAACCCAGGAGACAATAGGCTAAGGAAGAGGGACAGTAGTTTAAAAGGCAGAAATTGGGTGAACTCCTCTTTTGCACTTCACTTTCTTCTCCATGTCTCCTTTAATAGTTTTGTAAGCATTTTAAGAAAGATTTCTGTGCTGCTTTTTCGAGCCCCAGACTGCTGCCCCATGTGTTTGCTGCAACATTCAGTTGTCACTTAACAAAAGGAGCTTTTCCCCTCAATCACTTGTGAAGGGAACTGGAAAAGCAGGGGCTGAGTGTAATCAGAAACTTTGCTTGCTGAATCGGGTCCGAGATTGAGCTGTCTTTGGAGGGCGACTTTCTCGTGGTGACACTGGTTTTGTTTTTGTGCTCTGGGAGGAGCTCTTATTTATAATTATGTGGAGTTTATCATATTTATGTGTCAACCAGAATATCTGGGCACAGCGAACTAATAACCACAGGAGTTTTTGTTGCAGCTTTGCAAGACACTTCAAATGTGGACGCATCTGAATATACTGGCTTTGTATACTTGCTCATGGGGAGGTTTAGGAGGTAAAAAGAAACTGCAGGGGCTGTGAGAACAAGAAAGTTAATCGAGTAAAATGGGAAGTGAGCTGTGCAGGCAGCAGCAAATCGTCTGCCCAGAGAGTACTTGTCACTGTTCATATTCAGCGAGGAGCTCTTGGCACTTCCCTCAGCGAACAGAGGTGTCACAGCAGTCTTCAAAATTCTCGTCACCTGACCTTGCAGAGGTCTAACCCTCCTCACTGCACCGGAACACAGACCTGTGTTGCACAGTGGCCACACACCCACTTCCCATTTAAGAGAGAAACTCTGATGGCAGGGAGGGGATGGTCGGAAAGAAACAGGGCACTCATGCAGCAGGGCAGTGGTGGGGTCCTTTCTTAAGCATCCTCCTAGGCCTGTGTACCTCCTGCTGCCAGACCTTTCCCCCATCCTCTCTGCTGTCTCCTGAAAGATCGGCTTCCTAAGGACTTGCAGGAGTAAAGGTGGCGTTCACCACCCAAGGAGTAGAAACTGCACCCTGCATTTTAGGTGATCAACCACTTTGGCCAAATTCAGCACAGAACACTCACTGCCCGTCTCAGCAGAGCACAGAGCTCTAAAGGGGGTCTGCTCACCAACAGAAAGACCACCTTGACTGAAGCAAGTAATTCAGTTGTCTCCAGTGCTCATAAACGCATCAGGGTGCGAGCAACAGTGGATTTGGTGCTCTAAGGAGCATAATGGACTGGCAGCAACTGGGAAAGGAAAGGAATCCTGAAAACCAAAGTCTCCCATCAAATGGTTAGCAAAGAGCCAATTGTTCTATTTACAAGAGCTCTCCTGCCTGGAGGAGAGGCAAAAAAA
Source organism: Mohoua ochrocephala (assembly GCA_013398855.1). Taxonomy (NCBI): domain Eukaryota; kingdom Metazoa; phylum Chordata; class Aves; order Passeriformes; family Acanthizidae; genus Mohoua; species Mohoua ochrocephala. The sequence goes on along the minus strand of VZTA01002142.1, from coordinate 93,284 downwards.
AAAAAGTATCAAGACAAGCATTTCCTCCCTGTAATGATAAGGAGCTGTTGCCTGCAGCATTCAGACTACACGGTTTCACAGATGTTTTAAAAAAACCCCAGCCAACAGTCTCGCTCTACCTTAACTAGAGCAGCAGCACAATTGTCTGTCAGTCTTTGTACAAAGCAGAGTGGAAATATTGCCCTCCTGTTTCTTTAAGTCCCAGGGACTTAGTAAAATTAACACTAAATGTTTTAAAAGAAACCCTATCAAAAATCACTGATGATTTCAAGTTATTATTGAGCATGGGTGTCTGAGTAGCTTGGGGCAGTGCACATAAACTTGACAAACAGGGTACTTTAGTGCTGCCTGCCCAGATCCACATAATAGGGCAATGAAGCTTTTATTCATTCAAAGAAAGGTTGAGTTTGATTGGCAGGTCAGCCTGCCTGAGCACCACAGTCTCTTTTCCCTAACACTTCACTGCTATCAATTACAGTTTTGAATGTGAATTGTTTCTAATGTAAAATAATGCCAACCTCTGCCTCTAACCTCAGGCCAGAAAGCTCTCCTGTGTTTTTTTTTTTTTATTCATATTCACTGACTGCCTGAGGAATCTGTTTCTGCTTTGTATTTTCTCAGTCTCTCACCAAAGTGCTGCCATCAGAAGCCAGATTCATGCACAGCACATTATTTTCATTGTATTAACGAATCATTGGTGAGCAAAATTAAATAGAGTGATTTGTCCCCCCTTCCCCCTTCGGTGCCGCAGTAGTAATGTTTGTTTTTTTAAACGTGCAGGTTCAGAGACGTAATTCATAATAAAGTTATAATCCATTACAAGCAAGCATGACTCTGAAATTGCTTGATTTTTATCTGGCAGTTGACTTAAATCTGTTTGCAAAACTTGCCTGGATTGAAGCAAATGCAGATCTTATTTAAATCAGGTGATTTGGTTCAGCTGCCATCTGTTGGCCGGTTCATTATTATGATTCTGTGGTTACAGTAGTTACCTGTCTTCATTTATTTCAGCAAAACAGAAATTACATTTAGTAAATAGTGGGGTGTTATGTAATGTCTCTTTACCCCAGGGGACTGGCTTTACGTGTACGCATATGTAACTTTAACACAAAATCTCCTTTCTGTTCTGGATGACCATTTATGCTGCAAGATGCATTTCCTGTTCTTTGTGACAGCCCTCAAAAATGAGTTCCTCTGCTGGCTTATAAAAATGCCACGTGTGTCGCATTGTGGGAGGTTAGAAAGGCCCTACAGGACGGTGTGTTTAGTGGGCTCCCAGAGTGGGATATGTGGGTTTAGGACCCTCTGAATGGTAGGCACCCTTGCAGGGACTTGTTGTTTTGTAGAACTGGATGCTGTTGTTCTGTTTTTCTGCTCCTTCGTATGATTCACGTTCCCTTATGGAGGACTCAACTGTGTCCGTTTATCCAGTTTAACAAAAGCTTCTGTTCCGACTGAATTTCCGTTTCACTGTTGTTAACCTGCTTTTCATCAGGATTTCCCCCCTCTCGTGTTCGTGGCTTGTCTCTCCTGCTCCATTATGGAACCCGTGTAGCAGTGTGTGCACTCTGCCTCCAGTGACATCACTTCAGGCTTTCTCCCATCACATCCATTATTATCTTGATGGGGATATACAGGAAAGACCTACCTTTGCTCTTTCATCTCTCTTGAGACAGCCACTCTGCAGAGTAACCTAGAAACAAGCCATCCCTTTTGGATGTAATTGCTTACAAAAATACCAGTTTCAGGATGAAGCAGTGCTTGGGATAACAGCTTCTTTTATCAAATACATCCTTACATGGTTCTAGCATATATTTAATTTTATGGTGTGATATTTTACTCACAGTTTGTGCTGGAAAAGGATCTCTTAACTTTAGAAAAATAAGTGGATAAAAATGTTATGTGATACTTTGTATGACATAGCTGGAGACACCTCCTGCTCCTGGAGGTTTTTTGATTTCTTTGTGGGCTTTTTCCTGCTATCTGAGATTTCTCCATTAGCTGCAAGGACAGGGTGGGCTGAGAATTTGAAACAGGAAAACCTGAAGTCTGTTTTTTTTCCTGTTACTGAGTTTCACTCGACCATGGTATCTATCACAGTGCCCAGCAGAATGTCTGAGGAAAGTAGAGATTTCTTACCATGTTGTGTATTTCTGTCATGCCTTACATGAGGCAATTCCAGGTATGATTTCCAGTTTTTCCTAGTGTGTTGTTCTTCTACTTTGATTTCAGATGAGAGTAAACGTCAAAACTTCAGACTTCTAATTCAGACAAAAATTCCAAATTTTGACCGGTTTGACATTCAGCAAAACTCAGAACAGGCCTGTTAGCCTATTCTCGGTTGATTGGCAATTTTTATAGCCACTTTGCCTTTTGGGCAGTGGAGGTAAGGTGGCACGTGGTCTGATTTCTGTGTTACACCAGTTTTAGAGCAGAGTAACTCCACATTTTGCATAGGGAATTCCTGATTTACAAGCTCAGGCTAACAGACCACTTTCACAGCAAACACGTTATGTATTTTTGGTGCAAATAAATGCGTGCTCCTCAGTAACAGCCTTGTGAGGCTTAGACCTTTGGAGTCTGAGTGCAGAGTGTGTGGAAAGGAAGCTGTGAGAGATGCCACCTACCCAACTCGTCCTCCACTTTCCAAACAAACATGGCACAAACACATTGTAAATAAAGATGACTTCAGACACAGCTCTTTTCATGGGTGAATGAGTTACACTGGGCGTTTTACTGGCAAGCTAAATGTTCCCTGGATTCCACGTTTGAATACTTGATCTGTTAGCATTGCTGGGTTCTCTCGTTCCTGTGTATTGATTTAAAGTCTCTACTGCAAACAAGCCCTCAGCTCGCTGGAAGGCAGCGTTTGGGGGAGATGCTGCTGCCCAGCAGCAGAGCCTGGCTTTGCTGCAGTCGGGGTTGTGTTCTCCACGGCTCCAGGACAGCGTTTGTGGACCATCTCACTTTGCCAGCAGTCCCCAGAAACCATCATTTCTGGCAATTTGGCAGTGCCTGCGCTCTCGGGGCTGTAGTAACGCGTTGGCATTACCCAGCCTGATGGGGAGGATCACGTTCACCTTCGCTGCAGTATGAAGTGGTTACGGCTGTAATTCAAGAAAGCAATTGAGCATTTAATGTAAATCCATCGTTGTTCTGCACATGCTGAAGCATGTGTTAAACTTTGCCTTTAATGAGACTTGACCCAGTGTTCGGAGGCCTATATGTACTTAAGATCAGCTGATATCATGAAGGCTGTTTAGCTGGACTTCGTGCACAATATGGATGTTGTGGTTTAATATCAGATGAAACAAGTCCTAATAAGAAAGTTTTTTGGCAGATCAGTCTTTTGACTTTTTTTTTCCTGAAGTCTGTTGCAATTCATATTGCATCCTTTTTTTCTTTTTTTTTTTTTTCCTGAAAGAACACACGAAGAATTGAATAATGTAGCTTATAATTTTATGAGGCACAAAAATTTTTGAACAGTCAGCAGAATCCTTCCTCAGTTGTTTGGAAGCTTAAGGGGTTTAGAAAGTTCTTCCTTAGAGATAAATAAGCTGTCAATTCATGATGAAGAAAATCAAACTTGTGCTGTTGATTTTGGCTGTGGTATTTGCAAAAGTATGAGAGAAATTTTTGCAGTCGTAGAGCACTCCATGTGTTAGCATTTAGTTTTCCAATGCCACATTGTGCCTCTGATAGCATTTCTAAAAGGTAAACAGAAATGTCAAAATAATGAAAATAAAAGATTAACCATTCCGATTTTTGAGAGTTAGAAATCAAATCTGTGTTGCAAATTAATAGAAAGCCAGATCAAGTTTCAAAAGCTGCTTATTGCACCATTGCCCGGCTTTTTTTTTTCCTCCCTTCTTCTGAAGGCCTTTTTCAGACTTCACCAGATTTAGATTGTGAAATGTCTAAACAGAGGTTCTAAACAGAAACCTAGGAGGTATAGAAAGTATGCCAAGAGCAAATTAGTTTGCTTAGTTCATGACTTTAATACGCCCTTGCAATTAGCAGAGTATTTCCTCTGGACTGTGGTCTCAAGGTATGTGTTTCTGTTCATGATATATTTTTTTTTTATTTGCTGCCTTTAAATGAGAGAAACCAAACTCCACAGTTCTGCCTTGCTGGGTCCATATGTACCAGGAGTTTGATCGTGTTTGAGTCACAGTTTAACTCACAATTCAGCATCTACGAATGCATGGGCAGGCGAGAGAAAAAAGGCTGAGTTAGGACCTGGTTGCAAACAAAGCAGAATTAGGGTGTCAAACCCGCTTGCCAAACCTCTCCTTGATACTCCAGTTTCCTCGGTATGCACCAGGGGATGTGTTGTTTTCCATGTGTTGTCTTCTGCTGGAGAAAATACACCTTTTTGGCTGAGTAAAATCTTAAACTCATGGTGATAAATGTTGCTGAAGGCACCAATCCCTTTGGAGCGGCATCGTCCCCTACAGATCTCCTAAATCATTCCAGCTCCTGGATGCTTTGTCTCTCTGCCATCTCCCCACTTCCATCAGCTAAATTCATGTTCTTCTCACTGCCAAACCTTCTAGAAACGGCTTCAGTTCTACCTGAATCTTCCTGAGCCGCCAGCAGGGTCATCTCTTCCCTCCCTGGAAAACAACTGCAACCCACCTCAGAGCTGCCAAATTGGCACCCACAATTGCAGTGTCTTGACCCAGCGTGACACAACCCCTCTCCCTCAGATACTGATCCTGCCCACAAACCCCCCACAATGGCAGCTTGACCCTGGCTGACACAATTGCCCCTTGTGTTTGCCAAACCCACAAAATTATAGGGGTCGTGCAGGAAAAGGCCGTGAGGTGGGTGAGTTCGTGCTCTCTGTGCTGTCTGTGACACTGTGACCCTATTCATGGGCACATCCTTGCAGGAGGACCCGGCAGCCTGTCTGCGAGGCATTGCTTTAAATTGTAGCCTTAAAAGAGCCTTTTTTAGATGCAAATGAAAGACCCAATAAGAGCTTAAAAAATGAAAAAAAAAGCACAAAAATGTATTAAGATTACTGAGAAACATCTGATGCTGCCTCCCTAGTCCTATAATTTTTCTGCGTTCGCTCTTAATCTTTATTTCTCATGCATGCACGTAGACTGCCATGCACCCAAAGCCAGTCTCATCATTTATGTTTGTACATGAGAAATCTTCAAGCTATCAAAGATGTGTTTATGTTTGGCATAGAAGAGCTATCTGATGGTCACTCAGGTTCCAGCCCAGTTTCCTTTAATAGCCGGTGCTGTTTTAACTTTGTATTCCAGTTCTGCCAGTGGGAGAATGGGAGAAATTATACATCCTCATTTCAAGGAGGTGATCTGTGGACTAATCAGACAGTGTTTATAACCCATGTGTTCTAAAATGTAAATTCATATAAATAAAAGTACGTATATTTATGTACACTCTATTAATATATAGTAGAAATAGACCTAGAGCATGTATGTGTGCACATCCACGTGCCCATGTACATGATAGACACGTAAAAGATTGTTGTATTTTTTTTTGCCAGTGTGTTATTAATTCACTTGTGCGCCACTGAGTGCCCTGGCTTCGGAGCAGGGTTTGGGGATCTCTGCTCCCAGATGTGTTTCTCTGCAGCCCCCCTGGCTGTGTGCTGGGGCAGGATGCAGCAGTGCCCTGCTCCTTACAGGGAGGTTTTCTCTGGGCTTGCTAATACAGGGAAATTTACTGGCATAATTATACCCGTATAATTATGCTGGAGTAGTTATACTGCTGTAACTCCCCTGTGAATGCTCTTGTGCTGCAATAATAGTGCCCGTATGGGGAGTTACACCAGTGTATCTCTACTGGAAAATATCTCCATGTAGGCAAGTCCTTCTTTAGGGGCAGATTTTGCAGAGCAAGGTGCTGCACAGCCCTTGCAGGCCCTCGTTTTGTACATCGTGGTTGGCTTTTGGCAGCCACGTTTTGTGCATAGGAAAAAGTTGTTTAGAATTCCTACCAGAATCTTTGAAAGGAAGCAAGCGTTTTCTGTCACCAGTAGAACGTTTTTTTTCTTCTTCAGTCCCTTTATTTATTTTTTTAATCTCTCCTAATATCTAAAAATACAGATGTAACTTCTGACTTTTGGGTTCAGGAATTTTCCTTTTTAGATGTGCTGAGGATCAGATATAAGCCATGTCTGGGAGCAATACTTGGCCAACAGCTGAGTGTGTGTGTATGTGTGTGTGTGTTCATCTATCCATGATTCATTCTGAGGGCTGTTTTAGCCTTCATAAAATATTCATGCTGGTTGTGCATGGTTCTATAATTGCCATCTCAGGCCTTGAATTATTTATAGGTTGTACTGTTCACATAGTCTCATTTACTGATAGAACAGATAACACTATACAAGAGGATCCCAAACACTCTAATGCCTGTTACTTTGCATTAAGTAGTGGAATTATATTACTGTAGGTGTAAAATGCTGGCCTTTTTCTCCTCTCACTTTAATATATCATTTTTGTATTTATAATATGCTAATTGTTGAGATGCTGTTAAGCCTCATAATTCCTGCCGAGTTTTGCAGAAATCAAGATGTGGTTGAAATGATTTAGCTCTTGATCCCAAAATGATTGTTCTAAATCCACCCCCTCCCTTCCCCCGGTGTTAACACCCAGGGTAATTTATTGAAGTGATGTATGAGTACACATGCATACCTGAGCTCCTTTGTTGTACACTATTGATCAGTTTGTGTATCTTAACTGCTACAAACATTCCGAAGTCCAGCTAATGCAGGCATTCACCAAGTGTATTTTCAAGTTCATTGTACTCAATTAAGTGCTGACTATGAATTCATCATGAAAAGTGATCTTATTTCCATCAAATTTCCTATTCATCTCTTCTGTGATTAATTCTGTCAGCTTTTCTGACCTACTTCTGACTTTATTTTTTTTTACTGAATATGTGGAATTGCATCAGTTTAGCTTGGACATACAATGCACTTGGAGTTTTCTTTGCCTGCTCAGTTTTTGGCTAATTTGCTTTCTGAACCGAGTGCTAATTCTAGGTGGAAAGTGCAGCTGAGGTACCTTTTTATTGTATTTTTTTTTAATCATTCTGCTTTTCTAATTGACAGAAATAATTATTGGAGTAGAAATTCAATCACCAGCAGAGCCATGCACTGGAATATTTTCCCTTCTTTTACCACAAACTCTTGCATGTTTTTGTGAAGTCACTTGTTTTCCTTCCCTCTGAAAGGAGAATATTGGCATTTCCTTAACTGGCTTGGTGACTGTAGGGACTAAGTACATGAAGAGGATAAACTGTGTCCTTGCTGTAGTGAGGAAGTGCAGTGGGAGCACGTAGGAAGGGAAGGCTGCTGAGGTCTGTGGTGGCACTGGAACAGCCCAGGATCACACAGAACACATCCAGCAAGGGTCTCTCTGGAGCTGCTGGTGGCTGGGAAGGAGAGCCAGTTAAAGCCCTTCATTTCAGTGCAGGTCATCCTGCTGCTCACACAGGGATTAGGAAGGATCTCCTTCCAGCTGAGTTTCTGTTTCCTTCAGGGAGGCAGTTCCCAATCTCCAGCACCATCCTCTGCTCCAGCTGACAGGCTGGGGATGCTCCTGTCCTCCTGGGCCACCGCTGTGCTCCCAGCAGGGATCAAAGGAGATCCTCACCCTGCAATTAAGGCTCGATTCTGCCTCTGTGCCAGAGGATTGAGTCTGGTATTGGTGGTGCTTTGCTCTCTTGTCTCTCCAGAAGTCTGAGTGATCCCTGATGTTTTGGGAGGGAGGAGCCAGACGGGCGTGGTGCAAGAAGGAAGAGGTGTTTGGTGGCTTAGCAGTGATTCGGGTGCAGCATCAACTGCTCAGGGGAAGTCTGGGGGCTGCAGGTGGCAGAAGAGGTGAAGATGGAAATTTTACCTCTGTCAAAGCAGAGTGTGGGTGAAGGCAGCTCTAGAACGAAGCCAGAAAAAAAAGTAGAGCAAAAAGAAATGTTTCAGCAAAACAAACCATTTTGGTGAACAATAAATTCTTGAGAAAATATGTCTCTGCCTGAGCCCTTATTTTTCTTTATAATAAATCATTATAAAATAAACCTTGCGACATTCACCGTTCTGTACAATGGGCTGAATTGAAAAGAGCTGTGTTCTTTTCTGTATGATTTCGTGAGCCCTGAGGGTCCCTCAGAGAAGGAAACAATGTTATTGTCATGCAGATTTCTCTCCTTTTCTTCAAGATTTCAGAGTTTCCATGAATCCCTTGCAACAGGGTAGTTCTACTTCTTCCCATGTTTTTAAAGCTTTCTCCAGCAGTGCCTGTGTGGTGGCTTTTTTGCAATCTCCACCTTTCTTGTGGAGTTTGAGAAGTTTTTAGAGCTAAGTGTGGCTGCTGGGGCATGCAGACAGTACCAAGCTTTCATGTTGGCACTCAGCTTACTTTTTTTGCCCATTTAGAGCTTCTTAATGTGTATATAAGGAAAAACAAACCCCAAATTATCAGGATTGTTCTTATCTGTCGTGTGTTTTGTGGTAGTACCTGGAGACCTCTGGTAGGTCAGATTTCTATACAAATCATATGCTGAAAGGACTAAAGATGGTAAATGAATGGGATTACAAAACCCAAGTGCTGGGGGTGCTGTACAGCTGACATTATTTGATTATGGTGATGCTGTTTATTTGAGCTTCACTGCTCTAATAATTTGGTTTTGGTCAGGAATGGTGGTCTCAACTTCTGCTTGCATAGGTGTTGTCACGGAGTTACGTGAAGGGAGGGTTTGCACCATGTAATTTCTGGTTTAGGTGCTAGAAGTACAATGTTGCTTTTAGAGAAAATAACACACGTTTTATTAGGCAATTACTAAATAAATTTTCTGTAGTGAAACTGTTAAAGTATGTGGTCCTGGGTTTTTTACGTCTTTGTGACCTTTAGCATTTTGCAAATGATGGGCTGCAGGGACACCCGAGGCGTCACCGAGCCTTAACTGGTGAACTGGCCTTTGCTGTCGTGGCTGACCTCAGACTGTACACCCAAATAGTTTCCTTCAACAAGAAGCAGTGTGTAGAGTGCAGGAGCAGCGATGCTCAAGCCTTTCTACAGAATTTTACCATCGCTATTGCTCCGAAGGTATGAAGTGCCAAAAAAATCCCACACACGACCTAGAAAAACAAATCGATAAGTGTGGTTCTTTCACTGATACAGCCTATACAGAATAATTTTCTTAGAGACATTTAAAGTCTATGAAATCCTACATCTTTCCCCCTTTATATATCAGAAGTCTTTAAAAATATCTAAGATTTTTTTTCATGCCAACAATACATGAGAGAATCCTAGATGTGTGTGACACCTTTTAGAAAGTGTCTTTGTCTTTATCTATCCGCACAGTACCTGTGTGCTAGAGAAGTGTCATGATCCCTATTTTAAAGATGGGAAAAGAAGACAGAGAGATTTAAAGGTAGATTTTTAAAGGTGTTTTGACTTCTAAAGATGCAGTAAAATGTGCAGTAGGACTTTTAAGAGCGCTTAATTGCATCTTTAGTCAGCCTGAAAGCTACTCGGCGGCACAGAAGGGAATGTAGGTCTTCTGTGTCCTGCTCTAGTACTGTAACCATTGGGTGGCCCTTCCAGGGTGGATTAATTTTGGAAAATAAGTGTGACTTTCTGCTGCACTGCTCTTCAGGATTGCTGCTTCAGTAGGACATGGAAGCATTGAGTCATGGCTGCCGAGATTAAGCAAAGAGCTTTCACTTATGAATTTTCTCAAGATGATGTTTTGTCACACTAGAGGTTTTTCTCTAAGAAATTTTTTCGTGCTGGCAGACCTTCAGACATGATCCTTTCCCACAAATCTTCCGTTTTTACTGACTGTCATTTCCCAACAGAGGCAAAAAAAGCATCCAGAGAATTCAGTCGGATCTGTCTCTCCCAGGCTGGCTGTGGGCTCATCACCAGTGCGTTACTGTGTGTATTCCAGGATGTTTTGTTTCATATGGGATGTGTTGCTGTAGTGGGATAGAACATTGTAAAAGAGATCATGAGGGCAAAACTGGCATCACTATCAGAAAAGCTTTGTTACAAAACCAAAACAGGGGTCCTGGTTTGTGCTTTGGTAAGAGTCAGCTTTCCAAGGGGTGAGGAGCTCAACTCTCAGAGGTCCTTTCCTTATCTGTCTTCTTCCTCTGCTGCTGACAAACCTGTTGAGCTCCATAAAAGTTGGTTGCAGTGACAGCTTCCCTCCTGGCCACAGTGTGCATTTGCAACATGCAGTTTTATTACTGCACATAGTACTTAATGCAGTCGTATGTAGATCCAGATGTCTTTCATCAATCCTGAACCTGCCACAGCTGTAACCAAAGTAACCAAAAAGACGCCGACATCTTCCCTGTTGCTTTCCAATGCTTACGGTTTTTTCAGGAAAATTGGAAGAAGGGTTTTAAAAAGTGCATGTATATCACATGCACATTTTTCATGTACTCTGTTACTTTAAGTTATGCTTCATTCATATCGTTCAAAAAAACCCCGAGTTTTGCTCAAGAAGTAGTAAAGAAAGTATTGGTGCCGTGCCAGTCATCTACAGTTTAGCATCACATTCTGCAATACAACTCTCTGGTGTTTCATTTCTGTTTCAAGCTGTGGCTGGCTGTGGAAGCACTAAGAATGGAAATATTACAGGTGTTCAGACTAACTGTAAATCAAACCCAAGATTTGGCCCCACCTGTATGTTGTGTTGTTATAAACGATAGTATCTGTAAACTTGGTTGGCTCGAAGTGGTGCGAGTGAAATTGTAACCTGATACACACAGGAGATGTGTTTTTGATAAACTTGCTGAAGAGTTGTTTATACATCCCTGTAATACCGTGTGGTAACTTGTGTTCATCTCTATACGTGTCTGGCTGGTTACGATGTGTCTTGATAAAATTTAATGACCGGACTGAAAAATATTTAATACCTTAAAACATATGAAATATACTTGGAACAGGTACCTAATTCTGTATATTCTGTGCCATTCCCACACCCAGCGTGGGTGTGCACACACGTGTGCCCATGTGTAGCTGTGGTCCCCAGCGTGCAGTTTATAGTTTGGAGAGAAATCATCCTTCATCATTCGTCACTGCTGAGCTGCAGCAGACCAGGCCAGCACATCATTTGTTAACAGCGACAAAGCCGCGCTCATAAACGCCGACATGTTACATTAATTTATAGGCACTGAGTGACTTATTAAATGTGACGTGTGAAATATAACAGGGCCCGGTATGGATGATTAGGTTCTGGGCTTTGAATTGTTGACAAGGCAGGGGTAATGAATTGCGGGACACAAGCTAGTGTGTTTCCCCCTCATTAGTCAGTATTAGCTGCATTAATAGTAATAATTGGATATATTCATCATTTAAAATGTTTTAATAAATGTTTGGACAGCACCTGATCTAGGCTGTCAAATATTAGACTGGAAGGTTCGTGATGGGAGAAAAATTATGCTGTTCCTTCTGCAGAGATTTATACAGCCTAAGGGGTGCCATTTGCCAATGTCCTTTAAGAGGTAATGGGTGGGAGAGAGTTTGGGAACAGACCGTGCAACAAGAGAGAAACCAGCCTCTCTTGCCTTTCAGAAAGACATTTTCAGTTTATTCCAAAGACTTCTTGGTCCCAAGCTTGGGTCTCCAAGATGGGGTCTGAACCGGTTATTTCTGGTCACATGCCAACCTCAGATTAGAACTTCACAAAAGGTGTGCGTGTTCCCACCTGAATTCGTTTCACTCTTTCAGTACTGCAGACTGAATGTTGCTCGGGGCTCAGGAACTTTCCAATTTGGGGTTTTGGCTTGGAGTCGTCATTACCTTGAGCTATTAACATATTTAAAATTCCAGAAAACTTTCTGCCTGGACACCTTGAAAGCGTAATTCTCTGTGGGATGAAGGCAGGGCATTAATGTGGGTGTTCTGCCAGCTCCACTTCCATTCTTGGTTTCTGTATCTCAAATGCATTATTGCCTACAATTTGATACAAAGATTCCTTTGAAAAAAGAAAAAAAATACACTTTTCATTATTTTTTTATCTTTAGAAGTAGAATTTAAAAAATAACCTAAAACTAAGGAATATAGACTGTAGCTGTCTCTTGCTTTAAAAGTGACATGTAGGTGAACATTAGAACGTGCCATCTAAATGAATGGATAAAGATCAAGAAGACCATGTCCAGTTGCAAAAAAATAGTTAAAAAAAAAAAAATCTCAATTTAAAACTTGTGAGATATCACTTTGCTGTAACCTGTTATGTAATGAAACCCATTTTTTAAAAGCAACCTTCAGGATATACAAAAGCAACAGCGCATGGAGTTATTGGCACTGCATCACTAGACTGACAATTTTTTATTTTCAGAGTCCTCTAAGGAAAAGCCTCACTAGTGTGGGAAGGAGCGTTTGGTGGCTCAGTGGGAGGTTTGCTTCCCTTTCAGATGCTGCTGAAGAGGTGTCACACTGGGGAGTGCCGCGTTGCTGGAGGTGCCGTCTTTCAGGAGAGACACAAAGTCAAGTGTCTGACCACCTGTAGTCATAACAAGTCCCAAGACACTTTCTACAAGGATGAAAGTGTTCTCCTCAGTGTCCTTGCTAGTTCCAGGTAGCTGCTTCTACTGAGCATTGGGAATCTTTAAGATGAAGGGATCTTCACGCTCTCTTAAACACAGTGAGCCAAACCTGCCTCTTTATATCCATGAACTTTGCGTGAAAAGTCGGTGGAGGCCTCAGAAGGTGCCAAGGCTAAAGCTTGCTGTAGACAGGCAATGCTGCAGCTCCAGGGTGACAGAAAGGCTTCACTGCAGGGGCAGGCGCAGTGCAGTCATTTTGTGCTTGTTGCAGTTATTCTGCGCAGTGAAAGAAGTCTTTGCAGGTAGAAACTTGGTCGTTCAGTTGTAATCAGAAGGATCCCTACTTCCCAACTTGGAGTAATATTGTTTCATTGAATAGGCTCAAAGTCACATGCATTTTGTATGTCATAGTGTACATTTAGCTGTATTTTGAATCAAGCCCTGAGCATTATGTTATCAGGGTTGTCTGTTGGTGGTTGTTGTTGGCAAGTTGATGTGAGAGTATTTTAGCGCGTTGTCTAACATGTGCCTGCTGATAAGTTTGTCATTGGCACCGCTCAGTATTTCTTCAAACTTGCTCTTAATTTTTATTTGGAGATAAGCAGAGATGTAAAACTTAGAATCATAGAACCAGTAAAGTTGGAAAAGACCTCCAAGATCATCAAGTCCAACCTTTGACTGAACACCACCGTGTCAGCTAAACCACTGAATGTCACGTCCAGTCATTCCTTGGACACCTCCAGGGATGGGAACTCCACCACGTCCCTGGGCAGCCCTTTCCAAATCTTTGCCACCGTTGCAGTGAAGAAATTCCTCCTGATGTCCAGCACAATTGCTCTCAAAAGAAGTACAATAGAATATAAAATAAAGTTTAAGAGTTGTTAAGAGTTGTTCAGCTGCAAGTACTTCCCAGTCCATTGAATTGTAGCTTTCATTGGTAAGATGCAGATGAACAACTTCTATCTTTCTGCCCTGGCTGCTTGGCAAGGTTTCTTAACTGTTCATTGTGAAGCTTCTTTCCATCGCTGGTGCTGTCCTCTGCAGTGACACAGAAAAGTCATAATTCTGAAGTACTTATGTAGTACTTTGTAGACCCTCATGCTCTGAGTTTTGTGGGTGTAAATCCTACTGATGGCAGGTATCACCCCTGCTTTCACACAGAAGGGCATCTGGGTGACACAGCCAGACATCCAGAAACACAGGGGAGATCCCAAGTCTTGTCTGTGTTTTCCCACCCGTGGAAGTTGTCTGTAGGTGTTCCCTGCTCCCCTCTGTCAGGTATTTGATGCTGTGCCTCTGCCCTTACAATGCTTTTGGTCTGTTGAACTCTCTCGAAAGATGCTGTTTTTTGTAGTTCCAACCAACAAAGTACACAGCGCCATGAGCATGATTTATTTTATAAATGTCTTATAAGTGCTGACTCATGTCTTCACCTTGCTCCAGTTCTAACTTGTCACCAGCATCCTGATCTGAATTCCGCTTCAGTTTTGGGGTTTTGTCCTTCAGCTCGGGTACCCTCACTGGATGATGGGCTTCAAGGGCAGGAGAAGATATTCTTGTTAGCTGGATCACCTTTCCCGACTGGTGCAAGAGATAACTTTGCAGCTGCAGCCTACAATGCCTTTCCCACATCTCTCTGACACAGGAGAGGACATCAGCAAAAGTCTTTTTCCTACATATTCAAGGCTCATTGCTTTAAGAAAAGCTCTGAAGCACTTAATCCAAAACTTGTGATATAAGCAGATATGATTGGATTCTACATGTCTGCTGCAGAGGTCATTATTTCTGAGGTTAATTAAGCTCTTTCAATGTCATGTTAAAGGTAGCAGACATATGCAATATTTATTGATGACATCTCCAGCATTACATATAGGGTGATCCTCTTCACCAGCACATCAGAAACTCTTTTGCCCTTCCTCTTTCAGTCTTTCCCCTCTTGGGGTAAATCCCAATGAATTTTACAGTGTCTGAGTTGCTTGCCCACACACACAGACAGATCTGCAGCATTTTGTACTTAGAGGCAGTTCATGATCCCCTTCAAGTACCCCTGGCATATCTTCTCTTGTTGAACCACTGCACACACGGCTCAAAGTGCCTCCGCCTTTCCACAGAACAGCCTCTTGCTTCCTTCCAGCTCTCAAAATAGCCACTACACTCCGGATCCTGTGCTCACTGCCAGAGCTCCCTGCTGCAAAGGAAACGAGGGCTTTATTCTCTTAAATATCATCAAACAATGGGAACCCCTGGATGGAATGTCCAACTTGTGGGCAGGAGCTGAAAGGCAGCACTTGACTTTCTTCCACAACATTTTTGCACTTGATCTTGTCTTGTGTAAATACAAATGTACATTTGTATATATATTTTTTTTCTGGACAGCTAATTCTAGACTCACCCCTACTAGTTTATTGAAAAGATTCCTTTCAATAGTTGGGGTTTTTTTTCTTTCTTTAAGAGAACCATGAAAGTGTAAAATCACATCTCCCAGCAGCATCTCTGTCAGACTGCCCTTTGTCAGTGACTGACTGGGTTCCCAGATCAGTTTAGTTTTTAATTTATTAAAAGTTAACTTTTAATAACTTAAAATTATGAAGTTATTGTGATTTTTTTTCCTCCCCCACATAAGGTCCTTCACTGCTGCTACTTTACTTGAAGCAAACATTTGTTCTTTGAAGCATAAATTGTCTTAGGAGGGGATGCAATCAATCCCTCTCCATATTTACTTCCCAAATACTTCTCTGTGATTACTGAGGTGGGTCGGGTGAGGTAAGTTCCACCCAGGACTGTGTGAACAGGAGATTTTTGGGCACGTTTTTAATTTGTCCATCGCTGTTACAGTTCTCTGGAGGATTTAGTGATGCAGAAGCTGAGGCTGGGGTATCATCCCAGCAGTGAATCCCACAGTCTTGCAATGTAGATCTTGCTGGCAGTGATCCCGAGGCACTGGAGCAGCTGCAGCTAAGAAGCCCCGAGTTTGCCCAGAGTCAGCATCTCATGGGCACCCAGCACTGTGAGAAGTGTGGCTTGCATTTCTCTGGAAACTCCTTGGATTGTGTATTTTAAATGTTTTTGAGACATGAATTTACTCAATAATCACTTTCTTGATCTCTTATGTTCCTCTGACTCATTATTGGTGTATACCATGGGTTATTGTAAATAAGAGATCTAACAGCATCTTGGTTGTTTCTCTCTCTTCAGGCCACCAGTCCTACACATAAACCTGGTCAAAAATAATTTCCGTGTCAATCTAAGCAGACCACCTGCCCTATTTTTTTTTAGCATAAAGCATCTTCCACTTAAAAAAAAATCTCGACAACAAAGTGAAGCAGGTTCTGAGCCAGGTCTCGGGAGGTTTTACCACTGTAAGATCATGTCTACACCTGGTGTAAATGCTCGAGGATGCATCTGTTCAGGTGGGGTTTGAGTAGCACTTCATCTTCTGCTTGTGCAGAAGTTTTTGTCAGTGCTTTAGAGTCTCAGACCTGTCCTTTAAATGGCCTCAGCCTCTGGGTTTTGCAGGTTTGGGTAACGGCACTGGTGTGTCAATGTTATTTAAAGGTATTCTCGGGGTCAGGTTATTTGAGGAATCATTAGTTATTGTGCGTGCAGGCAGATTGCACACAATTTTACATGCAGGTGATTTACATGTGCCTGGTCTAGGGAAAGGTGGGAAATGTATTTCCCACCCATGAAATATTTACCATGTGAATCTTTATAACTTTCTCAGTAAGCTGGCGAAAGAAATATGTCATCAGCATCCCCAGCTCGAGATGACACGTTTTAGGGCCCTCTGTTTGGTGTGAGAAAAGCAGCTTCAGAGGGCTGGATTAGCCCTGCTCTCCACCATCTCCTGACTTTGATACCACTGCTGCTTTGTGGTGCCCATGCTAAAGTTACAGGGGTTTACCTTGAGGAAGCAGGGAACCAAATGCTGATATCGTGTTGCAATAACAGCACTGCTGTTATCTGTCAGCACTTACACTGAACAGAGGCTCTTTTAGCTAAAGTATGGCTCTGGCAGGGCTGCTAATTCACTGGCATTGTGTGAACTATGACAGACCACAGGGCTGGTTTGTAGCTTTTTCCAGTGACTGAAGTGTAATGTCTTCAGTAAAAATTAAAAATAGTTAGCCCGCTTTTACGGCCTAATATTTGAAGGGTGAAACAGGAGTGAAATGGGGAAAGACTGAAGGGAAAAGTGGTTAAACTGAACCAAACTGATTAAGTTTTATTATTACTATTTTACTATTTATAATGGTTGTCATCAACCAAAAATACCCTGTATATCCCCTGTACACAGATGGCATAAACTCCTTCCAACTTTTTTTTTTGTTTGTGATAGAAAGGTAGCTGCAGTTCAAGTGTAATACAAATTTTAGATACTGGAGCTGGCCACAAGTAAGGAGATATAGGAAAACCCAGATTTCCACTACTTGAAGGAAAAAAAAAGTATTAAAAAGTCAGGCCTGGGGGCAAAATTAAATTACAGAAAACTGAGCATTCAAACCTGCCTCTGGACTATTCTTAATTCTGTTTTGTGATGTTGTTTTTCAGTGGTGTTATCTCCTTCTTTTCTTATTAAAAGTCTGGGAAAAGAAACCAAAACAGTCTCTCTGGGATTTTAACTCACTCACTGGAGAAAATGCCGAACACGCTTTCCTAAACTACTCTAAATTTCTGTGATGCATTATAAGTCAGTATCAGGGAGCTGGAGAAGTCCAGAAGATGCAAGATGAAAAATTGATATGCTGTGCTTCGCTGTGCAGAACACACAGACCTGAGGAAAAGTGACTGGGAACACTTGCTGAAGCGAGCAGTGGGTAATTTAAGGCTGGTTTGGGCAGTCCTGCCTTCTGATTTGGTGATTATGTGGGTGCCTCCTCAGCTATTTGCTGTTCTGAGCTGAATATTTACTGTGTTGGTAACAGCAAAGCCTGGCGGTGCTGGAGCCCCGGCAGCCACAGCAAGTTCACAAAAATAACATTATTATTACTATTATTATTATTATTATAATGTTTCTGTTATTGTGGCACTGCCTGAAGAGTTTCAGTCAACAGGCTCTGACTGCTCGTTTATTCTCTGCATCACACTGCTTTTCTTGGACCTTTTCTGCAGCTCAGGGGGAAGATATATATTTTCTAGTACAGTAAATAATTTTCCATGCTTTTAGTTTTGGTATTTGTTTGTTTGTTTTGTAAACCAGTGAATTGCTTAGCATCCCATAAATGAAAAATGCATGTCTGATTTGGCTTCCATTTTAAATCGGTAAGAACATTGAATCCAGAGAGAACAGATTTGGGTTTTTTTTTTCCTTAATTAGGATGTTTGACAACTCGAGAGGTTATGTTTAGAAGAGAGTTAGATGGCTGTATCTGGTGTTTAATTTCTCTTCTGCAGAATAAATTTCCTGTTGTAAAAATGCCACAAAAGGTAGCTACTGCTGTTTATTGACTAAAGAGCCAAGTAAAATCCAGCTGTGAACATGTGGGTAATAGGAGGTTTTCCCCATGCCTATATTTGATTTCCATGCTCAGCCTCATGTTGGTAAATATCAGTGTAAGTCTCAATTATTCTTTTGTGAATAAGGTACCTGACATGATCAGGGAGTTGTATGTGAAAAGGTCTGCAGGGCAAAAAAAAAACAACCAAAAAACAACCTTCAAGTAGAGTTTTAAAATGTTGGAAAATTAAAGAAATTATTGTTCAAGAATAAAAAAAGGTTTATTTTAGCCTAAGTTATTCAATGTTTGGAATTTTCCCTTTTAAAATAGGAGTTTTGATAGGAAGAGTCAACTTGAAAAGGGAAAACAATTGACTTTGTCCTTCTGAAGTTTCTAAAGGGACGTTTCATAAATCACGGAATCACAGAATCATTGAAAGGTTTGGGTTGGAAGGGATCTTAAAGCTCATCTTATTCCACCCCCTGCCATGGGCAGGGACACCTTTCAGTATCCCAGGGTGCTCCCGGCTTTGTTTACCCTGGCCTTGGACACTTCCAGAGATGGGGCAGCCACAGCTGCTCTGGGCATCCTGTGCCAGAGCTTCCCCACCCTGCCAGGGAACAATTTTTTTCTAGTATCTAATCTAAACCTACTTTCTCTACCTTTTGATTATTTACTTTTCCAAATGAAATTGCATTTTCTCTATATTTTTATTTTAGTGGCAAATTGCTGAGTAGATCTTGTTACCAGGAGCTGCAGGAGAAGTTACAGGTAGAGAAAGAGAGAAGTGTGTGAAAAGTGCAGAGAAAACCCTGCAGAAGCAAACAAAGCAGTGGCAGGGAGTGTAGTGTCAGCCTTGGTGACCTCTGGGCTCGCCCCTGTGCTGGCTTTGGTGCCTCTTGATGTGCCAAGTTTCCACCAGAGCTAAAATACCCCTCAGAGGTTGTTGGAGACAACTGTTTTTGTAGCATCCCCAGGCTGACAGCAGAGCTGGGCCTGCGACGTGCTCAAGTGTGTGAGTAGTACCTTTGTCTCCATCAGTACTGCTTGTGTATTTAAATTTATGCACATATTTAGTACTCTGCTGAATTGGTGTGCCATACAGAATGGGCATGCAATCCTTTTATCTGATGGAAAGTTGCTAATTATTGCCCTGGCCCCGTGTATTTCGGTTTTACTAATTTTACAAACCCACATATCCTTACTGCTGTGTTTCATCCAGGAGTCTGAAGTTGCCCTTTTTCTATCAAATGTGTTTATACCGCAGAAAAGGCGTTTTGTCAGGTTTTTTTTTTGCCCTAGCCAGGTCTGAGCTGTATAACCAGCACTCACTCTCTGGATAGCCACTGGTCTGGCTGACCTTGGCACCATGACAGCTGTCGTATTTTCGCATGGAGGAACTGTTCTTGAACAACTTCTCCAATGTATCAGGAACAAACAAGCTTTTCTTCAGCATCAGGAATGCAGCAGGTCTTCTTTCCAACTATTTTTTTCTCCTTCCACAGACATATTTATTGTAGCAATGGCAAGAAAATCCTACTCCTAAGCCTTCGTGTTTGAGTTCCTTAAATTTCCTTCAGGGCAGTGACAGAAGAGCCAACGTAGATCATGTCAGAGCTTGCTTTCTTTAATTTAACTCTTCAGTTATTTTTAATAAACATGAGTATTAATTTGTAGTGGCAAGAAAGCAAAATCCTCTTACGTCTTCATCGCTTGGATTTCCGTTTCTGCCGTGTGTTTAATTTGAATCCCTGTGGTAGTGGCAAAGAGCAGGATGCTGCTGGGGAGGGTGTTGCACAAACCCAAAGGATTTGGTGTGTGATGGACAAGAAGGCCATCAGGGAGTGGCAGGGAGCATTTTAAACAAGTGGAGTGACCTCCAGCTGGTTGTGTGCTCACCAGATCCATCAAAGGCACAAGGGGAATGAGAGGACGGAAGGGGCAGGAGTGAGGACGGAGCTGGTTTCAGGAGCTGGAAGCAGCAGTAGGAATCAGGCCTGGGGTAGAGTTCCTGCCTAGCAGAGAGCAGAGGATAGTGGTGAAAGCACAGTCCTACTGGCACCACCGTCTTTTTGGAAATGCAGCAGTTTTGTTAGGAAAAAAACCCAACAACATCTCCAAAAAAGGAGTTTCTATTGAATTGTGAGAAAAGAAGAGAACATTCCCAGAACAGCCAATAACATATTTTTTAGGGCTTTTCTGGCAGACAGAAGTTCACGTTAGTTTGAGGCCTGATTCAGCCCAGGGGGTTGTATTTAAGCAGAGGGTGTGTTTCTACACTGGACCTTGCAGTTACTCAGGGATTTGTAGTAGCACATGTGTGGCATGGATTAACTGCTCAGCAACTTCACTCCTTCAGCAGTTTTTGCAGCCTGCCCTGAGCTGCATCTTAAGACACAAATATAATCTAAAATTAACTGGTTTTCCCCAAAATGTCCCTTCCTTACGCTCCAGCCTTGGGTCTGTGGGATGACAGGTGATGCATGGAATTCTCTGGTTTAATACCAAGGCAAGTCAGTAAATCCAAGTGCTTTTTACAAAGTTTGTGGTTCTGGACCTGAGCTGACTTGCATGGAGCGGGATTGTGTTTCTCTGCTCCACATGCACAAATGCTCTTCACACCAGGGATGGTGGTAGTCAGGAAGGGAGTCAGAAAATATGTTTTGGTTGATTCATGCAAAAAAACCCAACCCTTCAGTGGAAGCAATAAGTATAATTGATGACTGAGTCCTGTGTGGCAGAGGAGTGGGTGTTCAGCAGTCACATAAGTTTGGAGAGAGAGTTGAAGATTTTATTGACACTCCTGTGTTTTGCACATTTTTTTTTTCATCTTGGAAATGAATTTCAGACCCCAGTAGTGAGTATTAATGCTGTATATCCTCTGTGGTTTCCATTAATGGTGCACAGTCCTGCCAAATGCGGGGAAAGTTAGAATTGAAAAAAAACCAACCCACCGTGAAGAAGTTCGATGCAAACAAATGGGGATGGAGGTTTGTGCTTACAAAGAGCTCAGCTCTGTTGGCACTTCTCCTGGACCAGTCCTGTCAATCCAAATCTGAAATATTTGCAGAGTGAAGTGTTGCTAATGAGCAACGCTGGCAGGACCAGGCTCGAGGTGATGAAGGCACCTGAACAAGTGGTTTAAAGCAGGAACCAAGAGCCTGGGCTGAGCCCCATGAATCAAACTGCTCTGCTCGACCCTTGTCTTAATCTGTTCTCATCCTCCTTCCTGCCAAGGTGGGGGGTTCCATCAGCCCGGGGTGTGTGGTGCCAGCCTGGGAGCCGCTCAGCTCTTGCCTGGATGAGCGTGGGATGCTTCGTGTGGCCAGGGGAACTCCAGCCCTGGTGTGTTCCAAAACAAAGTGCGGCCCTATAGTTTGTTTTGTCTTTCAGTGGAATTACATTACGGCGCTTGGCTGAATGTGTTCTGTAAACTGGTGACTTTTTTTCGCTTAAAATGCAGTGAGCGAACTTGGCTGTGTAAGCTTCGCGTTCCTCTGAAAATGCTGTTATTTTTTCAAGTTAATTTTTTTCTGGAGTTGGTTTAATTCAAAGGAAGTTTTGTTTGCTTACTTGCTTGCCTGAGGTGTTTTGGTAGGTTTAAACAGATGAGCTTCATTTCTTCTGCAGTTTATTTTGGTGAAACTTCTGTAGCCTTTGGGGGTTATAGTGCGGTGCAAATGGAGTTAGACTGCGAAACTTTGGGTTAGAGTTTTGCAGACCCCGAAAGCCAGCTCTTGTATTTCAGAGTGATTTCCCAAGCCTTTGAGTTGACATGAGCTCAGGCTTTTGAGCCTGAGGGAGGGAAGGCTCAGTGTTTCTCCAGAGAACTTCATAAAGAGCTTTCCATCTTTTTGGGAGGCTCTTGAATCAGCCCACCACCCTCATCGCCCATCGCTCGTGTGCTATGCAAAGCCAAAATGGGAATTTTGGGCTATTTTTAACTATTCTGTGTCCCAGCTCCCCTCAGGGCCAGGGTGTTGCTCTGAGGCTGTGGCAGACCGGGTGGGCAGCTGCTGGACTCGGCCCTCGGCGAAGCCGCCAAAATCCCGCGGTAAGCCCAGGGCAGCGCCAGCTTCTCCCCAAAGAGTGAGTGGCTCTGAGAGGTTTTGCCACATAAGGGCCTGTTTGAGGCTGTAGGCACCAGCTGACAGGGATGTCTTTGCCTCCCAACAGATGGCCAGGCTTTTTATTTCAGCGAGCAATCTCGTGTGGAGGGGTGGTCTCTGAATCCTGCCAGCGTTTCGTGAGACAGGGCCAGCTTAGGGCAAGAGGGATCTGATGTCTGTGCCCTTCATAGCTCGTGAGCTAAATGACGAGCTGTCGACAGGAAAGCCATCATCTGAAGTGTAAGATCCTGGACTCTCCCCACTTTTAGTTTTTCTTTGGCGGAATTAATGCCCTATTTGCTTGTCTCTCAAAATCCATTCTGGCACGAGTACAAACCCTCGCCTGGTGGCAAGCAGTTGTCTGGATCCGAGATGCCAAGATTTGTGCTGACAGCTCCTTCTACGCAATCTGAGTCAGGCTGTCACAGCTGGCCATTAGCGGCTTAAAAAGACACACACGTACAACAAATAGCAGCACCTTTCCATTATTGGATATCAGAACCTGCTTGATTGAGAAATGCAATGACTTGCACCGCTCTTTGCTTTAAACAAACAGTGTCTCCAAACCCCTGTTCCGGTGCAGTGGCTGTTTATTTTATGTTGATTGCTTGCTCTTATTTAGAAGCTCAGGTCTAGAAGAGACTTCCTGGGCCAGGAGATCTAGTCCTTGATAATCCCGAGCATCACTTTTGATAATCCTCCTCATTACATTGCATTTCTTTAATGAAAACAGTCTCTCATGGTTTCAATTTGTCCTTGCAGCCATTTGCCTTGTATGATTTTCTTGATGTGGAGGAACAAGCAGCAAAACTTGCCTTGTTGAGGGGCAGCATCACAACTGGAGCAGGGCAAAGAATGCTGCTCATCAAAAAGGGATTTTCTGAAGCTGTTTACCCTGCAGTGTTGCCTTTCTTGGTGACAGTCTGTGCAAATTCTGGTGACCTGGCATTCCGTTTGGGCGCTAAAAGAGGGCTGCTTGCAAAAGTTACCATTCAGATTTAAAGTAAAACAGGATCAAACCGTTCCCCACCCCACTCCTGTATATGGGAGCAGGGCAGAGGAACTTGTGCTTAGTCACTGATGGTTGTTGCATGTGTAATGCTGCCCTGTCTGGTTACACTGGGCTTTAAACTTGCTGTAGGATTAAACTTTGCATGGCTGAGCTTTAGTAGACCTTAGTCTGTAGTTTGTTTTGGACAAAAGGCTGATAAACTTTGGCTTTCAGGGAGGAAGCCTGGAATCTGAGACCCACTATTATTCATTGACTTGTCTTTATGAGTTTACAGTCCACTGATGCATAACACTGAAGGAAATATTTTCAGTGAAATGTTTGCTTTTTTCTTTGGCTTTGTAAAAGGCAATGTCTTTTCTTAGAGATATATGTCGGGGTCATATAGCTACTTCAGTGACCTGTGTATGGTCAGGAAATAGGCTGCATCAAAAATATTTCATTTTTCCATGAAGTCATTCTTTTGACCAAGACTTCCCCCCTTCTCCTCTCAGAGATCTGGGCTCCACTAACCCCTGTTTGAGCATTAATTTTATGCGCAAACTGGGTTTAATCCTGTGAGGGAGGTTTGTGGAACATTTTCAGTATTTTTGTATTAAATCAAAACTTGCGGGTGACAGTGAACTTGTAAAACAAAACCTCATTTATGCACGAGGGAATTTTCATGCCTGGCATTTTTCTGTCCCTTTTTTGCTGTGCTGAAAGACGTGACTCTTCCCCATTGCCCTGGATGGCGCAGCAAGGCTGGCGTGACAGAGGGACTGACTCTGCAAACTTTAATGGCTCTGACACAACAGATCTATGAAATTGGTGTTTAAATTTTAAGGATGTGCTCACCTGTTTTGCTAGATTGAGCCTAGGCAAGCTCCACGTTCTCTTTGGATGGGGAGGGGGGTGATTTGTCTGAGTTGGGAATACTGATGTAGATAAGTCTTTGTTGGACCAAATGTGCAGATGTCTTATTTATAAATGCTACACCCCGTTTATAAGACATTAATGTCTATTTCTCTTTCTCCACAGGTTCTTCTTGAAATTTTTCCTCAAATGTAACCAAAATTGCCTAAAAAATGCAGGAAACCCTCGAGACATGCGTCGATTCCAGGTCAGTCGGACACGCTTCCTCCTTTAAAAATCAGCAGCTGTTAGGGACAGAAGTACTTTGACCCAAACTAACCTAGTAATTCACTGGAAGATGCTAAAAACATAAGGTCACAAAATATTGCCTGAGGACTTCTTGTCACAGCAGAATTGGCAGGAAGTAGTTGGGTTTTCTTGCTCTGGAAGAGAGCACTCTTGAAGATAATGTCACCTCCACCGGAAGGGAAAGCATGAAAAGGAAAAATCAGAATGACCTCAGTGTTGTTTTCAGTTATGGGGCTCCCCTGCTCTGAGACGTTCCTCTCTGCATGGGGAACTATTTCTTTTCATGCAGATGCAGAGTGAGCACCTTGTTTATTGGCTGGGGCAGAGGAAGGTGTAAGAGCAATTAATAAAATCATTCTCATTACAAAGTTGTTACTGCTGAGCAGCAGTAAAGACTCATAAATGTGCATCCGTGGGGTGAAGATGCCATTGGGTGTATCTGCCTTGGGATGTTTTGGGCTGGTATTTCCCCGCTGTTGCAGCTTGCGGCACTGAGGCTTGGGAGCTGAAATATCAACACAGCTACAGATGGCCAAGGACGTTTTTTTTATGCTCCACCTATGTCATGACTCGTTTTGGGATGAAGAGCATCACTGTCCCTTGGGAAGGTGGTCTGTGCATGCACTTCCCCAGTGCTGGCAGCAGAGTGGAATGATGACAATGCTGAGAAGCAGTTACTCCAACCCTTTTATTGAAGACATGGTCCTTTGACTGTGGCAGTAATGCCTTACCTGAGCATGTACTGAATAAAAATATGGGGTAGAGAGTCAAAGGACCTTCTCTCTTGGTGGGAGGAGTGAATACAGCCCAGGGAGGAAACGTGGAGAATCTGTCAGTAGGGCTTTGCCTCAGGGTTCTGAGGAAGAAACGAGAGATTTGTCCCATAGACCACATGGGTCTCTGGAGAAAGACAACTCCAAAACATATCTGCTTTCTGTAGTTACTCATGATCCTGTTTGCTTCTTTTCCAGCATTGTTGCACTTCAATAGAAGTGTTGAATGTTATGTAAGTGACAATATTATTTATATGTAGAATGTCTTTTGTTGAACTGCTTAATTGCAGCAATGCTGGAAGGCAGAAGGGTGCTATTTGCCTCTGAGCAGAGAAGTGCAGAAGTGAGGGGATGTGGCCACAGGGATTAAATTAATCAGTGTAAAAGCCAGCATTAGCAAGGCAGAGCCCTTGGCTTCTCACCCCACACTCCTCCCTCTGTCACGTTTCTCCTGCGATTCGAGAGGGCATTATCACGGCAAGAGAAGGTGGGAAAAGGACTCTCACCAGCATGGGGATTTAGTCCGAGCAGTCACCCCTGGGGCCTGTCAGAGCTTGCTTCACAACATGTTCACTCTGCTGGGGCTGTGCTCGCCCAGGCTCGAGGCTGATTTTCATATGGAAATGCCCGTGCGTGTTCCCTCAGAACAGCAATCAGGAGCTGTGTCGGCGGGGAGGTAGGACATAGGAAAGGTTGTTGATCTCTTGACTTGTAAAGACATTCTGTCATACAAACCCAGCTTCACAGCAGTTGAGCTTTCCGTGTGTAAACAGAGACTGCTTAATTACACAGGTCATGTCAATTAGCGTGACCTCAGCATTTTCAAGAAATTAATCACTTTCAGCCGAGCGAACCACTCCTACTCTCATACAGGGTGGCATTGAAGCTCGCAGCGTTCTCTTCAGTGCCCAGGCTTATTGTTTTACAATAGATGCTTTTGTTTCTCCCCTTTTCTATTTTTTTTTAATTTTGAACTTGTTGGTCTTTTAGCAATAGACTTCTTAAAATAAAACAGCTGGGCTCTACAGAGTCCAAGCTTCATTTATCATTTCTTAGGGTGAAAAGGACCAAGTGTTCGTGTAGTATCTCAATGATATGGTGCTCCTGGGTGTTTGAGGCAGTGTTGTGTAGGAACCAAGTGAAATCTGTGCCCCTGTGTTTGCTATCAGCTGCCTTTGAATTGTTGCCAGTGACTTACAAGGTCTCCAATGGTGATGTCAAAGTTCTGGTTAAAAACCGTAAGAATAAGGTATTTCCAGGTACTTTTAAATGGTACCGTGCTCAGTTTACACACACACAGATGGAGACACTCCCTTCCTTCATTCCCCTACTTGTGCTGGGCTTTGAAGCTGCAAAAAGATATGTCCAACTTGTGGTCTGTCATTCATTAGTCCCCAAAAGCAAAGAAGTTCTTAGAACACAGACTGTAGTTTTGATGGGAGAATCAGTGAAGGGTCAAGGACATGAGTCTTGCACTATCTAAGGACCAGCCCTG
This sequence comes from Mohoua ochrocephala, assembly GCA_013398855.1. Classification (NCBI taxonomy): domain Eukaryota; kingdom Metazoa; phylum Chordata; class Aves; order Passeriformes; family Acanthizidae; genus Mohoua; species Mohoua ochrocephala. The sequence continues at coordinate 66,779 of VZTA01002142.1, read as the reverse complement.
TGGAAAATTTCCTTTCTTAGTAGATTTTAGAGTTGCTGTGGGGTTTTTTTTCCTGCAGCAGGGAATTGTCTGATTATCATCTGATACAAGAGATGTTAAGAAAGTACAGGGAGGAGGCAGCATGTGTGTTGATTCAGGCGACCTGTGTGTGAAACTCCATTCAGGCTTACAATCCAAAATGAATTAAGAAGCTTTATCTTGAACTTTGCTTGCCAATGTAGGAGTGTGATAAGTCCAACGTAAAAGCTGTTGTGGGCCTGGAAGGAAATAAATTTCTCTGCACGTCTGAGGTGTCCAGGCATGTGACAACTGGAGCAGTGTGGAGTGCCAGCAGAGTGTGTGTGCTGGAGCAGTGCTGGCCCTGGCTGTGCTGGTTGTGTCTCTATTAGCACGAGGAGACAGTCAGGGAGGAGAAGTCAAGTACTGCACAGCACTTCAGCTGTGATTCACACTCCCTGCTCATCCTTGAGAAAATCCTTTCATCTCAATGTTCCATCAGCCCAATTGCACAAAACATTTGGTGCTGTTGCGTATTATCACCTTTGCCCAACGTTGCCTTTTTGTTCCAGAAGCCCCACGGAGCAAATGCTCAGTCTGGTTTTGAATTCTTCATCACAATCAGTCATCATTCTTGATGGGATGGGCTGTATGCCCCAATTAGTGGTAATAATACTACTACTACTACTAAGTAGGTGGTGTCATGAGTGAACTCTGCCCAGATTTGATTTTTCAGAACTAAAAACTCATTCATGCAACCTAAACAGTTTTGTATGTTATTGTAATTAATGAAACCCAGGTGCCCTAGCTATCTTGTTGTTCTTGTTTTAGCACAACTGCTTGTAAACTGACACATGTCAAGTTTTAATTTAGAGGAAACTTTTCAGGCTGTGTCACTGAATAAAACCCCAAACATTCACTTATTATGAAAACCTTGAAAGTCACTTAGAGATTGCCATGCTGTTTGATTCTGTTACCACAGCCTCTGCTGCAGCAGAGGCTGCTCGTTTGCCTCCGTGGGATGCTGCCACTCATGTTTGAATTGAAGCCACTTGTGTCTTATTGCAAATTTGCATAAGAGACAGAGATGATGCTTCATGAATCCCAGATAATGGAATTTGGACATGCAAGGCTCCATCCCCAGAGAAGGGAAAGGCAAAAAAAAAAAAAAAGACTGAAAAATAGCAGTGAGAGCTGTGGCCCAATTCAACAAGGTAATTAAGTGCCTGGCCTGTCCTTGAGCACGTGAGCAAAATTACTGAATGTATTGTACTTACGTGCTCTTAGTTTGGCACCTTTTGAAGTGTCTTGTTAAATGGAGAGTGATTTTTAGTTACTGGAATAAAGAAGTCAACACATTGTAGGAAGAGGTCACCAAGTGGTGATGAAAATAAGGATGTGCTCGAGCCATTTATAGCTTTCAGAAGAGCGGCAAGCACTGGAGTTACATGTTTAACACTTAGGGCACACTTCAAACCTGAAAAATCATCCTAACCAGATTTTCTCTGCCTTTGCCACTGAGTGTTGGGGACATTGCAGAAATATCAGATCCCTCACCATGCACTGGAGAAAATTGAAAGCACAAGGAACATGCTATGTCTTAATCAGTGAGCAAAGCTTAATGGGCTGTGGTTAAAAATGAGGAGTTGTCCAATGCTTAATTTTGATATATTAGGTGAGGTACTATACCAAATAAACAGGCCGAGTGCTAAACGTGGATAAATAGCTTGATCTCCAGGCTTCTGCTCTCTGAATTGTAAAAAAAAAAAAGTTAAAAAAAAAAAATCTAAGCTCCAAAGTATTCACAAACTGAACTATTTGATGGCAGGCAGAATAATCCACTGAGCCGGGATACTTTACTGCCTTCAATAGTGCCAACTTCATTGAAGAAAGTTGTAAACCCGTGTGTTTCTTTCATACCTCTGTCTCCCCTGGTGTTGATACAGGATTTAAATTCAAAATCTGTGAAGGGCTAAAGCTAAAGCTCAAAATCATTTTCCGTGTTTGCCTGTCTCAAATTAAAACTGTGTTTTGTTGACAAAATTTGGAAAGGTTTGAGATTTGGCAGACCTGGTTGTCCCTGTGCTTACATTAATGTGTCAGCACCTCATTAATCATTTATTAAACTGTAGTGTGCCTTTCCCTCTTGCTGCAGTCTGTGTTTTAGAATGCCTTGGTGCCCATTCCACATGTACTCTGGCTTTCCCCTCCCCCCAGGTTTTATGATTTCTCCACAAATTAGTTTTAGCATGTGCTTTAACTTGAACATATCCCAGTCATTTCAAAATCAAAATGAGGAGAGTGTAGTATTTTTTTAGATTAAAAAATATAAGTAGAACTTGTAAGTATGTAAGTGCTCTGCAGCAATCCAGGTAGGTAACTGTGGCACACAATATTTGAGGTGCATTTTTTCGCTGTTAATAATTAGAGGCATTAATATTTCCTTAGTGCAGTGCACGTTCAGTGTTCCTCTATTAATGAGAATTTTCATTTAAAGAATCGAGCAGTAAGAGCGTGTTGCTCCTTACAGGTGCACTATGAATAATCATTTTTTTTTTTCAAACAGACACATAAGAGGGGTTTTTTTTTTTCTGCATTTCCTGAGACTGGAAACAGTTTCTCTTGGGGATTCCATTTATAGTTTCTGCTGCTAACGACACCAAAGAACCACACCACTGAGGTCTCTTCATAGTAAATCAAACTGTTCAGGAGGGAGGTAGGAAGGCATTGTTAAGTAATTCGAAATACTGTTGCATCAACAGTTTTGAAAACATGAGGAGGGGGAAATTAAATGTACATTTACTCACATAAAACCTCTCCAGTATTGTTTCCTCAAGTTCTTACCTAGAAAGTTGCACGTATAGCAACAGCTACTTGGATACAGGATTTTCACAGGTTTGAGAACTGCCTTGCTGTTACTACTCTTGACTCATTATCTTTCTGGAATCCCATTTCTAAAAATGTTCAAAAGTTTTGGTTTCAGCGCGGGACTGATCGGCTTCAGCAGGAAATCTGCGTGTACCTCCAGGGTTTTGGAATGGGGGAAAGTGTTTTATCTTGTAGCCGTTGTTATTAATTGTAATTTTGTTAATTTTCATATGCATCTAATCAGGCCCATAGAGGAAGATAAGGAGATGGCATAAATCATGGAGCTGTGACAGGCAATGCCAAGGGTTTGGCTCAAAATCCCACTTGCAAAGAATTTACAATGGTTGCAAGTGCACAAATAAGATTGCAAACCCCCAGCCACTTACTATAAGATCATATTTTATTGAAAATATCATAAACTTTATTCTATCCCTCAGGAATTCAATGGATAAATTACTTTTGAAATCCCTTTTGGAATTTTATATATAGGGCTTGGGTTTTTTTCTCTCCTTAGTTTGATTTCAGAAAAACTTATCTGTAGTATTTGGTGCTTTCTTTTTCCCAAATTTCCATCTGTAGGAGCTCTTGAATCATTTATTCTGTATTTTAATATCTTTCACTTAAAACATGCACAAAAATCTATTGCTTGGAATGCCATTCTGAGGGATGGGCTTAGGATCTTTTAGAGGTAAACTATTCTCTTTTGTATTCCTCTTTTTCAAGACAAAGACTTCGGGATCAGCTCTGGGCAGTTTAGTGGCTTTGCTTACTTTTTGAGTATTTTAATTGGGGGCCAGAAATAGGTAGAAAATTTTTCCTTTTGCCTTTTTTTTTTTTTTTTCAGCTCCAATTCAAGTGATGAAATTGAATAGTTGTAAGCGATCCTTTAAGTGTCCCCATTTGACCAACTTTGAGAGGCAGCAGCTTCCTGAGAGAGTTGAAGCAATGTTTGCCAATCCTTGTAAAGCATTTCACCTCTTCAGAGGCTAAAGCCTCTCAAAACCAAGAACAATTAAAGCGAGAGCCTTTCAGAGCGACTGGGGAATTCAGCAAAATAAATCAGAAATCCTCTGCCGCGGCTCTGGAGGCTTGCCTCATTATAAGAGCAGATCTATTAGCCCCCTTGCCATTGTCTTTCATTTCTCAAGTGAGGTGATTCTAATTAAATTAATCTGCATGTCAATCTATCGGTGATCAATCAAAAGGGCTGAGGTCCCCCTTTGCGGCACTGTGCTTGCGGCTGACAGGGGCTGATAATGGAGGAAGAAATAAACTGTCGAGCAAAGTTAATTAGTCAACATAATAGGTGGATTAAACAGGAGCTGCTGATTGCTGTTTCACATGTCGAAGCATGAGGTGGGAGCTGAAACTGCAATTAACAGACAATTATTATATTTGGTTGTAAGAGGTCGCATGAATAAACATATCTCTGTGGGTTTCAGTCTTTAATCCCTTTCCCTGTTTAATGTAAGGAGAAGTGTAGGTCATTTCTTCTTATTGTTTTAGTCAAAGTTCTCGAAGGCGACGCGTGCTCCTGGCAAACCAGCAGCCAGCTGAAGGCCAAATCTTTGGCTGGGGTAAAACCCTGGGAATGCCATACTTTTGTTGGGAAAAGGCTGTGGGAGGGGTGGCTGAAAGAAAGCCAGGGAGGCTGTGAGGCTGCTTGGTCTGAATGGGGTAGGAGGAGACGTGGTGCGATGAGCTCACAGCTCTGCAAGGGACTTATTTCCGCGGTATTTCGCGGCTTATGTGCCCTCTGCCTGGACAGGGGTTTCCTTTAGGAGCCTCAGGGTTGAGGAGTCCCTCTGGACACCTCGGAGCAGCTGGGTCTTCTGCTCTGGACCCATCATTTACCCGTTTGCCCCTGCTGGGCTGGCTCCTCTCCCGTCCCGGGCAGCTCAGGGGAGCAGAAGTGTCGGATCCTGCCTCCAGCGCAGTCCTGCTGTGTCTCCCTCACTTCGCCTCAAACCAAATCCCAGGTGTTGACATTGAGATAAGTTGAGAAATACAAATAATTCTAACACTGGATGAATAGAGTTGTGTTCTCCAGATCAAGACCCCACTGTCGAGCGTGTGTGTGTGTGTGTACACAAACATGCCTATACGTACTCCTTGAGATAGAGCTCGGGAGAAATTTGGGTGAGTCCAACAACCTGCAGTGACTGTGCTGAGGGGAGAGCAGCAGAGAGAGGTGGGGGCAAGGCAGGCAACAACTCTCGTCACAACTTCACAAAATACACTTTTGTTTTCTTTTATTCTGAATCGCTTCTCATTTGCAATGTCAACATCTCTATCTACTTCGGCGTGGAAACTGAAGGATAATTTAGGGTGAAACACAGCTGCCCTTGTATATAGGGGAAAAAATACTTAATAAAGATCCTCTTGTTAAAATGATGGTTAACAGTGTGCTGTCTGCCACGCAGCTACAAACTCTGCAATTTGACTTAAAACTGCATCAAAAGCTTTCGATGCCAAAGACCCACTCATCAATAGCGTCTCTTGTTAGATTTGTACAGCATAAGCACCAGTTATTATGCGAAATAGCTTTGCAATTTTCTACAGCTCCCAGCTGTTATTTATTTAACTGAGTTTATTACACTCTGCACTTTTGAAAAAACACATGGATATATCCAAATTTTCCTCCATTTTGCTCTTGTGCTCGCAGGTCGTGGTGTCTACGACAGTCAACGTTGATGGCCATGTGTTGGCAGTGTCGGACAATATGTTTGTGCACAACAATTCCAAGCACGGGCGGAGAGCTCGAAGACTCGATCCCTCGGAAGGTACGCCTTCTTATCTGGAACATGGTAGGCAAATCATTTTCATTGGTTGGCATTGCTACTTTAAATGTACTTTAAATTTGGTTTGTGTCTCTGGCTGCTGGTTTCAAAATTGTCCTGTAAGCGTTTATACCTCTGGGGCCAGATGTTTGAAAGGGACTGGCCTCCAGACCAAAGGGGGAATTTTTCAGGTAGGCCAGCTCTAAATGTAGTGAAATGACAAACAAGTAAGCAAACATGGATGCAGAGGCTGTCCCGTGTCTCAGTGAAGTGTGGTGATTTCTTTTTTTTTTAACGTTGGTTGCATCTATTCAATACCCAGAATTGGAGTCTGATCTTTTTTCCAGACTGCCCTGATTTTAGACTGTGCATCTACAGGGTGTTGCATATTTTCTGAAGCGCTCAGCACCCAAATTTCGGATTGCATTTCTTCTATCTGTAGGGTGCTGAGCTCTCTAGGAGATTCATCTGTTCCTTTGAATTGCCCTAAATGAAAGCAGAGCCCTTTTGGAAATCCATCTGCTTACTCAAGCCATGGATGAATGTTCTTTTCTGGCTCCAGCTGTGCCAGCCGAGGACGTTGCTTTTCCCACAGCTGTTTGTCTCCCCTCCCTGCTCCAGGCTGTTCTTCACCATGGGCATGCCAGCTAGGATGGTTGTGTGCTTGCTCCCTGGTCTCCTCCAGGCCAGTGAAGTTCATTTGAATTGAACCATTTAAATAATCACTCTTTGCCAATCCAGCTTGTTGCTGAAATGATTGAAGGAGAAATGGTGCAAGGCAATTTGGCTTTTCTGAAAGGACAGTAAACTCCAGCAAGGGTGGGATGGGGGCACGTGGCTGGAAGCAGCCTGGGGACAGTAATCTCTTCTGTAAGGTCAGCTGGTCCTGGAAGGGAACATCTGCTGGTGACTGTAGGTGCTTAAAATGGGAGCTGTTGAGTGCGAATGTACTTTGAAAAATCTGGATTTGATTAACGTTTTGTTTTGCTCTTTGTCCTCAAAGTTGATGACTACTGCTGAAAAACAAAACAAAAACAGAGGGCATTTCACTCCCCTCTCCCTGTTCCAGCTTGGTAGAATAGCTCTTTGTCTTCAAAGCTGTTTGTAATCTTAAATTCAATAGGTGCTTGCTCCCTCTAAGAGATGTGTACCCTCAGCTCCCATTGAAGTAGCTGAGTGTAGAAGGCACCAGTCCTTTATGCTGGTTTGTTTCACAAATATTTGCCAAGGATCTGATGAATAATTAAATAGATTTTTCCAAAGAGTTTGAAGAAACCAGATAAAATTTTCTCTGGGAAAGCAAATGCCACTCAGAAAAATGTTAACTAGATATGTTAAAAGAAATTATTAATGCTGAGAAATGGGAAAATGTGTGGGTTTCTGCTGCTCAGTGGATTCCTGTGGAAATACTTTTCTATTCTGTTTATGCTTTCAGGCATCAGTCCTGCAAGCACTTATGCATATATTTAAGATTATGCTCACATATGGTCCTGTTGGGATCAATGAGGCTTCTTGTGTCAGAGAAGCTGAGGGTATTGATAAGTGTTTGCAGAATCGGGTCTGTAGTTCACACTTACTAACCTAAAATTCTTAGCTCAGCAGCGTTTCTCATTATATAAACATAACTTACATCTGTATTTATTTAGCTCTAACTTTTTATGTAGGCTACGAGCCATTTTCAGCCATAATTCATGTTATAGAATTTTTTTTTTTCATCCTGCCAACAACCTAATTTAATAAACAAACCACTGTCATAATTTTTACTGAAATTTATAAGGAATGCATGAACTCTGTCTTTATTAATTAGCAGAAGGCATTACAAAAGGAAACTTCTTTCTCTTCAGCTTTGTAATCTTTCCATTAAGTCTAGTCTTAAAAAACCACTTCTATTATTTTTCTTATATTCCTACTAAAGTAGTTGCCATATTTTATTTTTTTTTTTCTTCTCAGTGCATGCTTTTGGTCGAGGCAGTACTTAATTTCTCTTACATAAATGCCCTTATTCTCATGCATGGTGGTGTCTCATTTTACCACAGCTGTCATTCCCACTCCTACAACCTGAGGGATTCTGTTGGCAAAAAGCAACAAAAAAAAAGATAACTCTCTGCTTACGTAGCTGCACACACCTGAGTTACTGTGCCGATATTAAAAGTCAACATCTGCAAAATATCTCCGTGTGTACATTTTGTGGGAAAGGTGATTTTTCTAATCTGCTTTCTCAGGCACCTCTCAAGCAACCTCATAAAGCAACTGCTAGTAAATTCTTACTTTTGAATAGCAACCTTCACACTACAAAATTGCTCTCTTCCCAAAGGCTTGGTGGAGCCTTTCTTTTTAACCTAAATCCCTCAGTCCTGCTCTCCAGGAATTCTCTGCATATGTGAGTCCAAGAAACAGGAAAAAAATTTTAAAAATCCAGTAACTGTTGATGTGATGTTATTAGGTATCTAAACCACATAACTAAATAAATAAAAAGAAAGAAAAAGGCTTAATGCTATTGAATTTTGGAAAAGACCCATTGGAACAGATGACAGTTTCCTCCGCTGAAATTAATTTTTGCTTTCAGTTCAAGTCACAAAATGTATTATTTTCCTTCAGTTTTTGGAATTTTTATGTTGGATAATACCAGAGGCAGTTTGTTTGCCTCTCCTCTTCCCAGCTTTTCTGCCTCCCTCAGGGGAAGGACAGATTGACCTGAGCAGTATCCGTAAGCAGGGAGATGGGAAGTGGACGTAGTCGTGGTTTGTCTCTGCTTCATTGCTCTGGTGAGCAACTGCTCATCACAGGTTTTTAAAATCTTGGATCTGACTATAATATACTCCTGGCTGAATGTATTCCTGTGGACTTTTCCAGATGTTTAACTTCTTAACACAAATATCTGTTGGCCATAGAGATGAATGCCTGACTGTGAGGGCTGGGGAAAGGGGAGACAGGATGTAGCAAGGTGTGCTGGTTGTTGAGTTTACTTAGACAATATCCAGCTTATTTTTCCTTACAAACTTGTGTTCGCTGCTCTGAAACGTGGACTTGCAGTTTATGTGGCACCTAAAAGACACTTTGGGTGCCAAAAAGCTGGGCAGAAAGCTGCACCTCCCAAGCCACTCAGGAGCCTGGTGTCTCCACATTTGGGTTTCACCATCTCATTAGCAGGTAGCCTGGATTATTTTTGGGACATCCAACACACCTCTATTTATATCTTGCTCGTCAGACTTTTCACTCAGTGAAGTGAAAGTTCCTTTTTGTAGCTCCTTTCTCTGAATATAACCAGGACCCCAGCTCATGGTTTCGTATCCACACGCTGCCCCCTTGAAACCAGTGGGTAAAGCAGCTCATCTTTCAAATAAATTATATCTATCTTTTAAAAGTAATAGCTGGCAGAGGCCAATTATTATTCCATCCATCTCTGTGTGGTATAAATAGGGTAAGCCACAGTAATCTGTGGTTTTCAGTAATTATCACTTTTTCATTCACAAATAGTTGGATCCTCACTGGTTTTATATTTATGGTAAACCAGAAAGCCGGTGTGGTTGACCTTTCCAAATTATATATATAGAGCAAGATGTATAGTGGAAAGCCAACAGGCCCCAACCAGTAGGATATATTTCAGCTTGTAGTTCATCCCAGGGTGTCAATTTTAAAAGCAAAATCTTTCCAATGTTTAAGTGATGAACTTATGGAAGGGGAGAGTTCTGGCAGGACTTGCGACAACTCTCTTCAAGTTTACCGGCAATAAATCCACCGCTGCAAAGTTTCCAGTTAAAACGCTCGTATCGTTGCAAAGTAAAAATTCTTTTTTCTCCCCAAATCTTTTGAATGTCTTTACAAGAATGCAAAGCCAATTGCAGCATCAGTTTCTCTATTATTTTTCCTCACTGGCAGAATGCAATGCCCTCGAAAAATGATAGTCCCTGAGACCCTGTCAGTTTGCATGCTCTAACATTTTATTATCTAATGATCTAATATGCAACAAGGCAAAGAGGGGGTGCTTATCACCCTGACAGGATGCCTAAGAGAAGTGACTAAATTACTTTATGTACCATTAGCACTAGCTGCCACGGTGAACTCACTGCGAGCGTTTATGCAAATATTCCTGAATACATTCAAGTGGCCTTGTCAGGAAGATGACTGACAAGCAGCTTAAATGCTTGGGTTTTTAAAGGGACAGTTTTATTTCTTTTTTTCTTTTCCTTCCTCCTCCGTAGGAGAGCTCTGAAGAATTAGGTGATGGTGAGGTTTGCTGACGATTTGGTTCTGAGTCAGCTCAACAGCGGCAGCAGATGAAAGACGCAGGGTAGGAATAGACACAAATGATAAGAAGCGATGTCAGGCTTGGCAGGTGAAAGTGGAGATAACCATGATTTCCAAAGCAATGTCCTGCTGTTATTTTAATATGAAATATACATAAATCTGTGTGTGTGTGTATCTAAAATAGGCCATTATGTAGCAAAACCATTACTAGTGGTCGCCTTAAACTGGAAAGGATAGGGGATGGCTGGGTTATTTGATCACTCTATTGTGGTACCTGAGACAGCCGAGCTTTTGCAATGTTGTTTTAGCTCATGGCAGCAATGGTGACTGCAACCGTTTGTCTGCAGGTGCAAAACCTCCTACAGGAAGTAAAAAGCAGTAGTGGCTGTGCCTCAGCTGGACGTGACAGGTAGATCCTCTTGTCAGCAGTGGGGCATTTAAAGAGCTTTTCTTGCCAATCCTGCCCATCCCGGGCCATCGGAGAGCTCCCGGTTACTGCACAATCACAGATTTTCCACCGAGTCCTCAGATTTGAAAGCACAAATGACTTCTAGGCTGTGCCTTATTAATGAATTAGGTATTTTCTGTTTAGATTATTAAAAAAGGAAAAATTTTCCCCCACCTTGTAAACTATTTAGTGAGCATAATATTTAAAATAAAGCTTTGAGGCTGACCGCCCTTAGGTCTCATTTCTCGTCTGACTGTAACAGAGTTGTTGAGCACAGACCTTGAGTACTGTTAATTTAGTTGCATGGGGTGGGTGATTCCTGAAAGATACTCAGAAAACTGACTTAGCGACCTTTTTCTTGTGCCTTAAGTGGCTTTGGCACAACTTTAGCCACGAAATTTTGGGCAATGTGTAGAGTTGTGAAGAGGATGCCCCTATCAGCTCCATTTTAACCATTTTAACGCTGAATTCCTTGGTGGTGCCTATCTCTTAGCTAGTTGATGAAATTGTTACTCCAAGACAGAATACTGACTGAAGCAAAAATTTTAGCAAGTTGAGACAGGTTAATCTTCAAAAATTTATACATTTTACCCTTAGTTGGCATAGGTTTGGGTTGTTCATCAAAGTTAGGGACAACTGCATTAAAAAACTGGCCGGGTTTAAACAAAGAAACCTTAAAGCTTGGGTTGTTTCATCCATGGGTGGAAGCACCTGTTATAGTTTAGTGCTGAGCTTAAGAATGTTTTTGTGATTATATGAAAAATATAAACACACAAGCTTTTTCTGCATCATATCATTCCATATAGAGAAATGCAGTGGGCTTGATTTATTATTTAGGAGGGAAATATTGAAAAAAAATATTAGGATTCTACCACTCCACTTGAGGGGATCTTGTATGTTATTCTGAGTTATGTCTGCTTTCTAATTTATTTTCTGTGAGGGAAGAATACCTTGGGTTGTTGGACATCTCTATGCATACACAGGGGAAAAAAATGTGACTTTCAGAACATTGCACAACATGGATAGTAATAACAGTAAGTGAGCCTTGATATACTGAAGGATTGCAAAACTTCAAGCTGGAAATAATTTTCTTTATTTTTGCCAAGTTGTCTTTTTCATATCGGTTCCTTCATAAATGCAGTGACTCATAAATTCAGGCAATTTTTAACATAATGGCTTGTTATGTGTTCTTGGAGCTTGACCTCACTGAGTGTATAATATTAACCTTTTCGCTACCCTGTGCACTTACCCTGTTTCACAAAATGAGGCAATGGTTGGGGCTGGAAGGGACCTCTGGAGATCATCCAGTCCAACCCCCTGCTAAAGCAGGTACACCTGGAACAGGTTGCACAGGATCCCATCCAGCCAGGTTTTGAATATCTCCAGAGAAGGAGGCTCCACAACCTCTCTGGGCAGCCTGATCCAGTCCTCTGTCACCCTCAAAACAAACTTTTTTCTCGTAATCAGATGGAACTTCTAAAACAAGTGAGAACACCAGGACTGGGTTAGTTCAGAATGTGAACTTGGGTGGAGTTAGAGCATCTGTCCCTCTGAAGAGACAAAACACGGCCAGAGAGTTAAGATGCTTTACTTGAGAGAATCAGTAGATAAAGACTCATGATGATCTCAGCAAGATTTTAACTCTGGGAAGCACTGAAGTAAGTTTCCAGTACTGTGGCAGGTTCTCTGTGGGTTGCAAATGTTGAGTAAGGACATGATAATTTCCCCAAAAAATATATGGCAGGTCAGGGAGAGGCTAAGGTTTGAGTAATTCCTCACATGGGAACTGCTGGATGAGGTTCTCTGACAGCAGCTACGCAGGATGTCAGGCTGGGTGATCAAAATGGTCTTTTCAGGAGGGAAATCTTGGGATCCATCAGATCAGCAAAACATGGCAGAGCTAGGATTTGCACAGCTCCAATTTAGGTAACCAAATCTGAGTTAACTAAATTGTGCCACACTTAATTTTGCTGATGTCTTTTTTTTTGTTAATCTTCACCAGAGCAGAGTCGCTGTTTGCAGGCCCAGATCCCTTATTCCTCCTTGGATGTTACTGAGAGTTGCACAAGACCTGGGTGGGTGGGTAGGTGGAGCTGTCCTTCTCGCAGCCAGTCACGCCAAACGAAAAGCAGAAAATCTTTTGTTTCTGTTTGTCTGGGTCATAAATCGCCCATTATGGAGAGGTACTCAAAAGCTTGGAATATCTGGCTGCAGCAATTCCGATCTTTCAAAATTTATTTTTAGTCTGAGGCGAAATGGAAACAAGATTTAAACAATGAAGATGGGTTTTCAGTGGTTGGTTTAGGCGAGGAGATTCCAGAATTTTAGTTCTGCCATTAGAATGTGGCTGTTGTATGAAGTTGGAGGTTTGAGTTTGTGGGATTTTGTCATTATTTAAACACTATTGTGCAACATATATGTGCTAACGCTGCTGCAGGAGGCTTAGGAGATACCATCTGAGGTATTCTACTCCTTAATAAAGGATTTCTGTCACATAATGTTCGTGGAAATACCTCCTGAGATGGCAAGTTTGGGTACCCCAGTGACCACACTTAGAAAGGATTCCTGCTTGACAGTCACTTGTCAGGGATCTAGGGTCATGTTTAATTGAGAAAGGAAAATTGGGAGTGGGAGACACCTTGATTTTAAAAAAGGTAAGATGTTTTAGCTTCTACCCATGAGCAGCTGCCCTTTATGTTTTTCAAACAAATAAATAAATAAATAAAATACCCCCAAACAGCCCTTCCCCCAGAATATCTAAGCGATGTCAAGCTGTGATATGTTGTTACCCTCTATTGTTATGAGGATGTCATGAATTCATGGAAAAATAGCACCTGGATGAAGATAGAGAGCATTTTGTGAATTTCCCTGAGGAGCTTTCAGAACTGTGCTCCCAAAATTGCAAAAAGAAGAAAACAAGGAGAAAACTGCCGTTGAATTTTGATACAGATTTGCACAGAAAAAACTGTTTTGTTACAGCAGGCCCATAAGGGAGGAAAGTTCAGGTGGAAACTCTCCAACCACCGTTGAGAGTTGACTCTTATTTGGAGAGCTTGGCCAACCATTTGCTGAAGGTCTAAGATTTCTCTCCAGACCTCAGAGGAACTGGAATGAAGTCATGCAAGTAGAAAAAGCTTAGCTCCCCTGTTTGACAGAAACGTCACAGGTACAGGAGAACATTCAGCAGCACTCAAATGGGAAATGAATATTCATAGATAATAAGTATTCATTACATTTCCTTTTGCTTTGCTGGCCACCATGTCACAAATACAGTGGCATCATAGGGGAGAAGAATGACTTTAGGATTGGGGAAATGTTTGAGAGATGCTGCGCTGTGGCAGTGAAGTTTTGCCAGGCATTGATTTTCCAATCTTCCAAAATGGGCACACTAGGAAATGAAATACATTGTGTTATTGTAGTATGTTTAATATTATTTCTGAACAAATTCCTCTAATTTAGCTTTTTCATTATAGGGTACCTTTATTGGTGTTATGTTGGGAAAAGATATTTTTTTCACTCTGTTCCCCTGCTGGTTTGGGCAGAGTATGAAGGAAGATAATTTTGTGAATTGGGGTTTGGAAGTTGAAGGCCAAGAATTAGTGATTTTTTGAGAATTCATCTGAATGTTATAAAATGTCATGATTATCAAAGAATGGTGTTCACAGCCATTTGCAGGTATCTGGACACTTCCAAATGTTTCATGTCGAGCACCCCAGTATTGAAATACCCCAAAGAAATCAGTGGTTATGAAAGGTCTTTGCTCCCATGAAACTTATGTCCAAAGCTGTGAATCATCTCAGTGATAACAGTCTCAGGTTCAAAGTTTTGTTTACGTGAAAATTTTCCACAAAACGGTCATTTCGAATATTCAGTTTAGAAAACATCACAAATAATGAACTCATCTTGCCACTGAACTGAGAGAGGATTGGTGTGAGCACTCAAGTCTCTGTCTGCCAAGCGTTTCCCCAGAAAAATGAGTGTTTGACAAAGCTCCTCCACATCCAAGGAAATGAGTTAACAGCATAAACCAGGATACTGATGCAGAAAATGAGCCCACCAGGGTGGGATGTTTGGGGTGGTTATTCTAATCTGGTTTGCTATTTGAAAGTTATTAATGTTTAGTAGTAAAGAATAAAAATAAGCTACTAATAATTAGTACTGGAATGAAGAAAGGCTTTGTGTTTGGCCCAAATCCAGAGTACAAGATTTTTGGGAGTGTATGGCATTGCAAAAAGTGTGCTTTCATTAAAGCCAGTAGTACAACTTCATAAAGTGGTTTTTAAAATCTTAGCCCAAACTGTTTGCTGAGCATAACCAGAAAGCTTTTTGTGTCACAATTAGTCCTTTCTGCTTTCCACCTTCATTCCATGAATTTATAGTTCTCTTTGTGACAAAAGAAATCCTTAGCGTGAAAGTGACTGTAATATAAGTAGTGCTGGTTTATGACCTCACTGAGCAAAGTGAAAGGGCTTAGGAAGTTTATTAAAAAAGATCAAGAATAAAGTTTTATGAAAAACTTGTCTGAAATTCAGCAGTTTAAACTTAATTCCCAGAAGTAATTCAAACCTTTAGATATGCAAGATACAATGGCCGCAGTGAAAGGCTTAACAAGATACTGCCCTTCATGATGTGGACGTTTAGGATTTTCTGAACTTCTGACCCATTTTTTGTGAGGCAAGAGTGTAGATATCCCAAAGCAATCTTTTAGGAAATTCTTGGACCTGAAGCCAAACTCTCGAAGCACCAAGGTGCCTAAAAATACAAGTAAGTGTTTAGTGAGATTCTTGAACCTCTGGCTACAGAATTTCTATGCCAGGCGCTTTGAAAACTCCATTAGTTGCTTACTGGAACCACTGGATTGGTGGATGCTTCCAAAAATCTGGTCCCAAGTGCTGCAGGAACCTTTGTGCTGTTTGCTGCACTACTGCTGAAGTGCCTGTTAGCACTGGGAGCATAAGACAGTTCGGAATTAATTATGTTTGGTTAATACCATATCATTATGGTTTTGTAGCCGCTTTCTCAGAGGTTCTGTATCTATCCCACGAAAAAGCAAAGTGCTTTTCCCACAGAGGTCCCTTCTGTGTTGCGAAATGGCAGCGGAGCGCTGGATCTCTCCCCTGCTGCTGGAGGCTGAACAGACAGCTCGTGTTGCTGTTCCCTGAAAAGCTGGGCTTGCATATGGAATTCATAGGTTTGGTGTTACCTGATTCATGCCCAGAGGGAAGGCGAGCACTCAGAGCAAATTCTGCCTGACCACAGCACTGCTCATCTTTCCAGCTGCAGCATTAGTTCATGGGTTGGGTTTGAGGTCACAGCGCTTTCCTGCAGGACGTTCAGGTGAGGGCATCGCTCAACTCCGTGGGCTCTTGGAGGAGAAGAAGAGGGGGGAAAGAAATATTTCTGACCGTGTTTGGCTCCCTGAGACACTGAAAGGTAAAGCTACTGTGATTAGGGGCCCTTTGGGGAAAACTACTCTTTTCCTGGGATTGTGACCCTGAAGGTGATGGTGAGGGCTGCCTCCTCCTTCAGCCCTGAGCCTGAGCAGAGGTGCCTGCAGGAAAGCCCAGAGTCAGGTGCCTGCTCAGGATCAGCTGCCAAAGATTTTTTATGAGGTTGCTTCTGGCCGCTCCCTACCTACGATATCGCCTTGCCGAGATCCCTTGGTACTTTCCTGAGCCAGCACGGAACTCCCTGGTTCTCCAGGCTTCCAGAGGTGTCTTCCCATTTCTGCTTATTGTATAGCGGAAAGAGGATCCTAATTTAGGCAGGCTGACTCAGCCAGCCAGAGCTGGAGTCTGACGTTTGACAGGCTGCAATGCCTGAGGTAGGTGGTCTGAATGCGGCCCTAAATAAATAAATAAAAACCTAGCATGACTTTATCAGAGACATTGAAAGAACAACTTCTCTAAGCATTTGTAGGCTCGAGTCCAAAGTATTCACTCGGATTTTCAGCGTGCTGGTTTTATGTGGTGTCATTGCTGGACAGATACTATGAACTATAAATATAATTTTATGCTTATGTTTTTGCAAGTAAAGCCTAAATGGCTGGGGGTGGGGGGGGTGTGCCTGACCCTGCACTCGGAGCAGCACAAAGAACAGAGGAAGGAACGGTCTGAAAGACACAGCCCGGCAGAGACAAGGGGGTCTCAGTCTGGGCAACGCAGTCGCGGCTGCTGCTTGAAATGCAGTGCAGGTTATGTCGCCTCCATCACTGTCCCACTGCCATCACAAACAGGGGCTGAGGATCACATTGCATTGCTGAATCTAATAACAATAATACAAATATTATTATTACTATTATTATTGTTTATATAATAATAATAGAACAATAATAATAAATTTGCGTATCCACCCTTTCCATCCCAGATATTCATTGGTTCGCGGTGTATTTCTGGCCAGGACAGAAATTTAGTTAAACCTTCTGATCACTGGGATGCTTTTCCTGCAGAAGAGCCAGATTCCCTACCTTTCCCCTTGGCCCAGGGCCTGGAAACCCGAGGCCGTGCATCGGACCTCGGTCCCCCCGTTGGCAGCTCTACATAACCTGTCACGGAGACAGCCCGAGCACAATTTTTGCACATGATGAATATGGATCTTTGCTGCATCTGGCAGGCTGCAACAATGAATGCAGGAGACTGTCATTAATAGATAATAAAAGCAGAAAGAAACATTAATGGGAATAAGCTTTTCTTTTACTGGGACTGATTATTACTTTTTTGTTCTTGGGCTGTGACTAGATCTTGCTGCAAAGAGCAGCTACCAGTGCTGTGTGCACGCATGTGTTTTGTTGCTGGCTGTTTTTTAATCTGAAATATTTAACCATGACATCTTCAAAGTGCGACTGTGTCATACATCCTCGTGCACTAATAGATTTCAAAGATGAAGAGCCTTGCTGCTTTATGTTTAGTCATGCCTTCATCTATAAATTTATGGCCGTATTATGGTTTAATGAATTGAACAAGTCCCAGAACAACAACAAAAATGCTCTTTTGTTTGAATTTAGATAGAGCGCACTTTGTTCTTCAAACGTGTAATAAAACCAGTATGTTTCTTTAGTGGTAAACTTCGGGGTAACTTCATCTCACGTTACTAATCAAGCACTCGGGGAGCTGTGTGTGCACATGTACACGTGTGTGTGTGTGTGTGTGTGTGTGTGGGGTACACGGGCGCTTTCAGCCGTGGTGTTGGACATAGGCTGAGCATTCATATTCCGATAGCGATAGGCAAACCTCCCAGAACAGATGGAGCAGAGTTCAGCACAAAGGTTTAATCCTATCAGGATGATTCCTGTATGGCCATCTGGATAATCCGGTGCACAAATTCAGTGCCTGTTAAAAGTACAACGTAGGCCAAGATTAGCGTCACAGATTTTCCACCAGACTTGTTCATATTTGACTTTATGATTCTCAGACTCCAGAAAATTGCATTAGAGAGCCTGTGATTTGTGAGAGAAATCAGATGAGGAATAAGAACTCTTAGGGTACTTGAATTTCCCTTGAAGAAACTGGATTACAGGCACTCCCTGTCCCTGGCAAAACTGCTTTGTGTTTCTGCACGGGTTGTTCTTGTTTCTGAAAGACGATTACTGCGAGCTCTCTGTTGTGGGCAGACTTTCTCAATTCTGCTGAACAAAGAGACCCCAGCTAAAAATTAATATTAGTTGGATCTTGTTTTTATCAGGAAAATAAATTCATTGTTTGCTGTAGTATCCATCTCAGGTGAATTTCTGATTGTTGCACTGTGTAATGTGGTGGGGGGGGTTAATTTGAGGGATGCGAGGTTTTCGTTTTTTCTTTGTGATAGTGAAAGATGTCATTAAAATGTAATTGATACAAGTATTTAGTTTGGCAGTGAGAATTTAGATTTAGATTGAACTCTATGTTTCATCCGGAATAGTTTCTGTATATCACTCACTAAACCTTGCCAGTGTGGCCACAATGTACCAGTGGATGTTGGAGCATCAAGGCTCAGCCCTGTTGTGCTCTGGGTGCTCTTACACCTTACAGGATTTTATCTGGTCCTGTGTTCTGACTCTAGGGAGATTTACTATGAGGGATTTACTGTTTTGTTAAGATACTGATGGAAAATTAAAACGAGGAAACAGGACCATGGCTGGTGGTAAAACAACCTATGAATCTGGAAATTGCACCCACCTGCCCTTCTGTTAGGTTGGGGTTCACCAAAGCACAGGGTTAGGGTTAACATTTAGCAAATATAAAATTCTTTGTTGAATCATGAAGAACCAGTCAGGTAAATTAAGTATGTTTTGGAGTATGCAAACTATGCAGCGATGTTTGTTTTGACAAATTTTTAAGGCTGATTTATATTGCACACTTTGGGCTTCCATTCGCAAGGTTGCCTCCATCCTCACCCAGCAATTGCATCAGTACAACTATTTTTAAACTTCAGTGCACTTAACCAGATGCAGTCTCCTTTCTGGACATAGCTATTGTTTTTAAAATAGTCAGAGTGACTGAGCTGGGCTCCATAACTTCGTCAGGGAAGTTGATGGTGGAAAGCCATTGAAATTGAAATGGGACAGGCAGACAGGATTTTTTTTTTTCACTGTTTTATTAACAAAACTTTTAGAGCCCATACTCAGGTACAACAATCCCATCCATGTGTCACACCTCAGTCCCCTACACGGTGTTTGTTGCCTTTGGCTTTCACAAACTGTTCCTGCACGTTTGCAAGTGACCCCGTGGGGTGGAGGAAGGAGGGAAGGAATAGAGGTGCAATAATTTGAGGGCTTAGAGTAAAGAATTTATCTTGCTCAGGGGTCAAAATATGTCTGTGCATCCCTGGGGGAGCAGAGCAGTCACTGCTTTGGTGGTGAGGTCTGAGCAAATGTGTCCCCAGTCGAGGAGCTGGAGGTGCTGCCAATGTTTGAAAGGCCCTGTGCAATATTCTTGGATGTCCTTTTTTGTCTCCTGATCCAGTGTGTGCATCCCTGAGCTGCTCAGGAGCACAGGGAGTGCTGAAGCCGAGGGGCTGCACTGGTTTGGGCAGGGAGCAACATTTGGCCAAAGCCACCCACAGCAGTTTCTTCGTGGCTGACTCAGAATGAAAGTCCTGCAATTCTGGGGTGAAAATAACGAAGGCAAAAATTACAGCTTAAAGCCAGTGCAAAATTTCCTAGGAGTGAAAAAATCAGAACGGCACATCAAAAATATTCACAACAAAGTTGTTAGGCTTCTTGAAATATATGTACTTAGAGAGAGTGCAGATATATTTTTCAATAATAGTAATAATAATAGATGTATTGTTTATATATATACATTAATGTTTAGGCTGAACTTATATATTTAATTTACCATAATTTTAAATTGGTTTGCAGCATTGCATTTTTCTTGGGGAATTTATTATTTGCCAAGCAAACATGACAGACTTCTCTTTGACTTCTCTTTGACTCTACTGACTTGCAGGGAGATACTAAGGACTCTGACTGTTTTATTAATTTTTGGAAAGCAGGAGGTAGCTCCTAAAGTAAAACAAAAAAATAACCCAAATAAGCAAAGAAACTCCCCGAACTTCCTCTATGATGTGAAAGGGTTTAAGAGAATGAATGAAAATACATTTCTTGCAATCATACAGAGATAACTAAATTATTATTTTATGGAAATGTTGTAAGTAAAATACAGAGCAGATTTTTTTTTTGTAACAGGTCTCTCATTATTCTGGATTGCCTCCTTTTTCCATGCAGTCATTTTTCAGGCACTGATCAACAACTGAGAGCTTTGGAAATCATTAAGGAAAGAGAAACAGAGAGGACTCCGTGAAATGTAACTTTGCTAGCTGAGGCATCAGCAAGGATAAAAGAGAAACACTGGCTTAAGTATTGATTGTAGGTGGAATATTATCCCAGATAATTTACATTTTCATTTCCCATTAATGGGAACCGAGCATCCAAAATGTTCGGCAGAAAATCACAGCCAAGACCTTCAATTTCACTATTGGAAAACAGAAACAAAGGCAACCTTCCTTTCCTTCCTTTCCCTTCCCCCAACCTGGAGGGATTGCACGGCGCGTGTATTTTTGGTTCAGTGATTTCACCCAGTGCAGATGTCACGAAGGACCGGGAGGAGGTTGCCATTTTTGGCAGGGTGCTGTAATCTTTAAGGCTTGCGTATGCTCACCCCCAAAAATCGAGGTGCCGTGGAGGAGAGGGCTGGGAAGGGGGAGCAGGGCATCGCATCCTCGTGCTCGTGTTGCACAAAGCTGCGTGAGTTATCTGCTCGAGAGGGAAACCTCTGCTCCCCTGTTTCCTGCACAGCAGCTGCTCATTGTCAGCAGAGAATGGGAGACAGAGCCGGCTCGATACGCAAAAGGAAAGCAGGAAGATCATCACTTCACCGAGATAAGCAGCAAACGCATTGTTTAGCTCTAGAGTGAAGATTTAATGCTCCAGTAAAATATATAAAACCTCTGCCACATTCCCTTTCCTTGAAGTGTCCATGGCTAACCCTTTGGGCTGGTCCTGAGGACTTTTCCCCATCCAGGCTTGGTTTCATAAACTTCTTTCAGCTGCTTGTGCTGGATGCAGCTCCAGCAGTGCCCCACACACCAGGCTGGAGCGGCCCCATTGCCTGGGCAGACAGAATTTTTAGGGTTCACCCTCCCAGCATGCTCAGAGCAGTGAGCAGACTGACAATTCCTGCTTCTCAGGAATGAGGATATTATTTAGGGGAAAACAAAACCACCCCAAACCCAAACAATCCCCCCTCAATAAAACAGCCCAGCTCAACCCCTCAAAACATATTTAGCTCATTCTTTCCAATTGGAAAAAAAATCCCAGAATTAGTGCTGAGTCCTGAGGCCCAGGTGTTGGCATTGCCATGTTGGCTGTGCTGCTGCTGGTCCTCGTGTGAGGCTGGATGAGCCCTGCCCTGCACAGGGGGGTCCACACGTGACCCGAGGCTGTTGTGAAATGGGAAGCCCCAGTTCTGAATCCACTGCCCAGCTCTTGGGAGCTTTTCACAGGGCACTGCCCAACTGTCTTAAAAAATCGAGTTCCCTATCCTGCAACTTCTCCGGCAGGGTTTTTAAGCGCTTACTTGAGTCGTTTGTTGAATCACAACTTCAATAAGTCATGGTTTTGAGTGCTTAAAACTGATTTGTGTTGATATTCTGAAAAATCGGTAGTTTAGCGAAAGCATTTAACGGGTTGCAGGATCAGACCCATAAACTGTGGGTTAATCTGTGGCTCATTTATTTATTTAGCCTGGAATTAGGTTTTACCCAAGGAAAAAAAAGGGGAAAATTAAATTAAATTCCAGATATTTTCAGTACTTCCTCTAAGATGAGACATAAATTCCCTGTTCCTCTTAATTCCCAGTTTTAACTGCCTTTATGCAAGTCTCCTTGCATGTCACAATACTCTTACGGAGAAGAAAAATAAAAGCGTGTGCCCTATCATTTAAACTCCTGTTGTGATGCAGCAACTGTTATCAGAGCCTCATCTATGGAATAATAGAGGATGAAACCACACTTCATGATAAAAACTGCAGGCGAGGTCATTCTTACAGTCACCAGCACAAACTGGATATTAATCATAGAGCAAATACATTTCAGGAGCTAAATAAGAGCAGTCCCAGAGCCCTGCTGATAGCTGTGCATCCCACTAATTCACCTCAGTGAACATTTACCTCTAAGCTCAATTAACCCTTATTCCAAGGCCACCCATAAACTTTGTGGTAAATATGGTTTTTTCCCTCCGGCCTCTGTTTTGTATCAGTGGAAGAGATCATTTCTGTTGGAGGATAAAAAGCTATCTCTGTTTAGAAATGCAGGTCCCTAATTAAGAGTATGAAATGTCCAGCGTGTGTTTGTGAGGGGCTGGAGTCGGTAGATTATTGATTCTGGAAATTCAGATGCTCCTGAGGGCGTCTGTTATTTCTTCTGTCATCAGGTGCTGTTTGAGGCAGGTAGAAATGCTCAGGAGGGTGGTGTGAGGGAGAGGAATTTCCTACTGCGGTTGCCTGCACACAAAGTTAGTTGTTAGACGTGTACAAGAAGCTAAGAGGAGACGTTATTGCTGTTGTTTAGTTGTTATTATTATTAGTATTGTTATTAGTATTATTAGTACTGTTATTATTCTCCCTGCCAAGCATTGTTCAGAGGCAAATTGGAAATGTGGTAATTAGGCCCTGACTGGTAGTGTAGTACTTGTGTCCTGAGCCAAAGTTCAATGCCCTGAAATGAAATTTAAACCAATTAATCTGTTAGATTTTTATCGCTTGTCCGTGTTTTCTCAGCAATTCCCTCAGCACGTGGCCTTTGATCAACTCTCATACAAAAGCTAAAATGTGTGCCTGCTGCTAGCAAGATGGGGCTGACATTAACATGGCACTCATAAAACAATCAGAGCAGTGAAGCCCTCAAACAGACAGGGCAGAGTAATATTTAATAAAAGCGCACACATAATCTTCAGAATTAGCATTTTGTGCCTTGCAGTACCTTTGGGAGAAGAGCTTTTATTTGTGGAGTGATCATTATTATAACAAAGAAGAGCTACCTAATAATTTCCACTTTAACTCTGCAATATGCCATGAGCATTTCTGAACCATTATGCTAAACTGTGGCGGGGTAATCATTTTATTGTCACAGTTTGAGGGAAGAAAAATCCCCTGTATATCAGTAGCTGGGAGGTGTGGGAACACAGGAACACACCGACACACGCAGCACAAAACAAAAAACTTTTCCTCTTTTGCCCCCCATGTGCTGGAGTTGGTACCTGCCATCCTTTGTATGGGAGGTGATAAGATTTTCACAATGTGTGCTCTGAGAAAAGATGAAGATTTCATACCACCATTGTTTCCCTCGAAGTCATTAAGGTTTTTGCTCATAAATCCTTAACCTTTATCAACAGAGACCTCAGCTTTGAAGTCGGTGGCAGAATTCCCATTGGCCTCAATAAGTTTGGGATTGCAGTGCCTGCCTCTGACATCTCTATCTGTGAGCTTGGGCTGCAGGAGCAGCACGAGGGGACTTGTCAGAGGTGGGCACTGATCTGCCCTGATATTGTGCAAAGGAGGAGAGCAGCTCATTAAGGCTCATAACAATTAGGCCGTTTCAGCAGGTGGAGGATGTGGCCACATCACCTTCAGCGAGGAGCTGCAAGGTCCTGCTGCAGCTGGAGGGGGATGTTTGGATTTCCCTCAGCCTGTTCTGAAAAAACACAATGAATGTGACACACTAAAGAGTCTGAAAATCCTGTCTGATAGCTGAGCTACCAAACTCTTTTGGTTCTTACTGTGGTTGGCTTCCAGCTGTTCATTCAACAACAACAGCAGAAATGTTCATGTATGTAGGAATGAGCAATTATTCTTTCTTTTGTTATAATTCTTCCCTGGACTTAAAGTCTGTTCGTGTTATCAATCACGTACACTTCACTGCCCTGGTTAAGACTGCTCTAAAGTCCTTCACCATATTTTTTTATCAGAGAAGCTTCAGACTTTGACTAAAAACTCTTTTTCTACAGAAAAAGCTAAATTTTATGTAACTTTTTTT
Source organism: Mohoua ochrocephala (assembly GCA_013398855.1). NCBI lineage: Eukaryota > Metazoa > Chordata > Aves > Passeriformes > Acanthizidae > Mohoua > Mohoua ochrocephala. The sequence goes on along the minus strand of VZTA01002142.1, from coordinate 42,929 downwards.
TCCTATTTGTTTTAAAAACACCATTTCAGAAATGATACTTTGGGGTTACAGAAGGGCATGAGAAATGATAGCACTTTGAAACGAACCATTTTGTTTTTCTTGGAGGTATTGAAAAGTGTTATAGTTAATTCCAGATAGAGATTCTGAAAAAAAAAAAAAAAAAAGTTCTGTATTTTGGTTTGTCTTCTGACCAAAACAAAATGTAGAAAAATCAAGGCCTCCAGTGAAAAGATTATTCTGCCTAGCTCTGTTTTCCTAGGGTTACACAGAAGTAAACACCTTCCAGACAGTGCTTTGCAAGTTGCCAAGTGATTAAGAGCAGAAGTATGAAGGGCTGAGGGCCTGAGCTGGCCAGACATTTGTACCAGGGGCATAAATAGAGCTGAGGTCATTGCCTTGCCCCCCTCCCAGTGTTACCTGTGGTGATGCTGCAAACGGGACCCAGTTCCATCCTCCTTGGTGCTCCAAGCAAAGGGCCTGGGAAGGGCAAAGTTTTGGACAGTCCAATGTCCTGAATGACACCGCTTGTTGCAAATATGTCATTGTATAAACATGTTTTGTGCCCTCAAAAACAGGTAGCAGTCTGGATGCCTCCGTCAGCACGTCTTCTTGGGATGCAGCCCTTCAGGGCCACTTCCCTGGCTGGGCAGCACCTCCTGCAGCCCTTCCAATCTTTGCAGACACTTGCACTTTAAAATAAGAGAAGCTGTGTGGGGAAAGTTGGGGAATCCGTCTGGGTTTTGTGACATGGGAAAATAACGCCCTGAAATCTTTGGGGAATGCACAGTGCTCTCACTCCATCTCAGGCTGTGCCTGCAAAAGGGCACCATCCTGCCCTGTTTACTAAACCACCAAGTCCTGGCTTTTTATCCTCAGAGGAGACGTCCTGGACTATTGCCAGCAGTTTTGATGAGGCACTGATTCAGCACAATTGCTACATATTTAAATGAAATGACACGTGCCATTGGTCACAGTGACTTTGCAGGTGAGAGTGTCCCAGTGAAGAAATCACGGCCCCACTTCAGCACAGAGCCCTGAGCGTCTGCCTCAGTCCCCTTGGCTGCCGTGGCTGGCACTTGGCACGTGTTTGATATGGAGCAAGTACATCTATAAAACATCAGAATCAAAGACATGTGGCAGCACCTTGAACCTCTGAGTGCGATGTAGGGACCACAAAGAACATGGCAACATAAATAGCAAGAACTTTTTAATGGGGTCCTGTAACTGCTCAACAGTATCTTGCATTCGTTTTAAAGATTACTCGAATCTATAATTTTCAATTGCAGAATCATTTATTTTGGAGAAAACCTCTAGCATCGAGTCCAACTGTAAACCCAGCACTGCCAAGCCCACCACTAAACCATGTCCCCAAGTGCCACATCTACATGGCTTTTAAATACCTCCAGGGATGGTGACTCAACCACTTCCCTGGGCAGCCTCTTCCAGTGCCTGACAACCCTTTCAGCAAAGCCTGCATATGTTTTCTGTTAATGGCTTATGGTCTCAAATAGTTTTTATTCACTGGTATTTAGGAAAAAAATGTTGCTTGTAGTCTTTAAGAAAAGTAGCTCATTCTCTGACACATGGGAAACTGATTATCTCTGGGTTTTATTGTGGGGGGTTTGTGTCCACAATCAACCGGGAATACTGGAAAGAGTGTAATTTGGAAGTGATTTTAATTTTTATTTATGGAGAAGTTCGATCCTGTGAAAGGGCTAGATGGCATTTTGAAAAGCTGCTTTCACTGTAAATCTGTTGCTGTGAGCTTGGCTGAGGGGAAAGCATTCACTTTTGGACATTGCAGTGGTTTTTATGCACAGTTTTATGCAAGTAACTTGAATCCAAATTAAACATATTGAAGTTACTTCTGTGCGCGCGCTACGTTTTCGTGACGGTAATGTCAGGATGTTTCTTTTGTTAGCTCATGTAAAAGTTAATGGCTGTGCTCTGCCAAGTTTGGAGTAGGGCAACGATTTTTTTTCTGCCTGTTTGTGTTTTTCCCCGGAGCTGGCATCCCCATCAGCTTAAGTAGTGGAAAAGTTTGTGCCTGACACTTGCAACCTTTTGTAGGCACGGCCGGGGTCTGTTTGCTCCCCATCCGTGCCCGCCACCAGCAGCGGTGTGAGGCTGGGGCAGCGCTCACAGAAACACTGCTGAGGGGGACTCAACTGCTCCCTTTCCAGCTCCCTCCTGCTTCCCAGCTCCCCACCCGCCCACCCTGCCCAGGGGCTGGGGGGAAGGAGCTTCCCAGCAGCCACACTGACTCTTGCAATTAGCTGCAACCAACCAGAACTTCACTAAGGAATCATAAAGATGCACGGAGTCTCTTTAGCACTTTGTGTCTGGAGCGTTTTGAATTAGGCTTCTGTGAATGAATTAATTTTCTGTCTTTACAATTAGCAGAATTTAGGACGGGGGCTGTGCCTCATTAAGTAACTCACTACACTGCCACGTTGAGTAACTCATGAGGGCAAGGGTGTTATCCTGGATGGTGCTAACACATGGGTGGCTTTAATATCCCTGTTTTAAAATCCTTACCTGAGGAAGTGCCTGAGTGCTCTTCCTTGAGTACATCATCAAATTCTCTAAGTTACAAACCAAATTAACAGCTCAATCAGCCTTTCCATCAAGTAGCAATTCACAGCCAAATGCCAGCAACCCTAAACTGGGCAGTGGCAGCCCTTATGGAGTTTGCAGTGCAGCCTCTTCCCTCTGGGTGCCTATCTACAGGAAAGAATTGTTCTTTCCAGCGCCGAGGTTGGCTGGTGGATATGCTGCTCCTTGGACCTGTTTTTCACGAGTAATGAAATTGTCGAGATACCTTCTTTATTAAAATGTTGTCTAATGTTATCTAATGCCGTGTTCTCACCTGATGCTGTATCAGCAAGGAAAAGTTGGTGGCATTTTGGGTGAAGTTGCTTCTTTCCATCAACCTATGTGACCACCCTGAGACTCCAGAGCAGAGAGTTACCCAGGGCTTTTTTGCCTAATTCAGGTTATTTTCACAGTAACGTTATTTCTGTTGCTTCAGCACAGTTAAATTCCGAGGTGCTGCAGAGGGGGAGAACCAATATGTGAATGTTTGTATTGCCCCAGCCCACCAATATTTGAGCTGCTTCTGCTTACACAGTCTTAAACCAGAAGCTCTTAGTTGAAGATTTGAGCAGCACTTGAGTTTTCAGCATCCTCTCAGGGGCTCTGAGTAGATACAATGCCAAGAAAGTGGCTGTGAGACTCCATGGATATGGCAAAATGTGTTGCACACACGTCTTGTTTATCCTGTAGATGCAATACAACTGGAATGACTGGATGGCAGCTGTGGGTTTTGGTTGTGGGGTGTTGGTTTTTTCTGCAGTAGCCAAAGCATTAATCAGAGCAGGATGGTTTAATGCTGAACAACCTGGATCTGATTGCAGAATAGTTAAAGAAATGTTGAGGGTTACACCCTTTTTTATTTTGCCAATATTTTCCATAATATTTATGGGAGTTTCCTTGGTGAGTTTGGGTTCTGATGGATAATAAAGCAGGCTTACTGGAGATTGTTTTATTAACTCAGGTCTTGCACATTTCATATACAATAAAAAAAAGGGATGTGTCCCGATTTCCAATTGGTCTCTGCCCATCATGCTGTGATTTTTTTGTTCACGTAGGATTAAAAAAAATTGTTTTTTCAATGCAGATAATAAAACCGAACGGAAATTAATTGAGGAAAAAAATGTTTCCAAATACCGAGTTTGAGGTCGTGCATATGTACTAGAAAGAACGTGATTGCTGAAATCTTTGTGTTAGTAAGGGGGGGAAATGAAAGCTCCTTTTATTTTATTTTTCTCACGTCTTCTATCATTAAAATCCAGTTCTAACAGCAGAATACTTCTCTTTTTCATGTGTGTTGAAAAGCAGCTACACCATGTATCAAAGCCATCAGTCCAAGTGAAGGATGGACTACAGGAGGTGCCACTGTCATCATCATAGGAGACAATTTCTTTGATGGGTTACAGGTCATATTCGGCACCATGCTGGTTTGGAGTGAGGTAGGTGTTGTCTGAACGCTAATGTCTAATAGCTTTGTCTCCTTGTAGCCAGCCTGTCCTTTCTCTGTGCCACATGCTAAATCAGCAACAAATGTCGAGACACCGATCCTTGCCTCGCTCCGTTTTATGAAAATAATTAGTCAAATTTACCTGTGGCAGGAATCCTTTATAGCCGGGGGGATTTGCATCGCCTCTCGATCGCTCGGAATTCAGCTCAGTGGGTTTTATTCCAGGAAGAGGGGAGGATAAACGCCTGCGTGAATAATTCTGCGTTTAGCACTACAATAGCTAAGGGCCCACAGGAAACAAACGTTTAGGTGATCCCGCTTTCCAGGGAAACTGGCTGCTGGTAGCTGCAGCTCAATGAGGTGGAGATTGCAGAAATTCAGCACCTCTGAACAGCACATCCCTGGAGTCTGGATACTTAGTGTGAGTATCATGTTCATAGCAGCCGCCGAACGCACCGTGTTGTATCCACAGTGGACTCCTCATGCCTAGCAGGGGCCCCTGTAGTTTCACAGGAACCTTTTCCTTAATTCTTATCAAATTTTTTGCTGTTGTTATTCCTCCCAGCTCCTTAAATCCTGTCTTTTCCCAGCACATAATTAATCGTGGAGCCTGATATTCCCCAAAAACCTGTGGAAAGTTAAAACCCAGGCAGCATTGCCCCCATGGCCATGGCCAGGTTTGTAGGAGCCATGGCAGAGTTCCCCACTGGCACAGGGAGGCAGCTCCAAGCACAGGGACATTTTGAACTTAGGGTTTTCCAAAAACATTTCGGAGGTTTAACAAGAAATTGTCATTTTCATTATTTTAATACTGGAAAGAACCCAGCCTCCCTGAAATATACCTGTGCAACACTTCCCAATGGCAGGAGGATCTTCCGATGCTTTACCTTCCATCCTGTAAATATTAAATCAACACTATAGCTTAATTTCTATCCAGCACATTCCCCCCACTGATTCCATTGCACATATGGCAGCATTTTTTTCCGTGTGAAGAGTATTCTCTAATGTCCTTCACGGTTCTGTCTCTCTCTCTCTCTCTCATCCTTCCACTTGAGGACAAGTGTGGATGAAAGGGCATTCCGGAAAAGGAGAGATAGTAAATGAGCCCTATTCTGAAGCCCTTATGTGATCATGAAAGTGCCCCCTGGGCCCAGTGTAAGCATTTTGTGTGTTAGTATTGAAGCCATTATGGCAGCAGACGTTTAGCAGGGAAAGGTGAAGGGGCTGGGAGGAAAGTGCTCTGATTTTGGTGCTGCAGAATTGGATCTTTCATTATAAATCTTGATTCTATTTATTAGTGGAAGCCATTAATTGTCAATTTCTAATCTCGGGAGACTGAGTGCTGGTCAAAACATTGTTGCTGATGGTTGCAAGGCCTTGTCATGAAATTAATAATGTTAGAGGGGGTCCAGACCGAAGCCAGCCTGCTGCTGGGAATGCTGCAATGGGCTGCAGGCTGGTGTGGAGGAAAACTCTTTCACTGTCTCTCCCTTACAGAATTGCTCCTCATTTCATAACCTATGAGAGCAGTCAAAAATCATATGGGAGAAAAGAACATTCTTCCTAAAAGAAGCAGACAAACATGGTAAACAAGTGCAGAAATGCATGAGCTGTCTGAGTGATCCCTAAATAATAGTGATCTATAAATAATTCAAATTACACATACAAGCCACCTATGAAGTACAAAATAAGTTCTTTCATTTGCCTTCCCATTTCTAAAAATGTCTAGAGCATTTTCAGTACCCAAGAAGAATATTTTTGTTTTACTTTAATGGAGTATAAAATTGAACTGTCAATCCTCTGCATTTGAGTCCATTTCAAAACTGGAGCAGGCTCATCCTGAGTCGCCAGTAAGGCCCAGTTAGGAGCAAACTTGGCCAGCTTATTTTGTCATTGAATTCTGGACAAATTTTAAAGTTCATCCTGTTGGTTCGTGGATCCAAAGGAAACACAGTTTTAACTGGGCTGCAGAAAATCCCAAACAAAACCAGATAGGCAGAGACTAAAGAAAAAGAGTGAGTCTTTCAGAGCATTTTCACGTGGATTTTTCTAGCTTCAGTTTCAGCTGTAATTGCAGGTGGTTTGGGGGATGAAGCCTAATATTGAAATTAAGCATCATTTTGCTACAGACTTTGCATGGGACCCTGGGCAAATCATATAATCTACTTAAAGTTCAATTCCCTTTCTCTAAAACAGTAATAAGATTAGTCACCTTCTTTGGAGAGGTGCTGTGAAGATAATCATCGTAAAGGTCCTATATTACTCAGACTTTATTATGGCAAAATCCATGTAAATACCTCAGCTGCATGGATATTTAAAATATAAATCCTACCCCAGTTCAGAAGTAAAGTTAAAAGACAAAAAAAAAAAAAGTTCCTTTTAAGAGTGAATTTGTTGCTGTCAAGCAGCATGTTATAAATAATTTGAAATGTAAATAATATATTTTTAATTTATTTTACATGTATTCAAGTTTTGTAATTGAAATATTTATATGCTTGAAATGGAGTTGACTGTGTTAAAAAAAGGAGGCTTAAAATGGTTTCTGAAACACGTATTTATTATTTAAACATATATTTTAGCTGTAAACACTCTAACATAATTGCAACCTTTCTCAGCCAGGGAGAACTAAATAAAAACTTAATTTGTCACATTAATTTTGTGCAGAAATGCAGATACCCCAAGCCAGTAGGTTCAATTAATCCTTACCTCCCATACTACTTTATAAAAATGACTTTAAAAGCCCTCGGTATTTTTAGAATACAGCAGAACGGGCCCTCTAATGCCTTTTTTTTTTCTTTTCCAAGGGACTTTCGTAACCGACAAACAAACAGCGTTGCTCTGTCGTGTGCACATGCTGGATGTGCTCAGACAACTCCCAGCAAACATTCTGGGTGCCAGACAGGCTCTGCTGCCTGCTTGTGCAGTGCACACACACACACAGAGCTGCTGTTTGCGGGGTTTCACCCAGGTTCTGGGTCCCTGCGTGGTGGCAAATATTCCAAATCGGCTCTGCTGATAAGAGCCCTCGGTTGTTTTTCTCTCCTCTCGGGGTGCTGAGACTCTGAGAGTCGACTTGCAGGGCAAATGCATGATTGCGAAGACAAAATTAGTTTCTTATAAATATTCCACAATATTTGCTTAAAATGAACTATTCCTTCAAACATTTTCCTGCCAAGAACATTCCTGCAGCTGTACAGAGTCAGCTGGAAACAACTTCTTTTTCTTTTATATTAAGAAAAGATGAAGCACTGAAACATCTTTTTTTCTTTCTTTCTTTCTTTTTTCTTTTTTTTTTTTTTTTTTTACCTTTGTACAGCACAAAAACAGAGGATGATTTTTTGGTTTGGTGGTTTGTTGGGGTTTTTTTGATTTTTTTTTGGTTGGTTTTTTTTTTTTTTTTTTACTGCTGCTGAATCAAATTCTGTGACAGAGTTTTTTATTTTGCTTTTTATGTTTGTTATTGATTTTGGAAGTCTCTGTTTTTGAGTGCTTATTTTGGAGCTCTGACTCATTTTTAAAAAATGAGTAGGCACCCTCTTTTTGCAAACCAAGGCTTATTAAGCCTTATTCTGGATGCCCAGAATGGAGGCTTGTGAAGTCATTGGTCGTTTTTTTAAAATATAGGTACCTTAAGGGTTCTGTTCTCTCTGAAAGCTGTCATTACCTTCAGTTGGTGGGATTTTTCTTCATTCCTGTTCTAATGGTCCTCTTCACACAGAGTCAAAGTCAAATTTATGACTGATTGTCACCATTTCCCTAACCACAAACCAGAGCTCAAGCACGCAAAAATAAACTAGTGACTCAGATTAATGACATCTCCTTATAAAATGTCACTTTTAAAAAAAGAAAGTAACCTGGCACTCTGAAGAGTGTGAAATGATGCTGTATCACACAAGAATGCCTAGAATATATTAGCAAACCACAGAAAGAGGCTTGTTGTACACACTCAGCCCAAATGTGTTTTGGATTTTGAAGGCCGGGCACCGCCCACCATTCTGAAGATCCCTCACTCAGGTTTTAGTGCAACCCACTGCATGTCCCAGCTGACATGTAAGAATTTATACCAAAGGCAGTTGCTAAGTATCAGGCCAATTCACTCGAAAATCCCTTGGGAGAAAGGTCCAGTTACTAATTTTGTGTCCAGCTCCATTTCTCAATTTGCTAAATGCTGGAATGGAGGAAAAAGATGGAGCTGGGATTTTGGCTGGTGAGTTCATGTCCAAATCACAGGTTAACGCCTTGCTCAAGATGTACATTTTAAAAAATGTATTCAGAAAGGTCCATAACTCATATTTAGAAATTCTTGGTTCTTGGCAAGTTGTTGCTATGGTTGTTTTGATGTCTGTTCATCCACCAAGAGCTCCCAGCTGAGGTGAGGATGCACAACTGGCCCTACTGGGCCACACAGGGAGCTCATCTACCTCAGTGTCTTGTGTTTGTCACTGGGCAAGGACAGATGCCTGAAAACATCAGGGTGATCATGTCGTGATGCTTCCCCAGAACACTTTACCAGTCTCCAGCGGTTCAGGGCTCAGAGGCATCCAGAAGTGATGTCCTTACTGGATGGTAACAGCTCACCTCTTCCACGTGCTTTGCGTGTAAATATGAGGCAGATTGTGCCTTGAAGAAGGTACAGTGAAAGGAGAAAACATCCAGGGAAAGGTGGAGCGGGTTCCCAACATCAGGCCACAGGCTGACAGTGTAGACAGGGAAGCATCCCATAATCCTGGGCTTACGGAAGGCAGGGACAGATCTGCTTTTGCTGTGGGTGGGCTTGGAGTGCCCAGACACGTGCAGCACCAGTTGGGTCCCTTGGATTGCAAACCAGAGTCAGGACAATTTGGAGAGCTGGTCCCAGTCCGTAGTGCAGATCCTGGCAGCGCTGTGGAACCAGAATTTGAGAGCAGAGGCGGGAGGTTTCGATGTGCAAGGGAACATGGTTTGTCCCTGAAAGCCAATCTCCTGACATGACAGCAATATAGGGAGCTCCTGGTGTGTAACCAAGCTGGCCAGTTCCCTCTGCGTGCAGGAGACCTGGAGGCTGACCCTGAACAAAGGCCCCCCTGGCTCAGCACTGGATCCCTGCCAGCGGTCAATGACAGATGTGACGGAGAAAAAGCAAAAGGAAAAGGCTCATGGATTCTCCTGGTATACCTCCCAAGCTTTAGTTGTAGGGAAGAGAGGAATAAAATACATCCTGAGCGTCCTAAACCATAGGACTTCAGACATAATGTTCACCCTTTGGGAATGTGTGGGCTACATTATTGTATATTTGTGGTTTTAAACACAGTTAAACTTATTTACTTCAGAGCACAAAGGAAAACCAAACTGTTTGTGGAGAACAAACCAGGAAACTTGCTTAACTCTCCCCAGCTCTCTGTAACAATGGACCATAAATAGGTCAGACATTTCTTGGGAACCAGGGAAGATGAGTATTGGAAAATGCCACAAATTATGTTTAAAGAACATTAAAGTGGTGACAGACCAGTAAATGCTGGGAAATTCAAAGATCCAACCAGAAGCTGCCTGTGCAGCTCATGCCAGAATGGGGGCGAGGGATGCGAGGCTCATGCTGATGTAGTAAAATGAGCGTGTTAACCTTTACTACTAAAATCCTTGGCTGTTTTTACCCATATTTTCTCCCAAAAATGTCATAAATTTTTTCTCATCTTGCCAGTTCACCCAGTTAACCAGAACCACTCGAGGATGGGGTTTATCTCAGTTATGTTTGGCCACGTACAGTTGAGCAAATAGTCTGAACTTGTCGTGTTGGTTCAGTGGGGAAGGGTCAAAGCTTCCAGAGAGTGGCTCATCCCAACGTGAGAGGTGTCTGAAGCACTAGAAATCAGTTGCTGCTTGGCTCCTGAGGGTGTGGAGAGAATTGGCCTGGCCTTTTAGGCTTTGGTCAGCTCAACTGTAAGAGAGCTCATTTTAAGTAAAAGCATTCCTTGGAAGTTTGGGGTTTGGTTTTGGTTTTTGTTTTGTTTCTGTTAATTTTATTTTCTTTTCCCAGTTGATAGAGTGAGCAATTTAGAAACAAAAAAAAAAGGCAGGTTTCTTTTAAAAGTAAGTAAGTTTCTAAACCACACGATTCCAAAGCAGAGCCTGAAAACATACTTTTGGAGCTCTCAAACAAGAAGACATCAACCCCTACATGATGATTTCTGAAATGACATGTGGCTTCTGACTTCTGTGGATCTGAATAGCTTTTGGAGCAGTTGATGCTGGTAGTTTTGGTTTTAACATTCAACTTGATTTAATATTAATTTTCTTATTTTAAATATGGAGAGCTCCCCACTGTGTGTGCCATTTCCCTCTGTAGCACAGATGGCTCTCAGACAGATATTACTCTCCTTCTGTGCTCTTTTTTAGTCCTGTGCCCTAAACAAAGAACTGGATAAAAGTCTGGGCTTTTTTGGTAGGACCTTACTACAATGCTGAAACATTTGGTTCCTAGTAAAAATAAGAATAAAATAAGCTTTTTATTAAAAAAAAAAAAAACCCTATTGAAATTTATTCCTTATTCCAGGACATGATTCAAGCAAGAGCATAGAGCAGTTGATTGCGTGGGGTGCTCACGCTTTGCTCACTGTCAAGCCAGGTTATGGTCTTGGTTTTATTTGCCTCTCTAGAGGCGTGTTAATGTGCTACAGCCAGAGAAGGATTATCCATGTGCCAGAGCTGTATCTCGGTTGTTGGACACAATCATGGCACCTTTTCCATGGACCTCTTTTTATTGTTTTTTTCTGCGGGAGCACGAGTGAGGAGAGGACATTTTGGTGATGGGGAGGACAATGCTGTGGTTTCTGAGAGCAGCAGAGATTTGAGATAATCTGCTATGAATTAGTGAACTCCTAGATGGCTCTGCTAATAATTTCGGGGACCACATTTTAAATCCTGTTCAGAATCCTGAAAGAGCAAAAATGGTCTAGAGCCTGGAAAGTGCAGCACTGACCCAGCCCAACCTTTATGCCAAGAGGATCAGAATCCCCAGCCCAAATAAAAAGAAAGTTATGTTTATCTACTTATTTCTGTGTAAATCCACACCTGAAGAAGCCCTCTCAGACGTGTGTCAGTCATTGCAGTGAAGGCAGACTGGAAGTGAAGGTTAGATGGTTTTATTTTCTACATCTTTTTTGAGTGCTCTCATAATTTTCAAGGAAAGATCCAGCGTCCTTTAGAAGCCAAGCTTTGCATTTCCACAGGAAACAGTTACACCTCCACCAAATGAAAAGAAAATTAAAGCAGCAGCACATGGTGCTTTTCCAATGTACAGATATCAGGTGGGGACTGGAGTATTTAAACCCCTGAGCTTGTGCTGTGCCATGTTCACACGTGTAACCACGTGTCATTTATGAATCTGTTGTGTTGGACACTCTCCTGACCCCGGAATTGATCCGAGCAAACGTGAGAGTCCTGCTGCTGTGAGCTGGAGTTATTGCATTAAACCAGGGCTGATGCTTGTGCTAGGAAACAAGTGCCTGCCATGTATGAAAACAGGAATAATGTTGTTACGAGAATGCTTGTAAATATTGTAGTCACTGGCTTTTGTGTGGGTTACATCAAGATTGTATTCAAACATTGACAGGTTAATTACATGTTTCAAAGCTTGTTTACTGTGATCTGAGAGGAAAGCGTTATTAAAGAAGTGTTCAGCATCTAACAGTGCTTTTTTTCTTTCTTCTCCCTTCCCAATGTTTTCTCTAGCTGATTACTCCGCATGCCATCCGTGTACAGACGCCTCCCCGACATATCCCAGGGGTTGTAGAAGTCACATTGTCCTACAAGTCTAAGCAGTTCTGCAAGGGAACGCCTGGAAGATTCATTTACACAGGTATGGATGCTGTAGATGTGAGTGGGAGAAATAGGGCAGGCGATATATCACACTTGTTAAGGCTTCTGCTTTTGTCATTAAAAGCTGTGCTGTATCTTATTATTTTGGCTGAGGACGTCACTGAAGGCACCAGTTCGAGGTTGGAGTCAGAAGTGGGTAACTGTAGGGATGAGTCTGAAAACACCAGTGTGGGATTTTTGTTTGGTTGTTTGTCCTCGCAGTGGGACATCTCTATACCCAAGAGGGGGCAGGAAGGAGGGAAACAGATACTGCAGTACTTAAACAAACAGAGGAAGAGTGCAAGCACGAGGAGCTGGACACACAAAGCTGCCTTGAGAAGGATCCTGCTAAACATCTCCATCTCATGTCCTCCAGCAAGAGTTGCAAGGGTTCAAAGCAGCAGCCTGTTTGCCAGCCCATCTCACCATAACTCACTTGTCTCGGACTTCCAGGGAGCTCAAGTAGCTCTCAGCCCAGCCAGTGCTGCAGACACAGTGACTTGCAGGTGCTTTGGGGTGTTCTCCCACACTGGAGACCACTAAGTTGAGTGATTTGGCCTCAAGAATTACTAAGAAAAAACCCACACTGGGACACTGCAGGTGCTGTCAGTGTCAAACCATTCTCAGTAGTTATAAGAATGGCCTGGGAAATAAATCAAGTAGCAATCTAACATTTAAAAAAGGATGTGTGTCATTGATTCCTCAGAAGGTGTGTGTGCTGCAGGAATTAACAGCTTTGCCCTGGTTTTGATGTGCTTTTAATGCACTTGTTCACATCTACAGACAGGACTGTGCTGGAACTGTTTGCCTGAACCGTGGTTCAGCACAGCCCAGTGCAATTCACTTCCTCATCCTCCACTGCCCCTGGAACTTTAGGATAGATCATAAATACTTGTGACTGAGGCATTCTGAATTCCACTAGGCACAGCCAGTGCTCCAGCTCTCAATGTACACACAGGGACTTGAGGCAGAGGAGAGAATTCTGTGCTCCAGCTGGGCAGGAAAGCTCTTATTTGAAATTTCGTTAACACTAAGGAAGTTGAACAAAGGTGCCTTATAAAGCTTTCTTGTCTTTTTCGAATACCCTCTCTCCCAGTTGGGATTATGCACTGGGTTCCTTTACACTGGCTCTCAAAACGTTCACATATTGCCCTGCTGGCCGAGCAGCAGGCACTTGTGGAGGCTGTGTGTATTCATTTGGGAACATTATGATTTCAGAAATGTGTGGGAAATCCATATATTGGACAATTACACACCATATCAGAAAAGTTATTTAGAGTTTGAATGTGTTGGAACAAAAGGAAAAGCAAAGGTCAGATTGATGGCTGGTGCAAATTGATGGTGTGAACCATAACGGGAGTCCAGAGCTTTGGACTGTGTGAGATGAACCCCTTCCCTCCTCTCTTTCTTGCAGGAAGTTATGCTGTCCTGCTCGTTGTCACCCCACTGGGGCGGCTGTCCCTGGGGCTGGTGAAATGGCAGGTGTACATGTGGAAGGGAAAAAAAAAAAGGGGGAAACCTGCTCTCCTCAACTTTCCACAGAAATTTGTGATGACTTCTTTAAATGCAAAAATGGCTTGAACCCATTTTGGGGTTGCTTTTCAGATCATCATGAATTAGCTTTTCCAGTAAAAAGGAGGGCAGCAGTTTAGCTTGTCTGCCCAGAAGCAGATGGCTGAATGTGGAAATAAAGTGTCCCAGTAGGGCGAGTGTTTCCATGTATGCATTTTCCGGTTGGTGTTTAAAGCACAGTATTTTTCATTCAATCAAGGGAAGTCATGAAATACTAAATAATAATGATAAAAATGATAAAATCAAAGGTGATCCAGTCCATGGGCAGTTCTCTCACTTATGCAGTTACTTGCAGAGTTACAGCAGATACAGAAAGACTGTCGTGACTGAAATCCTACCTCACACAATTTGCATTTTCCTTTTAGAGCCAGCCTGAACTTAAATGTGGCTTTTTAAAAAGGACTAAATGAAACTAAAATAAAAACAATTAATGCATCCTGACCTTCAGAAGTGCCTTCCAGCCCTTTAAACAAAATGCAGGTTCAGTACACGCCTGCCGATTAGTTTTAGTTAATTGAAAATTATAGGATTGACCCAAGAGGAAAATTTTGTTTGCACTCCAATCACTTTTACAAATTAAGGAAAATTACCACAATTTTGTTTAGCTAAGGTTTCACACTGAGTTCACGAAATTAGCTCAGCCATCCCAACAAAGTCAGCACTTTGTTAGTGAGCACTAGAAAAAAACTAATAGTCTATGGTGTGTACAAACGAAGCATAGAAAAAGCTATGATGCTTTAGAGAACTAGGCCAAGTGGTTTTAATTAGGATTATTGGTTCATTGTAAGTTTTGAAGAACAATCAAACTAGCAGATTAGCTGTTTCTTTTAAAGCTAGAATTTCTTGCCATTCATTTTTCCCATGAGAACTTGTTTTAACTCCCACATAGCACTATTTTTTTTTTCCCTTTTTTTTTATTTTATTTTTTTTTTTAACAAGGCCTGCAGGAAATGGACCAATTGGAAGTTGGGATACAGTAACATTCCCCAGCATCACTCCAGCCGATGGGAGTTTTTCACAATGTTCTTCAGTGAACTCAGTGTTCTGGAACATATTACAAAACCACAGAGGCCAAATGTTTTCTCAGAGGAGTTTGGCCTCTGTTTTTGGCCGAAAACATTTCAGCATCACTTGCTGCTTATTTACCCTGCTATTAAGAACAAGAAAAGGGGAGAGCAGAAAAAGGAGAGGGGGGAGGAAAGCAAAAGAGAGTGTGTGAGAGAGAGAGAGCAAGACCTGGGGTTTGTGGGCGGTGCAGGAGTTGATCAAGCGTAGTTTCCTTTCTGGTGAGAATGTCCCTGCTCGTTAATGGTCCCATTTTGTGGTCAGGTCTCATTTAGAAGAAATTATTTTTAATCAGTGTTCAACAAAATATCCCCTCAAGCCACCTGGCTGTAAACTGTTTTTTTCTTACTGTTAAGTAGTTAAGTTCTCAGAAGAAAATACCCAGTGACCCATTAATTTTAGCCTTTTTTTCCTCTTTAACTGCAAATAACTTAGTAACATGATCTCTAAGTAGTCCATGTGCCATCTAGGAATCAAGGTCACGTATATACAGAGGAATCCTGGCTTTTGTGAGTTTTTCTGAAAGAAATAAACCAGTGTCAACCCTGTGCTTACAAGAAAACATCAGTTTTTTATTTTCCATCTGCAGAGCGAGCCATTAGCATGCACTTAGAGAGCAATTATTTCTTAGATTTTAAGCTTTGACGTTCCTGAGAGAACTTTATTAGAAATACAGAAGTCTGAACAAACCTTGAATGTGTGTTTGTTTCGGAATAATATTAAAAGTCCATATTGCACATAGAAATACCCAGAGGTGCTGTGGCACTCTCCATCTCTAAGTCCCTTCTGGCACTGGAGAGCACTGAATGGATTAAGCTTTGTCTCCCAACTTGGGAGTCGGGTATGTGTCACTACCATTATTTTTAGGACTGGAGAAACTGAGATAAAGGAAGAGATTAGAGATACAAATCCGTCTTGTTGGTGGTTTGGCAAGGTGACTCAGGGCATGTATGGGTGAATTAAATTGGAGAATTGGCACAAATTTGTGATACGCAGACAAGCTTTTGAGCTTTTCTTTGGGTTTGTTTTAATATTGAAAGATGGATGCACCATGGACAACGTGAATTTCACAGATGACTTTTGCAGTGGTACTAAACTGCAATATTTGAGTGGGGCTGCACGACTGTAAGCGAGATGGGAATTTATCTCGCTGCATATTGGAAAGGACATATGGAGGGTCCATAAAAATGCATTATGCTGTGTCTTCTACCACCTGCTCAGTTGAAGATTTTGTGCTTTTGTTCCCAAAGCAGAGCAAAAGACTTCCCAGGGGCCAGAAGTACAGGGCTGTGCCACCGAGGTTGTGTGCAACACGGGTTACTTCAAATTCTTGGCTGAGCTGTACCCCAAACACTGCTCTTCCTTTTGGAAATAGGTTATGTGATTGGGTACAGGTTGGAATTTAGGGACCATTGTAATTTGCTGACAAATTTAATTTAGGGAGGCTGACGACCAGGAGAAACAGGCAAGTCCCCCACGGGCCATTTGGGGTTGGTTACGAGCTGTGGGATGGGATGTGTCTCTAGAAGTGCTGCTGATGGGAATGGCTGGATGGAGGGGGAGTGTGGGCACACAGGGCTCGTTGTGCACTGGGAATAACCCAGATGCTGAGCTCTGATCCTCCAGGATAACTGTGGCAAAGGCTGAGCAGGACAGAGGGGACACTGCCAGGGCTGACCAGAGTTTCTGTTATGCTGTTGGGGCACTGTGTGTGGAGGGATGTGGAAATCCTGGTGCTGTGAAGGTCAGGATATTCACAGAATTTCTGGGAAACTGCGTCTGTCTCTGAAATGTCACAGGGCTTCTCAGGGAACTTTTCACTCCCCTATTTGCTGCAAAGAAGAAATAGCCTCATGTGGAAAAATCTTCTGAAAAATATTTGAGTCTGTGTACAAACAGGAAGGGCCTTGCAGATCACAGATGATTTGGGTAACATTTCCAGAAGTCTCTAGTTTAGGTGACTTCATTATCAGATTTTTAATTTGAGGTGGTTTTATTTACAGAAGTACAGGAGTAGTTGTCTTCTGAGAATCATTTTCTTTTCATTTTTCTTAAGTCAAACATCTTCAAGAGTAAGAGACCAAAAACTACCTGTCACCATCTAAAACTTCAGTCCATGGTCCTGGAAGCAGAGGTTGGAGTCATGTACAGAGGTCTGGTCAGAATTGGAGCCACTTAAAAACTGATCTTGAGTCCCTTAAGTTTCCAACCTGGTAAACTTCAGCGATTTCCTTTGCTAGGAAAAATTTCTCTTTTCAAGAAAGCACCAATAATTATGCAAAGTTCAAAAGATACATAATCAATGGAACAATCAGTTTCCAGAATGGAGAGTTCTGGAGTTTGTAGCCTAAAGAAAAGAAAAATTAAAAAAGAAAAAAAAAGGAAGGAAAAAGAAGTGGTGATAAGAGACAGACTGGCTGTCAAGAAGTTCCTGTAGCCCCACTGGAGCCTTTCTTGATCCCTGTAGACTGGAGTTTGACCCTTCCACCATCTAACCTTGGCCATAGCTGTGGGGCTGTTAGTTCCTGAGAAATGTTAAAACCTGGTGGCAGTTATTCTCAAAATCAGTAATCCACAACCTCATTAGTTTTACAATGCCTCATTCATGTGTGTTTATTATTAAATCATGAGCACTTAAATAACTGATTAGTATAAATCAGGAGAGAAGGCCACCATCAACAGAACAATAAAAATAAAAGAAAAAAGTCCAGCATCTCTGATGCTGTCTCAGGTTTTTATCCTGATGTGTTTATAAAATTCTTCACCCTCAAAGATATGAGGATCATTAAGCTGAAATGAAATATAGAGCACATCACTTCTCCAGAAGGGTGACCAGCTATGAGATCTGGTAGCTAGCAAATGAATGCCATTTGTTTTTAACAGCAGTTTTTATCTGCCTTTCACTAGTAAATATTAATAGCAGTGGCAGAATAAAAAGTATCAGATGTCTTGAAGTTAAATGGTCCCAAAGTGCTGCAGAAGAACAGAACAAAATCCTTCAATACAAAGGAATATATAAAAGTTAAAATTAGAGCTGTTTGTTCTTAAAAGCAGAAGAGCCCTGTGCTGCAGGTTACCCTGAGCTTTGGATGCTCCATAGAAAATCTGTTCCTGATCTCAGAGAGGCTCTGTGGAGGAGAGATGGGAAATCCTTACTCTGGAGCACAATCAAGTAAGGATGAATGAAATCAAACCTTTTTAAATGTAAACTTTTACTGGGGAATTTAATTAATGTCTCTGGAAACAAGCAAAAAAAATTCCTTAGAAGAACTATTTAAAAAATATCCTAATGTAGATTTCACTGGGTTCCCCCTTTATCTCACAGTGCCAAGTGTTCCTTCCCAGGTGGGCCTTGCCAAGAGGGTTCCAGAGGTGTTTGCCACAGTCACTGGAGAGCTGATGGCACCACTGCTGGGTCCAGGAAACTGCAGGGAAAACGAGGGTGGGATTGGTGCAGGCCCTCCCTCCAAGCCCCCTCATCAGTGATGTGGTCTGGCTGTTACCTGCCCTTGAGGAGAAAAGTTGCTCTCAGGAAATCTCTGTTTGAGTTTAAGCTTGAACCTGGCCCTTTGTGTGTTCCAGTCCATTAACTGAGTCAGTCACCTGCCCTGCCTGGAAACTTTTAGGGGGAAAAAAAAAAAAAGGCTGCAATTGTTTTGGAACAAGATTTTCTAGGTGAAATAAGTTCAGTTTTTATCATTTTGGTGGTGGTTTGGGGGGTTAAGGTTGTTACCAAAATATTTGTTTTGAAGCTTGTAAGGACACGCCCAGTGGAGCAAAATATGGACAGTTATAGGGTGGGATATTAAGAATATTAGGGTGGTTGGTTTGGTTTGCAGAAAGTCAGGAAAGGAAGCTGGGAGGAATCCTAATTGATTGCAGGGAGGAGATGGTGGAGGTAAACTGGAAAATCCCTGGTCTGTGCTAATAGGAACACAGAACCCTTATATCTTTGGTATTTCTTAAACACTGGTAGCACCATAACACACTGGAAAAAACAATCAGGAAAAGTGTGCAGGGTACCTGTAGGACAGCTTCAAAATGAAAGCAATTACAGCAACCGTCAGAATAAAGCTGGCTGTGAAGGAAACATATTATTTTGCATATTTTATGTATACACTTTCCAAGAAATATGACCTTTATTTTCTAGTTAGAGGGAAGTGCAATCAGACTCCACGCAGCAAAGGGTAGCTGGATCATTAAAAAGAATATTTTCTCTGATATTAGAAGTCTAAATGGGCACTAGTCCTTATTCACAACCTTGGCTGTTTCTGTCTGCCCCGAGTTAATAAGTGATAAGGCCAAAAGAGAAATAAATCACTGAAGTCCCTGTCCAAAGAAAACATATTGACTACAGCCAAGCAAATAACAGCCCATAACCAATGGTCCCATTCATCATTCATGTAATGGGGATATAAAGTATTTTCTACCTATGAAGCCATGGAGTAGGAAAAAGCCTGATAAGCCCCCAATCTAAACTATGTGATTTGATTATTAAAGGACATGAACTGTTTGTCACATACCTTTAATCTTTAAGATGTGTTGCCATTTCTGAACTATAAATTTGTGGCAAAGGATTAGAAAGCTATTAACAATAAAGGTATAAAATAGACTTTATAAGGATTCCTGCAATTGTCATGCAACCCTGTAGACCCTTGGAACCTTAATCCATTGAATATGATATAACATTGTTATCTGACCTCCAGAGCCAATAAACCATTTTTTTTGCTTTTCAAGTTCCAGACTTCATGATAAATTAACCCTCTGGATTCACAAAATAAGCCTTGTAAATTCTTTTCTTTATCCCCACCCCAGTACCTTTAAATTTTCATACCCTTGCTTCAAAACTCTTATTTCAGACTGAAATTGTTAATCTTTTTTTATTCTCCTTTTAGCTCATGTCACTTGATGAGATATTATTCCCTGTTTTTAAAAAAAAAATTGGCCAATAAACCAGGGAGCTGAGATGAATTTCTAAAAAGTCTGCATTGTACTTTGTTTCTACGGGAGGCTTCACTGCCTTGTTTCTTAATGTGTGGCTATCCAGGCTAGGCAAACACCACAGAAATGGGCAGTTTAGAGTGGCAGCAGGGGCTGTACTGATCACCTTAATGCATTTTGATGCTGTGCCCTAAGAAGAGGGACAAGGCACTGCCTCTTTGCTGGTCCAGGAAGCAGAATCCTCAACTACTTGTTGCCACTGACATGTTTAATAGACTGGGAATTCTGGCTTCCTCACGGGAATGTGTGTACCCAACTCATCCTTCCCGCTCTTCTCGTGGGGTGCAGCGTGTTTTGGTTTCTGCTGGAATGGCGGGCAGGATTTGCTGTGTGTGGTTGAAGAGTGGCCAAGCCGTGGCCAGGCTCTCAGAGGTGCCCGCGGCACGCTGGCTCTGGAGAGGGAGTCAGGACCTGAATTTAGTGCACAGCTGCCTGAGGCACGTTCTCACCCAGCACTGCCTGCCAAATAGTCTCCTTAAGATGTGCTTAATCCTTTGAGGTGCTTGTTAGTGAGGGCTCATTTTGCTGAGGCATTTTGTTTCACAAGTGCCCGGCTCTGGGATGTGCAGCATCGTTCCCCAGAGGCAGGACTTGGGCAGCCTCGTTCCTTGTGCTTGTACCAGCATCCCTACACAGCCAGTAGTGCTTATCTAGCCTGGTTAGAGCTTCTGACAGCAGTGACTACAGAGAAGATGTGCCTCAATATAGCCCATGTCTACAGATTCAGGCTTTTTTTTGTTAATATATAGATAAAAGGAAAATCTTGTACTTGTAGCCTTTCATCTCAGTGGATGCAAGAGCAATTTATTGCATGGAGTGTGAAGTTCTTTGTACTTTTCTGCTATCTTGCAAGAACTCACACAGACTCTTCTGCTTAGTTATGAAGATATCAAGTGCATAAGTGCTGTGGTCTGCGCTGGTGGCTGGATAGAGATGCTGGAAACAGTTTAATCCCAGTATGACAAGGCTCAATGCTGGCAGCTCCTCAGGCTGGCCCAAAACTCTACAGAGTTGCCTCCTGGCACAGGTTACAGTGTCCATCCTTACTTTAGTTAAAGTTATTTCGAGTACTTTTGTATGAAACTTTGCAGTGCAGACGTGCCCCATAGGCCGCAGAGTTGCTGTGTTGGTGACACCACAGGAGCCAACTCGGAAAGGAGTTGTAACCACGGTGTTTTAAATGATGTGAGACATGTGGCAGTGGGCCACATTTATTTCATGATAATGGCTGGCTAATGTCTCAGAGAATGCAGAAATTCCTTGAAGATTCAATCTGCACAAAAGTTTCAGCAATCTCAAAAAGCTTCCCCAGGACCTCCTGGCAGGTCACTGTCATCACCCAGCTGCTGCTGTTGCTAAGGGAAAACATTGTCATGTTAATACTGCTGCTTTTTTTTTAATTTAAGGAAAAAAAAAACAACCTCAAGCCCAATAGTTTGAGGTCTGTATGTAACTGTATAACCTTCACTGAAAGGAGTTTTGCCATTGGATCTTGCCCCTGGTCTGTTGTGAGCAGTTAATTAAGAAGTATAAAACCACTGTGACTTAATCCTGCCAAGCCAAGCATATGCAGATGTTTTATTCCACAAGGTAGGACAGAAGTTATTTGATATTGTAGAACACCAACATGTTAGCGTGATGTAAATTAGGCTGTGCTTTTGCAGCTATTCTGCATGAACTTCTCCCATTGCACACCAAACTTAGACTGCCAAGGACCAGGGGGTTCATGGCAGTTTACACCTCGGGGAGATAAGTGTGAGCTGTCCAGTCAGTGTCACAACAAAGAGCCTGGATCTGGACAGTTGCCCTTGAAGAGCTGCAGTCTTGCACAGTTTGCCCCAAGGTATTTGCATGGCCATACCCACTGTTATTTCATCTTCTTTAACTTCTGTCCTCTCCCTTCCTTCCCAAACATGATTTTTCTCTTCTTTTTCCTGTTGCCATAAATTGTGGTTAACCTCTTTGCTTGAAGAGTTGTGGACTCAAGCTGCTGTTGGATAGCACCAGGTGCCAGCATTGGTGGTTGAAAAGAGGAAAACCCACACCCAGCAGACATAGAGTTAATAAAAACCATCCAAATCACACACAAACACAAACCTAAAACAACCCAACCAAAAAAGCACAGAGAGAAACCCCACACAAGCAACTAAATATGGTATTTTTTTAAGACCCCATGGGACACAAAGTGCACATGGCATTTAAGATGTTGTAACAGTCATCTAGTACAAATACATGTTTGTTAAAGCAGAAATTGATGCCAAACTCCCCATTTTAAATCTGTGAAAGTTACAGAGCAAAGCTGGGATATCAATGAATAATTGTGAGATTTGATGTCTCTTTTTAGTACTGCAGCATCTTCAGGGTGGGTTTTATCCCTTTTCAGCATGATGAGGCCCTCTTCTACCTTATAAAAAGGTAGAGAACCCTTTGGAGCTCTGGGTATAACACCCCCTGGACTGTCTTAGATATCGTTTAAGATGTGGGGGGAATCATCAGCAAACTTCTCTCTGTCCTCTGCCTGCACGTGGGCTCTAAACAGCTTCTCAAATGAGCACTTGTTTGGCTGAAGGTGGACGAGGAGCATTCCACCCTCAGTGCCCCACGTGCCAGGTGCTGTTTAGGAAAGTAACTATTGCCCCAAATATTGCAATCCCTGATAGTTTCTGAAATACATCTACTTATTGTCCCCTTTTTCTTTTGTTCTGCTTTTTTTCTCCTAATTTATACCCAATTCCCAGCTTTCAGTGGGATACTTTCTGTGGAAGACTACAACTCATCAAATAGAAATACGTAGTTTGTGTGCTCAGGCAGTTCCAGCAGCAAGCTTATATTTGTAAAAATGAAAGGCAAGACTTTGCTGCCAGAAGTAACCATGAATTCATGTTGAAAGGTCACTTCTACTAGGGAAATATTTTTTCCAAATGTAGATCTCTGACTATTTTCACCACTCCAAAAAGAATTCTCCCTGAAGTTCACATGCATGGTGTGCACAGCTACTAGAAATAGTCATCAAATTGCTGCTCCAAAATATGGGTCTTCAAGTGGCCATCATAGTGAAAAACAAAAATATATTTTTTTCTACAGGTTTTCAATTTTGATACTTTTTCTTCCCTTAAATCTTGCATTGACCTGTGCATGTCAGTTGTTTAAAAGGATGAGGCTGAGACATGCCTCACCTGTTTGCCTGAGATTGGATTTTCCCTGGGTGTTTCTGTCAGCTCGGGGGCTGTTATTGATAGAGGAGCTCTCCGGGCAGTGCATGGGTCTGGCTGGCCAGGGAGAGGAACAAGAACCTGCACCGGGTATCTTTTGTTCTAGGATGAAGAATTTCGTTCAAATTTCCCAAAGACGAGGCCAGTCTGCACATCCTTTCTTCGCCAGAACTGTTCATCCTTGCATCGCTTGCAAGTTCTGTTAAAAAGACAAATGAACCTCCTTTAAATTGGGGCCTAAGGGAAAGGATGGAAATGACCCCCCTCCCCTCTCCAATTTCCCCCGTTAGACTTTTTTTCACAGATGTTCATGCTGATTAGAGCTGGGAAATAAGGGTATTTCTGTGGACCATGAATATTCATTTGTTTTTTTGGCAATGAATTTCCTTCAGTTTCCCCGTAGTGTTTTGCTCCCTGTGAATGTTTGAACAAGTGAGTTCGCTGAAACAATCCCTCCTGAGAAAAACTCAGAGTGTGCTATGGAAAGTGAATTTTCCGTGGTGTAAATGTCTTTGCCAGGACAAAAGGAAGTAAAACTCGCTGTTGGTTGTTCAGAAATATGACTCAGAACCAGCAAAGACGCAGGTGAGGCGATGCCCTTGCTGAACATACGCTGTAAATGGAGAATTTAAATTAAAAATTTGTCACAATCCACTCTGTAATTATCTATCCGCAAGGATAAGGTTGGTCAGAAGAACTATTTGACAAATACTTCAATTTAACAGAATAATTGGAGAAAAACATCTCTTTGGAGAGTTACTGACTGGGAATTGTTGTGAATTATTTGCCCCACTGTAGTACTGATGCCCAGATCCAAAGAAACTGCTGGACTTGCTTCTTGAGGGCTCTGTGATGCCTAATTAGACCAAATGGATATGAGCAGAAAACGGTACAATTTATAGCAGAAAATCCCAGGGATTTTTTTATTTTTCCTTTTAAAAATTTTAAAATGTTATAAAAGATTGAATGGAGATTACTGTACCTCCTGCTGCTCGATCTTGTAATCCTGCAGTAACTGTGAGGACAGAAGCTGCAGCTGAAGCATAGGGAAGAGCCAGGATCCTGCACTGCAGTCCATGAGCAGCTGGGGCCAGGCAGACTGCGTGCAGGAATTTGGCAGAATTCCTCCAGCTTCGGTGGGAATCTGCATTTTCCTTTCCAATTGTACCATTTCGGTCTTTGGGATCACCCCAAAATTGTCATTATTTTCTGTGTAGCAACTTAATACTTACCCAGCGTGTTCTGTGGAATAATGTACACAATTTTACAATAACTATGTAATTAACTCACTTTGCTACTCCCCTCTCCAGGGAAACTCATGCTTCTATTAATGCTATTAGGAAGGTCCTATGCACAGAACAAAGAAAGTGGTGCAGCAGATGAGTTAACATGATTTGATTTGCAGATGCTTTAAACACTTAGCAGGAGACAGCTACGGAAGCTAATTAAATCACTCTAAGGTGCACAGGATTATCTGCTTTGTAAGAAACAATTTCAGTGAATTATGGTCGCCCTTTAGCTGAGGGGAAGTAAAAAGCATATTTGTTTGGAATTAAATTTCCCACGCAAAGTGCCCATCAGGCCTCTCCTTCCCTGTATTTCTAAAACAGTCTTCTTTTGCAGCCAGTATTTTCTAGGAACCTGGATTTTCATTTTGCAAACGTGGTGCTGCTTCCAACTTTCTTACGTAAAAATTTTCCTACTTAGCTATTGATTAGGATCTGCCTTTAAGCAGTGTCTGGAGTAAAAAATCGTGTTGGTACATTCACTACCTCTCAGATACTGCATCTTATTTAGTGTACCGGAATTCCCAGTTTAAAGTAATCACAAAATTTATGGAGAAACGGATAAAAAAGGTTGTAAAATATCGATTTGGGGAAAATAATAACACAACTCATCTATAATAAGAAGAAAAATGAAGCAATAATTCAGGTGTATTGAACGGGTTGCTGCTGGAGGTATTGATCCGGTGCTTTAGTGTGCAACATCGCACCTAACACTGCAATGAAAGAACAGCACTGCATTCCCCTGCTCATTATTTCCCAGACACTATTGCCTTGTTACACAGGTCCCACAGAGCCTGGGCTGCCAGCAGGGAAAGAAGGAACCCCCCAAATAACCACAAACCTGTAATATCTTCATGTCACTGCAGCCCCCTGGAACAACACGCAGACACCGTGCTCCCGTTCTCCTCTTCAGGCAGCCCTGGAGTCTGGCTTTGCTTGCTTTGCTCTTTGCTGTGTCTCATGTTGCCCGTGGTCTGTATAAATGGTTCCTCTGTGCTGCCTCTTGATAGCACATAATCAGCAATGGTGTCATTGAGGAAACACGCTTCCCTTAAATATTGACTTTCAGGATCCGCATGTAAAAATTCCCGATCTCGTTGCAGCGTTTCCCTAGTGTGGCAATAAGCAAAAGTTGAAAATAGGACAGCAAAGGTCAGTGGAATTTTAAAATAAGCGCCCCGACATTTCCACAGCATTAAACTCCATCGTGCAGCATTGCATTTCTGTTTATCTGCTGACATCTGCAAAGGTACCACACTTGATTGTTTGGCATAAATAATTTAGCAGCGAGAGTTTTATAATGAGCGCACTTAAGATTTACCTATGTAAAAAAAGAGAAATAATTAAGGAGAAATCGCGTGAGGGAAGAAAAACCCAGTGAAGTCCTGTAAGGGGGCAACGTTTTAGCACTTGTGAAGGCGAAGGTGCGTCCTGCTCTGTGAGGAAGCTGCTCTGTATGTGCTGCAAACTTACTGCATACCATGATCATTGTCTAGAAATAGGAGCCAGAGCAGATGAGCGAGTTCTGAACAGATCAGGCCTCCTGCAAATTTCAGCCAACGTTGGAGGATTTGCTCTGGATCCTCAGCGTTGTTGGGCTCGCAATGTTTGTCCTTTTTTCCCCCTTTAATCCATACAGCGAGGGGGGCAGAGCGAAGCAGACTCTTCTGCTCAAGGAATGGGGGGAAGGGAGGAAAAATGAAAGGAAGAAAATAATCTATGGCTGATGCAGAGGCCAAAGGAAATTGCTTTCTGTAAACTGCAGGGCCCTGCAGTAAGAGTTGCACCGCCGATAGCGAAGCAGCCGAGGTTGCGGTGGCCGTGGTGCCTCTCCAGAGCTCTGCCTCCATCCCTGTGTGCTTTCCCTGGCCAGGGAGGGCTGAGGGATGTGCTGTGGCTGCAGCCCTGGCAGCTTTCAGATCCTTTCATTTGCATGCTCGCAGGTCTACGCTGGCTCAGGAAGCAGAAAACGTGCAATTGTTTTCGTAACCTAAATAACATTTCTAGTTTAGAAGCCCCGGGGGAAAAATCCTTGTCAGGCTGGCAGGCTGAGCTGGCACGATGATAAATGACTGAGGTGTGTGTTCTGACTCTGCGGGGACACGTGGGGTGAAGAA
This sequence comes from Mohoua ochrocephala, assembly GCA_013398855.1. NCBI lineage: Eukaryota > Metazoa > Chordata > Aves > Passeriformes > Acanthizidae > Mohoua > Mohoua ochrocephala. The sequence goes on along the minus strand of VZTA01002142.1, from coordinate 16,804 downwards.
AACCCTCTTCCCTTGCACTCTTTGCATCTCCAGTGGGGAAGGGACTGTTGCAATCTGAGGACATGCTGTTGCCTCTGCAAAGAGGTAGGACCAGGCCTCTCCAGTCACTGGAAGAATTATTTTCTTGTGAGTTGAGGTGCTGGGGCTGTGCCTTAAAGCATCTTTTTAAGGCACTGTCAATGCCTGTGGGGTTTTCCTGCCTTTGGTGATTCCAGTCATAGGACAGACAGAAAATGTGTGTTAGATCTAACACAGGAAACAACCGTGGCATGGGATGTCAGCAGAGCAGTTCAGTGTTTCATCAGTTCACATGCGTGGGTTTAGAAAACAGTTTGAGGTTTAGGTTATTGGCCAATGAAAGTTTCCTTACAGAAAAAAAAAATTCCTAGGGATTTGCAATGAAGTCTAAAGCTGCATGAAATTCATCACAGATATTTTCTCAGATTTCTGTAGTAATTCCCTAATAACTTTTGTCCCTTTAGATTTCGCAAATTTGATAATTTGAATTTTTATGGAAGCTGGTTTTTTTTCCCCCAGAAGTGCTACTTACAGTGCCAGAATTTTTTTTCTTAGGGAAATTGATTTTTTCACATACACTCTCATAATGAAAATTCCTTTTGCACTAAAATTCATTAAAAATGTGTCTCTTTTGTTTATTTCATACCTTTTTTCCATAAGGTTTGCGTATTTTTAAACATTTTAAAGAAAACTGATAAAGGCTTCATATTTACATACATTACTACCTAATTTTCACTGTATTTTTTATTTAAAAAGGTGTAAATCAATTGATATCCTGTAAGATTCAAGAGCATCCTTACATAGAAGTATCCAAATAACTTGGAAGTCAAGGAAACCCTTTAGGTTACTCAGGTGCTCGATTAAATTAGGAATCTAATTGTCAACCACTGCACATTTTCACAGGGTTATTCTAAGATTCACAATACCTTCAGTCCTTACATTCAGTCTTGGCTGCCTGACTACGAGCATTTAGTGGATTTTCCATCTTGTATTTTAATCTCCACCACCCCTTTTCAAAGCTGTGCTGACCAATAGGTTTGGGTGGACTCGGGTCATCTCCCTGTTCATCCTGAGCTGAGCCCACTCCCTTCTCTGCTGGCAGCACTGGCAGGATCCCCCCTTAACATTTGCTTGGTGCTGCCCTCACCTACTCCAGAGCATCTTCCAGCTCACAAACCTCTCTTGGACCACTGCTGCTGAAGGAAATCTGGGTCACCTTTAATTTCAGATCCTGGTACGTGTAATGTAGTTGTAGGTGCGGGTACTGTGGGTAAAGCCCCCCGTGTACCTCTTGGGCAAAAATCAATATTATCTCTGTCTTCTCCTGCCTTTCATTCCTGCTCTTGTTTTGTTAGTTCCATGTAAGTATTTATCCAGGCCTTTTTAATACGGTCTGAGCAGGGCTGCTTTGCACAGCACTCGGGTGGTTGCTGGTGCCTTCTGAGGGAGCAGGATTTTGTGTGTACACGGTGTTTGCTTGTTGGAGGCTTTCCTGTGACACGTGTCTGCAGCCTGAGTTCTTCTAAGCTCTAGCCTGGTAAAAAGGGGAGAGGGGAGAAAGGCTAGAGCAGGTATTATCTTGCTAAATTGCTCAGAGCTTATTTAGATAAAAAATCACTCATTGCTTTTCTTAGTACACTGTACAGCTGCTAATTTTTTTGCATTTCGTAGTTTGTTATTCTGATGATGCTGAAAGACAAAGAAATAAACTCCTCTCCCCAATTCACTCCAAAGAACATACCATCTCTTTCTATTTTCTTGTTAAAACCCAATTGTGTGCAATTTGTAGGAAATTGAAACCACATTTTTCACTTAACTTTCCAAAATTAAAATTTATGAGGAAAAAGAAGCAATAAAGCAGTTACAATCTGGTCATCTATTATTATCTCTGTGGTTGGAGTAGTTCCACATTTGAAGAAAGTGACACCAAAAGTTTATCAAGCCTGTATGTATCAGTAATTTCACTTCTCTTATTATTTCAAACCACAAGAACTGCTGAAGTTAGTATTATGCGCTTGGAAATTATCTTGGTGAAAAAGGACTTGGGTGATCTATAAAAACAAAGCTTTTCTTCTAACTGAGAAGCACGGAGCAATATTCATCTTCCTTACTCATTCATTTTAGGATATTGATGTTAAAATAAATTTAACAAATTGTGCTCCTTAAGCTGATTTAACAGAACTCGTTGTGAAAAAGTTTAATTTTTCTCTAGATCTATTTCTATGTGTGTGTTTCCCATTATTCTTCTGCTTTTGCTTTTGCATTTCCCCTCTGCTCCGAGAACAATGGGAATGACAGTCCAACGCCAGGAATCTCGACTGCTCCAGCTCTAGAATGTTAGTGGCACTTGCTTTAGTTTTCTCATTTTGCCTTTTTTGTCTCTGAATTAAAATCAAGCCAAATGATGGATGCCCATTACAATCAATTGTTTGAGACAAGCCACCAAAAGTATTGTAGGATTCATTTACATTTAATCAAATTACACTTTATTTGCAATTCAGGGAAATGAGAACTCTGCAGTAAATCAAATATTTCCTCTCCAAGGGCCCCATTCAGCAGAAAATATCCACAATCTTCCAAGCTGGTGCCTCAATGTATGTAGCAAATCTTCCAGCGGGAGGAGAGCTTGTGCCAACAAACCATCTATTGCAGTCTCTTTTCAACATTTTTTAGGCTTGTGGACACCTAAATATTTTCCAGTGCAAATGCAGACCTTTGAACAATGAATTGTGCAGTGGCTTTGAACCAGCTGACAGCAGACTTGCACCTCTCCCAGTTCCCTTTCATGGGCCACCAAGAAACAGTTGCAGGACTTCTGGGGCCCTGGAGTTTTGTACACCACAGGTTGGAAAATTCTGCTTTTCCTCTGTGCAACCCCGTTATGAAATGGGAAATTAATGGCAGTCACACTGAATGTCATTTTGGAGGGGGGGGCGGGGAGTGGATCTCACATGTCTCCAAAAGCTTTCATGATGACTGGAATAAATTAAGAATACAAATACATTAAAAAAAAACTTCAAATAGAATAAATTCTACTTGAAGGCAATAGTACAGGGATGGGCAGATACTAATTTTTACTCATTAGTGCCTTTTGAAGTTGAAAAGCTTTATGTGCTTGGAATGGGAGGTTATCATTGGCTCACAGCTCCTTTCCTCTGCAGTTTACTGCTGAAATACCGTGCCCAACAGGCGACTCTTTCACCCTTGCCCAGCATGGCACAGAGAAAGAAATTTTGAATTTTGTCCCTTGTGATTATTTACAGATTTCATTGACTAAAACTTGACTGATTGCAGGATATCAGTGTCTCCTGATGCTTTCAGACAGTTCAAACTGCAGGTCCAGGAACTGGCGAGCAGCAGCTTTTCTTCCAGTGGCAGAAACCCCTCTTCCGAGTCTCAGGCTTCCTTTGTAATTTTGACCCTGTTACTTAAAGTCAGAATTTTAATTGCATTTAGAGTCCTGAAAGTTCATTTAGGTGCCTGCTGGGATTTTTAAATAGGCATAGGTACCTAAATTTTACGGTTTTGTGGCTGTTTGTTCCCCAGCTCCGAAACTGAGAAATAATTCAGGGCTGCTATAAATTACAGGGAATATGTAATGCCAAATAATGTGGAAAGAGCTCTTGTACTGAGGCAAAAAACACTGCAGAGGTTCACAACAAAGAGGGTGACTTCATCCTTGCTGGTGGAAATGCATCTTCTTTGCCGGGGAAATATCCTGAAACTTAAGGTCTCCACAGCCATAATCTGATTAAAATACAGAGCTAAAAAATATTCTGACCAAATCACGTAATGTGTTCTTTAATCCAGTGAGATTTGAAAGCCTAAGAAATAATAAATAAAGATTTGTATGCTTAGCAGTTGAATGTCATAAAAGTCAACCCCTGAGTACTTTTTCAAGAGTACTTGAAACTAAATTCTGCCATCTGACACTTACACCAGAGTTCAGTGGGTCAGTTCAGCTGATGGTGAGTGCTGCCTATGCAATAATGTGGTATTTCACAGTGTAAGAAGCTTTAAAACAGAGTTGCATTAATCCCACCTCTCCCTTTCCAATTATTTAATTTCAGAATATTTCAATGTTAAGAAAAGGGTTTTTTTTCTAGTTTTGTTCTAGGTGCCCAGGAGATGGTGTGTTTAGTTTCCTTTTATTTGTGTTTCAGTACTTCATGTTTTACTTTATACTTGTGATAAACTACTGAAATAGTAGTTTTTGAAGGGGACTCTGTTATGCTGCTGGTGTGGGGGGAATTGCAGAAGGAAAGGGAACAAAAGGAAATGACAGGTAGAGCAGGTGAAGCCCATGGGAATTTTCTGCTTTTCTTTTGCTCATTCACTTTTGTTTTGTGCAACAAGCAAAGTTTGGAAGAAAAAGGTGACATTGCATTTCCCATTGCTACTTAGAGAAAGCATCAACCAGTTTGCATGTCCTAGACTGAAATACCATTGCTGTCTCTCCCCCAGCTTTGGCTTTGGTGAACGAGGATCCATCTGCTCCAGCAGGATGCACAGAACCTCGTCAGTGTCCATTTGTCACTCAATCAGCTGCAATTCAGATTTATTTCCAATAACTGCTTTTACCACTGAGTGTATGTCGTGCTCAGCTAGGGAAGAGACCACACAGAATGTAGAAATCAAAGCCAACAGAGTGAGAAAACCCCACTGGTGGGATTCTCCTCGCTTGAGAGACCTCCAAGGTGTGGTCAGCCCCCAGGCCGTGCCCAGGCTCTGCAGGGCTGGACACAGCTGCCCATGGATGTGCATGGGCTGTCCAGCATCAGCACAGGGTCTTCAGTGCAAAACCAAAGTGATTTTCTCTGAAGCCCAAGAAATTGGACATTTTTGCAGTCCCATCCCTTTCCCTGTGTGCCCCTCCCTGAGGGAAGGTGTGCTGACAGAGAGGATGGGCTTGGCACGCACAGGGGTCATGTGGGAGGAGGGAAAATCTTCCCTGGAGTTGGGATACACTGCCCAGGAGAGCAGGAATCGGAGATGTCCCAGGGCAGTTGTGATGGAGCTGGTTTGGAGCAGGAGCATCAGAGCATCCTCTGAGCACACTAATTAACTCTGGCAGCCAGGTGCTTAATCCTTCACACACCCAGGGCCTCGGTGAGTTTGGCTGTTTAAGCTCACTCTTGCATAGTGCTGATGGACCCAGAAGTGTATTTATATCATTGCTCACTGCCTGGAAAGCTGCAAATCAGTTCCTGATAAATATGCCACTTCCAGCAAGATTAATGCTAAATTCCTCCTTTTAGAGTGGCAATTTGCAAATTGCTAAATTAGATTTTAACATTCGAATACTCTTTTTTCTTGTCACACTTGCAGCATCTTTGTTTTTATCACCTGATGATACTGTTTGTGTCGGTATTGAACTTTGAGGCATATTAATACAATACACAGAGATTTTGGTGGCAATTTTTTATGACAACAGTTCTTAGGAAATCTACTAGGAAAAAAAAATGTGTGCAGAATAATGTAATCCATTACAGTTTGCTTTTGTTTTGAGCTGGATGGAAAGCAGGTATTTGTTTTATATAAGAGAAAATGGCAATACTGTGCTACTTGGAAGGTGTTTTATTGATAACTTCAGAGCTGAGATCTGAGTGTTCCTAGAGGCTGCCAATAATATCTAGAAAATCAGGAAATAAGTACAAGTGCATGATTAAAAACCTACGTGATGGTATCTGGTTATCCATCATAACTTTACATCTTTCACTCTATTTACTGATAATTTCAAAATATTTAATTTGTTTATTCCACCTCTGTGTTAATTAGGGAAATTTTATTATTTCCAATTTAGGAAAAAATAATCCAATAACACTTAAAATGTTTTTTAATCCTGTTAAAAGGAAGGTGGTTGATTCTGGTGAGCCCTGCTGGAGTGCAGAAGAGTTTCAGCTGCCCCAGAGCAGTGTTAGTTGAGCACAGGGATGTGGTTCCTGCTCTGGAGTGCCATCAACCAGCTCAGATGTTTTGCTGCACACCCCAAACTTCAGTGACCACTGAAGAAGCAAAGCTTGTTCCTGCTGTAAATGAAATATTGGGAGTGTTTCATAGCAGGACAGTGATTTTCAGGCTGGCTCCTCACTTCTTTGCCTTTTACAGCTTCTTTTTGAGATATCAGCTTTGGAGGCAAATGGTTGCACCTTGGATGTTTTAATTTCCACACTCACTTTCACTGGTTTACCAAGCGTATTCTAGATGGTAAATTGTGAGGGTGGGAGAGAGGCAAGATGAGAAGGGAGGGATAGAAGCAATTATTTTTCCTTCCTCTTCCCTTCTGCCTGTGAGGCTCCAGATTCCAGACCAGCGATCTCTCTGTAGGTGTGTTTGAGGCTGCTTAGCTCCTGTTTGGGGGCAGAGCTGCAGGATTTGCTGATCCCTCTGTAATTGACTGGCAAGGTGATCCAACGGCGATAATTCAGCAAAAGCCAGTTCAGCCCCAGAGCCCTCATTTTGTCAGGAGCATCAGCCCCTGACGGTGTTTGCTCATCACCTGCAGCACATCCCCTCCTTTGCTGAGCCCCGAGCAGGGAGGGGGCCGGCGGAGCTGCCCGTGGGGCACTAATGGTGTGCGGGTGCGAAGATGGTTAACTGAGCTGTGCATTCAATTAAGATGAGTTCCTCAGTTAACAGGCACCCTGGGAAGAAGTGAGTTACTTTCATTTCTGGGATTATGAGCACTTAATGGAGAAGACATTTCAGAATTCTGCCTGTGCTGCATGAGATAACCCTAAAATGCAGCGCGGATTTTCAACTTACTCCTCTAGCAAAAAAAAAAAAACAAACCCTTACCAGGTGAGAAGGAGAAATCGATGCTCATGTGAGTTCTCTGAGAGTCAGGCTCATGGAGCTAAATGTAAAGTGGCATTGCATGCAAAGTTGGATTTTACTTTATGCTTTTCTTGAGGTCTATCCCTTTGCTTGTGACTTGCCTATTTAAAATTATAACTCAAAAATGTAACTGAAATAATATTTATTATATTCTTTCTGTGAGACTTACAATATGAGTGGAATATCTGAAAGATGGATGGTTCTGACTACAGCTGGAGGCTTGGCTGTTTGATGTGTGTATGCAGAAGACTCACTAAACTTCAGCCAGTGTCAGTGTAGTTTCAGAAAATTTGCCAGAATGGTTCTGCTTTAAACTGGTTCAGGATCTTGGACAAAGTGAATTTAGGATGAGTTTGTGCTGGACCTAAATGAGTAATAAGCACATTCAAGAGAAGCAAGGAAAACATAAATATTTCACGCCAGTTTTGCACTGATCTTGCTGAGAAATGGGGAGGAGGTTTGTGGGGACGATGCTTTGGTTTTGGGACTTCCCTTTGCGTTGCAGCTTCCATGAAGAATAGGTGGTATCGTTTCTTGGGTATAATCAGTGCAGTAAAAAATAACTTGGAAATTTTCTTTGCCCCTTCTGGCAGGAAAAAGTGAGGATATTTTGCTTCCAGCCCTGTATTGGTCAGGATCCTTGCAGTCACTTCAGAGGGAGGAGGGAAATGAGTTAGAATTATTCTTCTGAGCCTACTGTACCCTGGTCTTTGGTAGATGGTTCATGCCATATTACTCCTTCCTTGTTTACTGACCTCCTCAGCAACTCACCTTGGTTAATGAATTGGTTTCACTTAAATTACTTTCACATTCGGATAATTTTATTTTTACCAGCACCCACTACTCCATTTGATTAAATTAAATCAAGCATGGAGTCAATCACCTTTCTGCCAAAAAAAAAGAGACAAAAGAATAAGAAAAGTCATTGCTGTGGGTTTCCATAATTTATAAGTTACCTAGGAAAGGAATTGAGGGGGTGTTAGTTTGGTCCTGGGGTAGGGCTGGTTGGTGCATGTGAGGCAAAAGCGATGCTGCATCTTTAAACGAGCTTGAATAAGGTTTCTTTAACTATTGAGCCTAACTCTGAGATCTCCCCTGCTGTGAACCATAAGTTGCTTGTAGGCTTGTTCTAGAGAGTAATAAGTATTGTTGTTTAGCAATTGTGTTGTTGAAATTCAGCTCCACTATGTCTGACAGTATTTATCTAAAATACTTTCCCTGGTGCGTGCTCAAGTTCCAGTAAACCGTGTCTTATTGTGCGACCTTTTCATTTTCCAGTGAAAAGGGATCAGCTCGTCAGATAAAAGCTACAAGCTGAAGTACAGGAAAAATGCGTGCTCAGAAAATCCGAGCATGATTGAAAACAAGATGTGTTAAATCAATGCAGTTTATCGCCTGCCTATTCCTGGCAATTGCTGTTCTAAGCTCATTCTGAGCACACACTAGATGATAAAAGTATAGTGTCACAGTGCTCACTGGGGTGTGAGGGCAGGGAAACATGTTTATCAGACAGGCTGGTATATTTTTTTATTTTTTTTTCCACCCTTGATAACAGTTATTGTCAAAATTTTTGCAGAAAAAAAAGCTCCAAACCCTGAACAATTATGGAAGCAGGTGAAATATCTGCTGCTGAAATCAGGGACTACTGGAAGCTCTCAAATTATACATTTCTATTAAAATGTTACAAACTAGGAAACAACAAACTCAACTGTTTGAATTTTAACCAATTCGCTGCATCATCCAGGCTATAGCCAAAATGGTTTCTTCTTTTGGGTGAAGCCTCACTGCAATTTCATGTAGACAAGTCAAAGCTAATATTTAGAAATAAAGGTGTTTGGAAACTATTGTTTTCTCAAGGGATTTAAAATTAGTTATGGAGAGGGATTAAAGACCGACATTAAACCTCACAGCAGGTCAGCCCCTTCCAAGAGCACCACACCTATAATAATCATTACAGCTAGGCATAATTCATCTCATTTTTATGATTCAGCTCTACTTGTATTTCCCTGTGAATCTCATTTTCAGGGATTTTGGATGTGATAGCCGGTGTTTTTCCAATTTTCTCCCTTGAAGATTCTTTTTTGCTCTGACCATAGTGCACTTACATGTCAGAAGTCTACAACGCTGAGAAACAGCCAAATTTAGGCTAAGATGCTTCTGAGAGGAATTCACCCAGGACACTGAGTTTTTCATTTATGCATCCCCTGGTGATAATTATTTTTTTTAATAATCTGAAGAGATGATGAGAAATAACATCATCTTAAAGTGAGAGAGGTGAAAAGTGAGAGAGAGGCATTATTCAAAAGAAAATATTTCTGCATACCAACAAGTTTCAACAGTGGTTTTCAACACTGTCTACCCCAAAGGAGTTTGTGAAGGGCGAAAAAAGGAAAAACTTCCTGTATGTTATCCTGAATTATCCGTATGACAATTTTAAAGGTGTCCGCACCTACATTGTGGAATTTGAGAGGTGCGTGCGAAGGGAAAAATGTTGAAAATATGCAGAATACAGAATGAAAGGAAAGGTTACATGAGGTGACAGTTTAGCATCTCCCACATTCTGCATGGTACATCTCTGCATCTGTTTCTGAGCCAACAGTTTAAAAATAAATGCAGTGTCTTTATTTTTAAAATGTTTTAAAGTAGGTCTAAATATAGCTCTTATAACTAACCTTATGCGCCCATTATTTTAAATCTTGGCTTGGATGCATTTCTGTGCTCGTGTGTATGTGTACACATATATATTTATTTATTTAAATGAAGGGAGAAGCCATTGAGAACCAGCCATTTTCAGTAGATTTTTTGCTGCATGCTCACATGCCCTGCCGGAATGTGTCTGAAAAACTGGAAAATATTCAGATGTAAATGCTGTTCTTCCCCTTTTTGTAATGACTGCCAAAGATGCATCAATTAACCTGGACGGCCAGACGAAGTAACCAACACGCATTAATTTCCTTCTGGCCCTCTGTAGGCACATCCCCAGTGAATTCTACCAGCCTGTTGTGAAATTGGGATGTTTAAATTCCAGTGCCTGAAACTGGACTCTGTTTCAGACTCCCTTAAGGCCAAATCTTCCCCATTAGACAAGAGGTCAGTGCGGTCCGAGGAGGAAGAAACTGTGAAGCTCACAAATTGTTTGGCTTTTTTTTTTCCCCCTGAGCCAGATTGCAGGCTGCAAAGAGTGAACATTCAGAGTTGACGTGTTTGGAGAAACCAACACATGATTCCTGCTAGACAGATCTCATAACTGCATTCCATAACTTCCATAAAAAATTGGGGCTCAAAACACCCAATTGGGGCTCAAGACACTCAATTCCTTGCACCTTCAGCACCTCCATCTCTGGCTGCAGAGAGTGAGCTGGGTGGGAAGGGAATTGCTCCTCTGGTTCTAAGTTGCTGGAGAAAAATTGTGTTCAGGAAGAAAATAGCCTGCTGTCTGTCATGTTTGTAATAACACTGATGGACACGGTGGAGCTGCCTCGAACACTGGCCTGCTGCATGTTTAGTTCAAGTAAAGAGCAGCCACGAGGGAAACTCAGGAGATCTCTGGGTTAAGTTTATCATTTGACTCACCTCTGCCTTTTCCTCATCGTTTGACACGTGCACACCATGTCTGTTAGGGCATTGCATGGCAATAAAATGCAGGAATTACATTTCGGATACCTCTATTTCTAATTTTTAAAAAATGACATAATGTCACCGTTTGAGTTTAGAAATAGAAATGCAATGCACAGGAGGATGTTTAAGTACCAAGACCAGAAAAACAAGGAGATTCTGGGTTAGCACTGGAAGGGCCTTTCCAGCCCAGACCTTTCTGTGCAGGCTCTCGCTGTCCCACCCACTTCCGTTTTCCATCGCTTGTGGGAATAAACACTCCAGGGAAAGTCAGTGGAAAGAAAACTTTAGGAAAAGCAAGACAAATTCACAACAACAACAACAACAACCAATAGCTCAAATGCTTGCATGTTTTCGTTTAAGGAGCTTTAATTAGCAAAGGAAAAGTCTTTGCAGGGAGATTTGCAGAACAGATTTTTTCCTCATTTGATGATGGGGTTTTGAAGTGGGGTTTTTTTTTCGCTGTCTTTGTAGAGCAGGCAGAAAGAGGCCACCGTGCATAAGAGTTGTGGGGTTTGGTGTCAAAATGTTGCTTTACATCACCATCCACCAGCACTGCTGTGCTGCAGGGCCTTAGAGAGGCACTTTAGTGCCTGGAGTTTGACACCGTTACGGTCTGTCCTGTCCTGCTCCCATCTTCTGCGGTCAAGGTTTTATTTCGTTAGGGTCAGGGGCTTGCAGCAGAAGTCTTTTGTGGCTGTGAGGTGTTGAGACACAAAACTTTGTGTGTCTTGGCCACAGAGTCACCTTCTATTTATATTCTGATGAAATTTCTCTCATTGGACAGGAAAAAAAAATCCCAAAACAACTGTTTTGAAGACCCCAAAGCCCCACCTCTTTGGCACTGCAGTTCAGGACCTGTCACCAGCTGTCTAATTTTGTTGTGGAGCCAAATTTACAAAATAAATTTGTGAAGAGACAGAGGAAGAGTCTAAAAAATCTTCTTCCATTCCACCGTTGCAGCGACTCCCTGGTGCACCACAGGAGCAAACACTGTGGGATATTTAATTCCCATGCACGGCCTTTCCCTGAGTGTTTCACTTAAAACAATCAAGACCAGATTTCTCATCTGAGATAGGGACGGTCAGACCTGTGGACCTGAGGCAATTTTTTTTGTAGCCTTCAGCATTTTTTTTTTTTTTGGTTATTTGAGCCCTCAGAATCCCTTTCCTCTCGTTGCAGCCTTTTCCACTGGAAAAGCATATGGGAAGTTCATAGGTCTAAGTGCTGCTTTCTCATTGGTTTTGGGTCAAACAGAATGAAAAAGAAACAGGGACTGAAAAATAAAAGGAGTAAATGAAACCATGAATGCATGGGAAACAAATTAACTGGATATGTTTTACATTCTGAAATATTTCCATAATGCTTCTATGTAGTGTGTGTTTGTTTTTCTTTGAATAATAATGTTAAAATGTGTCTAATTCAATTACTCTCTGCATTTGCTGAATGAGTTTTCCTTGGTGAAGGGCTCTCCTGCACTACCCCAAGCTACGAATTCCATATGATATTTGAACAGGTCCTTTTAATTGCTGATATTAAGTGTCGATCATTCTGCTGTAAGTTGGCAGCATGGCCGGAGAAACAAATTCCTCTCTCAGATACATCAGACAGTCATTCAATTAACAACCAAAGGTTTATTGACACAGTAGGAATTCATTATGTGAAATATTAAAAAAAGCCCTCCACTGACTAGTTTAAAAAAAAAAAAAAGAGAGTCTTTTAAAGATGGTGGATTATCTGCATGTGGTTATTAAAATTATTTGTGCAGAAATTTGAATTATAGTTATGATAGAAACATTTTTTCTCAGAGGCATAAGCAGCATTTTTGTTGAAAAATAAGTTGGACTTTGAAAAGATGAATATAATGTACACATCCCTATTTCCATAGACATTGTGCATTTTCTTGATTAAAAGCCTTAGATTTTATGAGTTATGGCTTTAGACTTGCTGCATAAAGAGCTTCATGGCTTATTCTGTTAGAGTCTAATTTGAAAGAAAGTTCTTCCTCAAGGGTTTAAGAAGTAATTCATAAAATGGTAAGAATAATAAATATTGTGCCTTAACTCATACACTAGGATAGATAGACAGATTTTGTACACCTGGGTGTAATTTTAGTTAATTCACACAAGAGACAGGCTGAAAGTTTATTGTTTGGAAGGAGAAAAATGGCTTAAATCTCGTATTTGCAAAAATGATTATATTAGCTTAAATGAAAATGCTACTCTATTAATGGCTTCAATAAGCTTTGCATTTGGAAAAGTATTTTAATAAAAAGTTACCTGAAGTTTACTGCAACTTAAAATATGTAAGTGAGGGAAAAGTACTTACCTTGATTTATATGTCTTTTGGAGGTGTAATTATTGGCTTTTTACTCACCTATGTAAAACAATGTACTTTTGTAAATGGATTTCTGGCCACTTTACTCCTTTTTTTTTTTTTTTCTTTTCACATAAAAAATAAGCACTGTCAATCAAAGAATTTTAAGGTTTATTTCCTCTTTAGAAATGATTGATAGCCTTTTAGATTTACAAGTTGACAAGTTAAAGGGTTCTATTGGTATAATTATGTACTAAATTCACAGTCTTTCAATTTAAATGTCCTTTTAAAACCACAAGATTATCATACCTGTATTTTGAAAAGTGGGCCAGTCAGTTTGGGTTGGTATACAAATTGCTTCCATTAGCCTTGGGACCTATTTGAATTTAGCACAGTTTTTTAAAGTTAGTAGTACTTTCAATGGTACTTTTAAAATATAAGGTAATGGGAATGCATTTTAAGTACCATATGTGTTAGCTGGTTTTTAATGTATGGATGTCAACAACACAAATAGCGAGTTTGGATTTCTAATTGATTCTTTTTTTCCAATCATGGGAAGAAAGCTGTTGTTTGAATTAGAGGGCTGGGAAATGCCTTGTTGTGGATGGACTTCAACAGTGAGACCAGTCACACGTGCTGGGGCAGAGGGAAACCTTGCAGGGAGGTGGTGTCTGACCTTGTATCAGCTCTTCTGCAGTGCCTGGAGATGAGAAAATCCTCTTTTCTTTGGAGTTTTCCCAGCTCCTGACACACAGCTGCTCTGGCTTTAATGCCGAAGGTGGGGTTAAATATGTGAACAGATCTCTGTCGCTGAGAGATGATTAATTACATTGGGGTTGTAAATGAACAAGGGCTGGAGGGCTGATATTGTCCGATCTGTGGTCAGATGTCCAGGCAGCTGAAGATTTGGTTTGGGGTTTTTAAAAAATTTTATCTGAGATTGCAAGGTTGCAGGGTTACAGAGGAATGAGTGGTGTTTGACAATGGCAGTTTAGGACCCAAGGCTGCAGATTGCTGTGTGCAGCCTCTCCCCATCACTAAAGTAAAGCTGAAGCTGTTTGAGGCAGAAAGTTTTCACTATCTCTCGCAGTATGCTCGATGCCTTGTGAGATTGGACCATAAAATTAACATTTTTTTTTTGGCCATTTAGTTCAGAAAATACTCAGAGGGAAATACTCTGTGGATTTCAAATGTGTTGAACATGTAGGAAGATATGAGAAAATGACTGCTAACTCTGGGGGGATTTCAGAACTGGCCTCCATTTATAATAATGCAGAATTTAGTAACTACTTTCCCAAAGGATCTAAAGGGAAAATGGCCATAAACTAGACTGAATTAGAGGAGAAACACATTTGACAGAACCACGCTAAAATCCTTGAACATATTTGCAAAAGAAATGTAAATTTGAACTGTAGGATGTTTTTTTTTTTTTAATCTTCTCAGAGAACAGCTATTTTTGATAATAAATATAAATAGCAGTAAATTAATTTATTTGAAGAAGGTTTAAACTAAGCAGCCTTGTAAGTAAACTCAGAGGTAATGAAACCAGGGGGTTCCAAACCAAGGTACTGTGATATTTTCTGCAAAACTACATGACAGAGAGGTCAGCATGGGCCAGGGTGTGGAAGGAAAGGTGGGAAAGAAAAGGCCCAACCACCCCAAAATCAAGAAGGGCCCAAGCAGGAGAAAAGCCTTATTCTCACTCTTTGCATATAATGACCTGAATATAAATAAAAGATCACCTTCAGATGTTCCTGATGAAAGGAAATGCCTGGAAAAATCCCAAACAAACAAGGAGACTGGAGGGATGTCATGACCTCCGGGGTGTATAGAAAGCTCCAAAAGCAAAATCCTGAAGGATTTCTAGTCTGGTTACCTATAAGACTGATTTCAGGATATGGTCAGAAGATTCCTTTCTGATATTAGAGGGATGTTGAGGTCCTGATGGATCCTGTGCCTCTCCATCCAGTCCCCATCAGCCACACATTTTGTGTTTTACTGTGTCGGGTAGGTGTGGATCCCCCCAACACCACCTTCCTCTGCCTCAGTCAGCAGCAGCATTGCTGGGTTTGCTGAAGGAGATGGGATGTGCCAGAGGTCCAGGAGGAGATAAAAATCTGACCCTTTGGTTGCCAGCTGGACAATCTGCTGTAGAAATGGGGTTTGAAAATAACAATATTTTAAGGGGATTGTTTTGTGGGCTTGTAATGGAATGCCAAATTAATTACAAACAAGGCAGGGATTAGATATTGGTTTCATGATAACGTGAAGATCTTTAACATTAGGAGTATGGAATAATGTTCACTTAAAACATGGAAATATGGACAGATTATGCCATGTTGAGGCTGGGATATGGAGTTTGATGCCACATCTATTTGCAATATTCAAATATCATCATTCTAGCCACATAATAAAGTTCATTATAAGACCCTGATAAAGATGTACGATCTATTCATAAATTAGTAAGCAGATTTTGTGCAAGAAATATTTTTTTTTGCTTTTGTTAAGCTAAGACAAGATAAGAAAGACTTTAAAGTGACTCAAAAATGAAAAAAAAAAGATTTTTTTCCTCCACAAAAGAAAAAAAAAGCTGAAAATGTAAAAATCCACATTGGAATTGATTTTTTTTTTTTCCATTTAACTCAAAAAATTTGAACAAATTGCTGTGGAATATTTCCACATCTCTATTGGCATGGGAGAGTCAAGATGTGCTGTTGTTTAGAGATGCTCGAGAATACTTGACTGTTCCAGTTCACCAAAGCACTTAGGAAATTCTAAGCACATGTTGAAGTCTCACTAACATCTGAGTTTTAAAGTGATCATATGACTGGAAATATAGCTAGAAGGTCATTCAGTGCAGTCCCCTGTAATTATAGGCAATCATATAAAAAACATAATATGCTCAAATTTGCTTTGCTGAAAGCAAATGGGTTTAAGTATGTGCTTACAGATAAGCATGTGCTTAAAGGCTTGACACAATCAGAGCTTCCATTAATGCAGACAGACCAGCATTTTCATGAAGATTAAAGTGTTCCACTTTCACCATTTCTCACCTCCATTTTATCGGACAAGGACTAGGGAAAGATGAACTAAAAACGTTGATGTATTTTTTTTTTTTTTTAATTATTAATTCTCCTGGATCAGTTTAGCGCTGGTTGGAGCCTAAGCTGCTGAAGTTAGTGTTGATGAGTGAAAAATAAAACCTCTGCCAAGACAAATGGCTGTATTTCACAACAAAATTATTTGTGAACATTGCACATGGAACATATTAAATGTGTAATGAAATTTGGAACAAGAAAGGCACAGGAATAGTAACTACTTTTGTCTTCCAGTCACCTTCCTCATAATATGAAAAACCCAACATGAAACATGGAGTGGAAAGTATTTATCAAATTGATTTCATTGTGGCTTTCAGAGATAAGAATTGCTTCCTGTTTGGAAGATGAATGCAACATCCCCAAATCTTCCAGCGGCTTTGCTGGAGGAGCTGAAGTGGGAAGGTTGGGATTGAAGTCAAAGGACCAACCTGAAGCAGTGTTTGAACCAAGATTTCAGTCGGTGCTGAGTTCAGTCAAAGGGGATTTGGCCGTGGTCCTGCCGTGGTCTCGCGGTGCCTTTGCCCGTCGTCGCCGGAGCCCGTTGCTCTGCCTCTGTCACATCACGCTGTTGTTTGTTGTTGTTTCAGCTCTGAACGAACCCACCATTGACTACGGTTTCCAAAGGTTACAGAAGGTTATCCCCCGGCACCCTGGTGACCCCGAACGCTTGCCAAAGGTCAGCACAAAGTTTATTGTTTTATTAAATATGGTAAAGATGGTTACTGCATGTTTTTGTCTGAAAGTGCGAGGCTCTGTGAATGTAACGGTCCTGGTTTTGTACCCAACCCAGAAAAGCTGAGGCAGAGGCATGACCAAGGAAGCCCAATCAGCAGCTCCCACCAGAGCCTTAGGAGAATTCTGTTATCTCCTCAGTCACGGCCAAATCAAACAGCTCTTGCCTCTCTTAAATGTGAATCTTT
>VZTA01002141.1:273256-286235 GCA_013398855.1 Mohoua ochrocephala | reverse complement strand
GGAGACAGGGAAGGCCCGAGGGGCTCGAGGTGGGCTGAGAGCCTGGGGGGCCATGGGAGGGCAGTGGGTGCTGGGAGGGGGCTTTTGACGGGGAGCCCTTGGGAGGGACAGTGCCCTGGGGGGCGGGAGTGTCCCCTTGCTCAGGAGCTGGGGAGGGGACGAAGGGGATGGGCTCTGTGGGGTTGGCAAGGCCCAGACCCAGGATGGGGTTCCTGGGGTGGGGGGTCCTGCAGCCTCAGGCTGCTGGAGGTGTTGGCAGTGGGGTGGGCAGCGGGATGTCTCCTGGGAGGCCTCTGGCTGCAGCAGTGCAGGGTCACAGCACGTGAGAAGGGGAGCTTGTGGCCCCGAGGGGGGTTGTTTAGGGTCTGGCATAGAGTGGGGAGTGGGGGGCGGGTGTTGATGGGGTTCTTGCACTTCTGTGTGGTTTGGGAGATGTTGTGGGAAACTGGGGTCAGGAACACCCAAACCAGAAAACATGGAATTCGGAGAGCTGAGAGGTTTGTGTCAGCTCCTGTGTAGCTGTTCTGGTGAGGGGTATCCCTGTGGAGTGGGAGAGTACAAGGACCTTTTGGAGTCACTGATGTCTTTGTACCAGAACACCTTGCTAAGGCCAAGTGCATCGCTTCTTTCTTGTGAGTGTGGGGAAACCGAGGCATGGTCTGGTGAAGGAGTTTGCCCAAGGTCAGACACAGAGCAGGTATCAAAGAGGACCCAGGCTGCTGAAGCACGTTGCTGCCACCTTCAAACAAAGCTCGCACCCCTGGGTTGTTAATTTGGATTTGTTTATTTGTTGGGAACTGCCCAGACTGTGTCCAGGTCTGCTATGTCTGGGTGGACCAGTGGCTGAAGCCTCCTGGTGCCTCCCTGGCGTGGAGGGTGATCCCATGGTCAGCAGGTCTAGAAAGCTTTCCTTGAGAGCAGAGAGGTGAGAAGGGGAACAGGGCAGCATCTTGCAGTGGGGAGGGTCTCTAAAGTGACACCGCTCACTCAGCAGGTGAATTCCCAGCCTCAGGCCTCCTCCTGGGCCACGGGGGATGGCCACGAGCACCCTCATGTGCTGCCATACACCCATCACCAACACAGAACCAGGGAATGAACGTGGCAAGGAGAGGATCGTGATCTGGACACGCTGGAAGCGTGAGAGCAGACTGATCTGGCACCAAGGAGTGCCCAACTGCTCCTTCCCCTGTTCTGTGACCTTGATCAAATTACTTGACCTGTCCCGGCTTGTCCTTCCCTCTGCACCATCCTGCGCTGCTTGTCTGCTGTTCTCTGCTCTTGCCCTTCATGGCCTCCTGGGTTGGCTCATTCTGCCTCGGTCCTCGCCTGGTTTCTCCATGTCTCATCCCAAAAATGAGCTGGGCAGCTGAACAGGTTTGGCCATGGGTCCCCTTTCCTGGAGAGGGGTTGGTTCACCACCAGCAGTGAATTGACAAGCCTCTTTGGAGAAGACAAGAACCATCCTTAGCTTCACAGACAGCCTAAACCCATTAGCAAGCTGGGAAAAGTCCAATTAACCTTTATTTCCTATAAAATGCAAAGCTCTTGGTTTCTGTGCCCTCCCGCAGCTTCTGGTTTTGGCCAGACCTAGAGGAGACACCATTCCCCTAAGGGCATTTCTGGTAAAGCCAGAGGAATAGTCCCAGGAGAGTCTGACCTTGCAGGCCTGGAAGTTTGGGATTTCTTAATTGCCAAAGTAAACGGCTCCTTCCCACTAATGGACGCAGCTCGTCCCCACTATGAGTGGGCTGTGACTGGCTGTGGAGAAAGAAAGAGACACTCGAGTCCTGGAAGCGCCGTGGAGCTGGCTGTGCCTCTTGGATCCGTCAGTTCTCTTCCCAAGCCCTATTTTGGGGTCCTGAGGGCTCCCTGTATTCACCAAGCAGATGCTTTATGGGGTGCGGACCAGGAGTATCTGGATCCATCTCCATCCACCCAAGTCAACGCTGAGTTTCCTACCTCCTGGAAACCAAATTAGTCTTGTTCCACCAGGATCAAACACAATCCCTGTCCAGACTGATGGATGAGAGGGGAAATTCCCATTCCTGCTGCGGACAACATGAGTGTCTCCCCACACAAGCGGGAGCCCGAGGGACCAGAACGATCCTGCCTCTGTCATTGTGACACCGACAGCTCCTGAGTGAGCACATGAGCTTCCTGAAGCTCTTAGTCCATAGTGGGGCTGGCACCAGGAAAACCCAAACCACGAAGTTTCCTTGTGGGTGGAGAAGAGGATCTGTCACTGGAGTGTTTTAGCCACTTGGTCTCCTGTCTTTGTCTTTCCAGGCAGGAGGTGGCACCTCTCTGGGGCCTGCGTGTTGGTGTCCTCTGTGTGCTGTGGCCACCAGAGAAGCTTCCTATGAAGTGTCTTTTCTTCCAGAGAAGAGATTCCTTGATAGTTACTTTTCCTGCCAAAGAGCTTGTTTTTAGGGGACTTACTCTAGCCATTTTAACTCGGGATTCCTCTGATGACTTTGGAACATTTTGGTGCTGGTTTTGTCTGATGAGTGCTGGGATGTGGCAGGCACCAGAGTGAGGCAGCCAGAGAGGGAATCCTGCAGAATACCGGGTGCTGTTAGCTCTGCTTCTCCCAGTGGCACAGTGGGACCTGTGCTGGGGATGGGGTGCCAGTAGATACCTGAGCCACAGCTCCGTGTCACTCTGGGGTTGCAGTGTCGCATTGTGGGAGGCAGAACGGGACAAGTCTCTCCAGTAACAAGCAACAGGACAAGAGGAAATCGCCTCAAGTTGTACCAGGGGAGGTTTAGTTTGGATATTAGCAAAAATTTCTTCACCGTAAGGGCTGTCAAGCCCTTGAAGAGGCTGGGTGAGGAAGTGGTGGAATCGCAGTCTCTGGAGGTATCTAAATGATGTGTAGATGTGGCACCTGGGGACGTGGTTTACTGGTGGCCTTGACAGGGGTTTAACAGTTGGATGATCTTAGCGAGTCTTTCTAACCTAAATGATTCTGTGGCTCTAAGCGAGCTCTGGCTGGTGCCTGGAGTCATCTGTGTGTGTCAGGAGGGGATAGGGATGGGGAGCCTCACGGACTGTCCCGCACAGGTCTTAAATACAGCAGAACAATGTGGCTGGAGCCATTCCCTGCCAGGCTGGGGTGGAGGGATCACTCTGCTGTGGCGCGGTAATTAGAAACCCTTAAGTTCCTTGGCCGGCAGCTCCGGAAGGGCTGGCGATGCTTCTAACAACTTCCCTACTGGGAAAGGCAGCTAGGCATGCTCCCGAGCTGGGAACAGGGCTCCTTCCAGGGGGGTGAGCAGGACTCTAACCACGGGTGGGCATCAAATGGGGGATGTCCTCAGAGTCAGGTGTGTTGGGGAATGCGAGTCTCTTCCTGTAGGAACAGGGCTGAGCCCATGGAAGAGACTCTCTCCTCACTTGTGGCCTCCCGGCTGCCCTCTCCTGTGATGCTCTGTGGGGAAAACAGGTTTATAGCTCTGGAAGAGATGGTCCTGCATGGTGACTAATGAAGGGTTCCCTGCCTGTCTCGGGCTGCCCGTGACGCCTGTCTGGGTGGAAGCAGACTTGGCTGATCCCCACTGAACCAACCCCTCGGGATTTAAGCAGTGGTTTGGCCGTAGTTTGCAGGCTGTGCCAGCACGACATGGGTAATTTGGGGACTCTGGAATGGGCAGATCACGCCAAATGCTTTCTAGCCTTTTCACTGTGTGCTTTCTCCTGGCTGTGACCTTCCCAGCAGCTACACCCTCGGGTGAGTCTTGTGCCAGGGGCTAGTTCAGTCCTGCTGTCCTTGTGAGGCATCTGTCCATCCTTGTGAGATGCCACTGCTCACGAATACCCTTGGATGTTCCTTACAGCTCCCCGTGGTGCCTGGCACAGCTGCTGGGCAGTCAGGGTTTGGGGTTACTGTGAGAGAGCCCTGGGAGGCCGGCTCGAGCAGGCAAGCTGCCTGCTGTCATCTGGGAGTGCCTGCGGTGGGCTGGGGCACATGGCCCTGACATCACGGGGACCACTCATTGGGAAAATTCTTTCCCACGAGTGTGGCATCCAAACTTCCCAGTTCCCTGCTCTCCCCAAGGCCTGACTGTCTCTGCTGGTCAGCCAGCCTGGCAGAGGTAACGAAGCGTAATTAATTGCTCCCTTTACACATCCGCTTGGGTCCACGGGAGGGTTTGTGACTAGATTTCTAGGGAAGGTGGTGATGGCAGTGCCTGCCCCAGCCCAGCGCAGGGAGCCAGGGTCCAGGGAAGGGAGCGTGGGCAGGGCCTTGGTCGATTCCTGTGCAGTGCTTTCAGCCCAGAGAGCACAGCTGTGGCTGCCTGGGACTCTGGCTGTGCTGGGCTCAGGCTCACAGCATGGTCATGGCAGGGAAGAGCTGGTCCAATTGCCTCCTGGTGAAATAACCATCACCAGCCAGTACAGCCCAGTGCTCATCTCCAGCGTCAGGGATGTCCCTGTGTGGGCAGGACCTCAGAGGGTGGCTGGTGCAGACACAACTCACTGTGTCCATTTAGTCTGCAGTGAGCCCAGCCACAGAGAGTGAGACCGTCTGAGTGTCCCCATGATGGGGGCATAGGCAGGGGGCTGCTGTTGGGTCTTAGCCTGGGGTTTTAGGTGGTGAAGGGACTGTGTAATGTCCTTTGCTGCACAGTGGTTGCTCCTGGAGCACCTGCCATGCTGCAGCGTTGAGCTCTGTGGGGACTGGGAACAGGCATGCTCCGAGGAGTGTGCTGACAGAGCTAGAGGGAAGCAGAGGCCCGAGTTAATGCTGTCTGTCCTCTCTTCTGCATCCACGTGGACGTGCAACAGGAGCGGCAGAAAAAAGCCGGGTTTCCCGAGAGCAGCGACGGCTCCAAGGACTCGGACAGCTCTGCCGGGCGCCGGAGCAGTGCCAGCCGGAAGCACGGCCGATGGCGGGGCCGGCCGGACAGCCCCGGGGCCGTGGTGTCCAAGGTGGTGAGAGCCGTCACGGCCCGGCACAAACCAGGATGGAGGCTGCCGGCCGCGCCGGACTCCTCCAGCCGCAGGAACCTGACGGAGCTGCGCGGGGAGGCCCAGCTGGCCGTCTTCCAGCAGGGTGACACGGGCAGCGTGGAGGGGGCTCCCCAGCCCACCGAGAACAGCTTCACCCCCAAGTGCGAAATCACGGGCAAAGACGCCCTGTCGGCACTGGCCCGGGCCAGCAGCAAACAGTGCCAACAGGAGATCGCCAACGTGGTGTGTCTGCACCGGGCTGGCAGCCTCATGCCCCAGTCTGTGCCTCGCCACTGCCAGCTCTCGGGTGAGTCCTGCCGGGGTGCTCCTGCTCACCCTGGGCATCAGGAATATCCCAGGCAGGCTCGTAGGCCACCTTCCTTATGTCACCAAACCGTCTCACCTGGCAAACTGCGGCCTCAATCTGTCACTGATTCCCAGATTACCGCTGCCTCTGTAATCCAATCAAAGCTATGCCAGCCTTCTTAAATTGGGCTGTTCATCCCAGACTGCAGTTCTGTAGGGGTCAGAGCCAGGCCCAGCTGCATTTTCTGTTTTGAGGCACCAGAGGAGGACACCCCCTTTCCCAAAACCGCCCATCAGTGTAGCACAAGGGGCTGCGCGTGCCGCCGTGCCCTGGCACTGCAGCCAGTTCGAGGTTTGCCTGAGGCTGAGTGCTTCCCTGCTGTCCCCTGCCTTGCTCAGGAGCTCCAGGTAATAGATACCGAGGCTGGGGGTGGCTGACACCCCTCTCCCTCCCCACGCAGGCAAGGTCAGCCCTGTGATCCAGTGGGACGAAAGCCGGCTGCAGCAGGGGCCCCCCAGCAAGCCGGTGCGCATCGCCTACATGCTGGTGGTGCATGGCAGGGCCATCCGCCAGCTGAAGCGGCTCATCAAGGCCGTGTACCACCAGCAGCACTTCTTCTACATCCACGTCGACAAGGTGTGTGGCAGGGGTGAGGGAATGGGTGCTAACAGTGTTCTGTCACTGGGAGAGAGTGCTCTGGGAGAGGGAGCAGAGCTGGGGCGCGGGTGGTGGTGAGTGAGGAAAGTGGCTGGATAGGGTTAGTCCTCGCTGCTGTGGAGCTGTGACCCTCCCGCTGCTATTTTGCAACGCCACGGAAGCAGGATCTATCCCCCCTGCCCTGTTTGCTGCTTCCCTCACTATGGAGGCTGCTGCAAGGGCTGACTCCGGGCTGGTGGCAAGGAAAGCAGGGCCCTGGGAGGAGGAGCTCCTTGCTGAGGGTGAGCCATGTTCCCTGGCAGCGCTCCAACTACCTCCATCGCGAGGCCGTGGAGCTGGCCCGGCACTACCCCAACATTCGTGTGACCCCCTGGCGCATGGTGACCATCTGGGGAGGCGCTAGCCTGCTGAAGATGTACCTGCGCAGCATGAAGGACCTGCTGGAGCTGACCGATTGGCCCTGGGACTTCTTCATCAACCTAAGTGCCACTGACTACCCCACGAGGTGAGGGCCTTGCTGGGGCAGGGAAGGCCGCTGGAGGTGTTGGGGCTGCGTGATCCTGCAGCAGCCTTAGGAGGGGCAGGGAGGAGCGGGGAGCTGAGGGAGATGGGGTCGGAGATTGCACCCGTGTGCTGGTGATGATGCTCCAGGGCCAGTCTGGACCCATGTGTGCAGAGCAGCCCAGCCAGTACCTCGGAGGCTGGTTTTTCCTGCGGTCTGGGTGTTGCAGGCGAACATGCATGTGAGGCGCCAGACAGCAGAGAGGCTGTGTCTGTGTCTGCTCAGTGATGGGACAAGGGTTTGAGTCAGCAGCTTTGGGCTCCTTGTGTCTAATGGCTCTTGCAGAACGAATGTTTACTGGGCTGCTTCACCCCAGCGGCATTAATGATTCCTAATTTGCACCTCAGGACCAACGATGAACTGGTGATGTTCCTGTCCAAATACCGAGATAAGAACTTCCTGAAGTCACATGGCCGAGACAACGCCAGGTAATCTCAGCTAGAGGCAGAGCTGAACTGGAGGAACAGAAAACGAGGGATTTCAGAGAAGAACTGAAACAGCTGTGGCAGGGAGGGGATGTTCTGCATCTGCACTTAGCAAAGTGGTTGACGCTACTAACTCCTCATTCCCATGCCCAGGTTTATCAAGAAGCAGGGCCTGGACCGCTTGTTCCACGAGTGTGACTCCCACATGTGGCGGCTGGGCGAACGCCACATCCCCGAGGGCATCGTGGTGGATGGGGGCTCCGACTGGTTCTCACTGACACGCAGCTTTGTGGAATATGTGGTCTATGCTGACGACCAGCTGGTGTCCCAGCTGCGCCAGTTCTACACCTACACACTCCTGCCAGCTGAGGTGGGTGCTGACTGTGGGCCACGGCACAGATTTTCTTCCCGCTGTGCTTAACATCTCTGTCCCGCTTCATCCCTGCTCTGGGTAGCTACAAAGGGTATTGCTGGTTCTGCTCAGGCAGTTTTGTGCCTCCCCTTTTCCAGACTTAGGTATGAAAGAGGGAAGAGAGGAGCAGACAGGTCAGACAGCCCAGCTTTAGGTCCAGTCACCTTCCGGGCCAGATAAGGACTGGTGTAAGCCTGGTCCCTTAAGTGTTGCCCTGTGCTGGGAACGGGGTTGAGTTTCTGTTCAGGAGCAGTTGAGGTCTGTCCTTCTCCTCTTTGTGTGGGGGGTCTCCATTAACCACCTGTCCTCCATCCCACTGGGTGTCCTGTCCCTTTTCTGCCTTGCACAGTCCTTCTTCCACACGGTCCTGGAGAACAGCCACGCCTGCGAGACGCTGGTCGATAACAACCTCCGAGTGACCAACTGGAACCGGAAGCTGGGCTGTAAGTGCCAATATAAACACATAGTCGACTGGTGCGGGTGCTCCCCAAATGACTTCAAACCCCAGGACTTCCTTCGGCTACAGGTGAAAAAGATCCTCCTTTCTCTTCCTGCTCTCTCCCCTCCTCCCTGTCCTCTCCTCTCCGAGCTGCCCTGCGGGTACCCCGGGCTGCAGTGCCAGCTGCTGTGCATGTCCCCACGAGAGACTGGAGCAGGGTCAGGACTCCCAGTGGGGCTCAGTGTAGACATGTCTGTAAACAGGCAGTGGGATTATCCTGACTATCCTGCCCTGCAGCCAGGCGTCTGCTTGCAGCATTGCTCCTATTTCCAGACTTTCTCTCCTGTTTTCCTGCTGTTTCCCTGCAAACCCGTCACTTGGGGCAAATACCTTTTTAGTAAAACCCCTTCAGACTGCTGTTTCTTTGGCAGGTCGAAATGCCTTGTGACAAAATGTCTCCCTTGCTCTCAGTGCATGGGGATATGGACTGAACACAGGAGGTTTGGGGGAGATAGAGCCAGCCCTGAAAAGAGCAGTTGTGGCAGGATTTTCCAGCAGTCCCAGGCTTGCAGAGCCCAAGGCCCTCTTCCTGCAGGCTGTGCCCCATGGCCAGGGCTAATGCAGGGCTCAGGAGTGGCTCTGGTGGGTGGGAGCCCATCAGAAAAGAGATTGCAGCAAAGGAGCTGGATGACACATGGCTGCTTCTGGGCACAGAAAGGGGGAGGCCGTGGGAGAGATGGGGACCCATCTGCATTACCAGTAACTGTTGGTGTGCTCCCACTGATCCTGTCATAGAGGATCCCACATTCAGGCTGGCTGTGCTGTGCTGCTCCTTAGTCTGTGCCCTCAGAGTGGGCAGGATGGATCCTGCTGGAGTGGGAGGGCAGAGTGGGTGCAGCCAACATTGTTAGAAATGCCTATGCTCTTCCAGCAACTCTCCAGACCCACCTTCTTTGCCCGCAAATTTGAGTCGACAGTGAATCAGGAGGTGCTGGAGATCCTGGACACGCACCTCTATGGCAGCTACCCCGCCAACACCCCGGCCCTCAAGGCCTACTGGGAGAACGTCTATGACCGTGTCGATGGGCTCAGCGGCCTCAGCGATGTCACCCTCACCTTCTACACAGCCTTCTCCAGGCTGGGCCTCCACAAAGCCGCATCCATGCCAGCAGCCAAGGCTGACAAGCTCTGCAGGTGGGTATTTGCTGTGGTCTCAACCCAGGCTCCAAATGGTGGCCTTTATTTTGTGCTGGGAGGACGCTGATGCTCAGATGTGCAACCTCTCTGTCTATCTCTCCAGATTTGAGCCTCGAGGCTTCCCCTCCAGTGTGCACTTATATTTCTATGACGACCGTTTCCAGGGTTACCTGGTGATGCAGGAAGTGCAGAATTTGGCAACTGGGCAGGCAGAATCCTTGGAGGTGTGGATGATGCCCCAAGGAGCTCTGAAGCTGTCAGGTCATGGAGGGCAGGCAAACCGCTTGCAAAACCTTGAGGTAAATGGGACACTTTCCTCCCTGGCTTTCCCACACCGTGCTGCCGTTCCTCCTCTCCCCCACCTGCACGCCATGGGGACAGAGGGACACAGTGCTGCCATTGTGCCTGAGAACAAACCTTTGGCTGGGAGTTTAGTTTATTCGAGAGGAGCTGATTGTTGGAGAACAGGCCTTCAGGGGACCTTTCAGAGGCAGCTGAGGCTGCGGTGCCCAGTGCCTGCAGCTGCAGGAGGCCTTGCACAGCTGAATTGGTGCTGGCGTGTGATCTGTGGAGGGTGGGGTGTCCATTGCTTTGGACTCCAAGGTTTATGTGTTCTCTCGTTTCGGGGAGGTGAAACACAAAACCTCAGCTGATAGTGTCTCCTTGCCCAGTGTCCCACTGCTTGTGCCTCCTGTCCCTCCAGGTGGGCACGGAGTGGGACCCCAAGGAAAGACTCTTCCGCAATTTTGGAGGCTTGATGGGACCTTTCGACGAGCCGGTGGCCATGCAGAAGTGGTCACGGGGCCCCAACCTGACAGCCACGGTGGTGTGGATCGACCCCACCTACGTCATTGCCGCCTCCTACGACATCACGGTGGATGCTGAGGCAGAGTTCACCCAGTACAAGCCCCCCCTCAACCACCCCCTGCGCCCCGGCATCTGGACCATCCGCCTCCTCCAGTTCTGGGAGCCTCTGGGGGAGAACCAGTTCCTGGTGGTGCCCCAGACCTTCAATCGCAAGCAGCCTCTCAGGAAAGGTGAGGACGCTCTGGAGTTTGGGGCTGGATGGGAAGGTGTCCCTGTGGGCAGTCCAAAGTGCTTCCCCCTGTGCTGACCTGGCCCCTGGGCTGCAGCTGATGACCAGACTGGAGCCATTTTTCCACTGATGTCCCCTTGCCCATGTGAATCCTTAGGCCGGGCTGTCCCTTGGACAGCTGTGGAGAGCCCATGGGCAGGTCAGTCAGATCATTCCTGCAGCAGCGTCCTCTTCCTTGTGCTGGAGGGGAGCTGGGGTTGCAAAGGGATGGGGCGCTGTGCCCCAACTGGAGTTGAGGGTAGGACCTGCAGGGTGCCAGAAGGTTGCTGCGCTGCTCATCCCCTCTCTTTTCTCTCCCTGTCCTGCCCAGACGACAGCAACTGGCTGCACGGTGGCCCCCCCCACAACGAGTACATGGACCAGAACTTCCAGGGCCTGGGGGGGATCCTCAGCTTGCCACGCTCTGAGGCGGCAGAGGAGGATGCGGTGCGGAAGGCGCGGCTGACGGGCAAGGAGCTGGAGGACTGGGCGGACGCTGCCATCGGCACCTTCTGGTCCGCAGCGAATGTCTGTGTCAGCAGCCCCTCTGCCTGCGCTTCCCTGGAGACCTGCAGTAAAACCTCCTGGAGCTCCCTCTCCCCGGACCCCAAATCGGAACTGGGGCCCGTCAAACCCGACGGGCGGCTGAGGTAGCAGGAGCAGCCAGAGGGCGGCCTTGGGAGCAAGGAGCATCCTCCGTTTCTGGTGTGGGGGGTGTCTCTGGACCACATCACCCCGTGCCATTTGCACCGTAGTCACTCAAGGAAGAGAAGATGGGAACCTCCAGGCAGGGGAAAACCTTCTCCTGTGGGGTATTTTTGGCAGAGGGAGAGGCATGAGGTGGGTCTTGCCCACCTCTGCAGGAATGAGCCCTTGCTGGCCAGGGAGAGCATGCCGGAGTGCCCATCCCTGTGGGGGCGCGGCCGGCACCTGGCAAGAGCTGTGTGTTTGTTACTCCAGGCCTTGGAGGCTCAGGAAAGGGTGATGTGGGAGGGAGGGATGGCTGGCGGGTGGGCAGGCTCTGGACCAGCTCAGCATCCTGCCCAGCCCCGGGGCTAGAACTTGGCAGGATGGGCCCTTGTTGCCGGCTGCTGCCCCGGTGGGCTGATGAGGGGCTGGGGATAGGCAGAAGCAGAATGGGTCAAAACCTGCTGTGTGCATGGAGCTGCTGCTGGCCCAGGGCTTGCATCTCATCCCTTCCACCCCAGCCCTTTAGTTTGTATTTTTATAAATATATATATAGAAATATATATGATGCAAAGTGCAATAGAGACGAGACCCCGCATTGGCCGGGAAGTCATTGTGTCTCCATCTCCCCTCAGACTGTAACATACCTTGTTCTATTGGGTGTCCTGGTGCTACAGGACAGGGTGCTGGGTCGTTTACAGATTTTTTTATTTTTATTATTATTATTAATTATTGTTTTGCCATTTGCCCATTTCCTGCTGGGGGCTGCTGGGGACCTGTAGCCTTCTGGCCTTGGGGCAGGGTTGCCCCCAGGTCGTGGGGCAGCTGCCTGACTATGCCAAATGTCTGGAGCCCCGGTGTGTTGTGCGACAGCGAGCGGGAAGTGCTCGGTGTGTGGTTCAAGTCCAACAAGCCGCCGCTGTAGACCCCGCCGCTTCTGTCTCCACTTCAGCAAAAGGACGCCCTGATCCCCTGCCAAAATATCATCCACGGGGCCGACGTTCTGCTGCGGATGAGCCGTGCCTGGAGGTCTGTCTCGTGCCACAGCTCCTTGGCCCGACCTTTTCTCCCACGTCGGCAGAAGCTGTTGGGACCTGCTGTGCTTCCCTGGCCAAAAATCAAAGAGGCGAGACGAGGTCCGGCTGGCTCCATCCGCTCTCTGCTGTTTCTGCTCCCACTGCTCCAGAGGGAAGAGGCGCCACCTCCTCTTGGGCACGGTTGCTATGGAGCATCCCCCTTCCCCGCAGTCCCCCCAGGATGTCCTTGGGGTCTGCCTCCAACATTCTTCTCTCCAAGACTGATGCTGCCTGGAGAAGTCTGGATTTGGTTTCACCCTGGGAAGACACATCACAGCTGGGGACAATCTGGAGCCCATCTGACCCAACCCTCTGCTCAAGGCAGGGTCTCAGGAGCTGGTGGGGTTTTGCTGTCTCCATGGATCTGTGCCATCCTAATTTTTCTCCCATGTCCCGGCTCTCTCCACCTGGCAGGTCTGACACTCCCAGTCTCCAACTTTAAGGATGCGGGTGTTGCAAGATGTGTACTGTAAAACGGAGGGGACTGAGACCTCTGTGTGTGAGGGTAGGTACCTGATGGCACTCAGCCCCACCGTCCTGCACCCACTCCTGCCTAGGGTGCTCCGGGGCTGTGGAGGAATGTGGGGGGAGGGGGCCACACAGTTGAAGACGCCAAACCTCTGTGTCAGAAGCATTATGTAAAGTTGTCTTAAATATGCAACATCACAAATACATCTATATCTCTACAGTGTGGTGTGTCGGGTTTTTGTGGTGTTCTGGAAGGGGTGAAGGGTGGGGGAAGCTTGGCTGTACCCGGCGAGGGCGTAAATCCCTCCTGGGCACCGGGGCAGGGGCTGTGAGGGTGTTGGGGCAGGGTCACCTTCCTCAGCTGGGTGATGTGTGACCCAAAATCAAGCTCGGGGTTTTCAAAGCCTGTGGCTAGGGAGTGAGAGCTCGGGAACGACCCGGAGCCACGAGCTGAGTCCGGTTACACCCTGACAGCGGGTGCCCTGAAGGTACCCAGGTACTTAGCGTTGACATGGCACTTAATTGAGGTGTTAATCAGCTAAGGACCGGGCACCTCCTGCTGCCTGCGGGGCCAGGAGCCTCCCGCGGCACAGCCCAGCTTTCACTCCGCAGCGGGGAGCGGGGCAGCGCTGGGGGTGTCCCGTGCCCGCTGGTCCCGGCAGTGACACGCGGCCCGGCTGCCGCTCGGCCGGGACCGCGGGGCTCCGGTAACCCCGGCACG
>VZTA01002141.1:249564-272743 GCA_013398855.1 Mohoua ochrocephala | reverse complement strand
GCTGGCGGTGCCGGCGGTGCCGGTGGGCTCCGCGGAGCCGCTCGTGGGCCGAGGGGGAGCCGCGGGTTCCCGGGAGACCGGAGCGCTGCCGTGGTGCTGAGGGAGCCGGAGCGAACCGGCGCCCTGCCGTGGTGCTGAGGGAGCCGAGAGCCCCGGGTGGGGGACGCCGGGTGCCGGTGCCGGTCCCCGCGGGTCGGTTCTTGCGGCCGCGGTCTGGAATGGGGTGAGCCCCTCCCGGCTCTGCAGATTATTCCTGGTCTTGTAGGGAGAAAGAGATGTTGGGCACAAAGGGGCTTTAGCCCTCTTGGGGACGGGCAGCAGGTGGAACCGGCTTCTCAGGGGCTTCTCCAAGCCGCGGGGCGAGAGGGGGCGGCAGGAGGCGGCCCGCGGGCCCGTCGAACCACCGGCTCTCTCGCCTCTCCCGTCTCTTGGCAGCGGTGTCCACCTCGGTCTTCATCGTGGCGATCCTCATCCTGCTGCTGCTCCTGTACCACCGGGACCCCATGTGCTGCCAATTCCTCTGCTCCTGCCGCCTGTTCCAGACCCCCAGCCAGTATGTGAGTGTCCTCCGAGTCCTCCCTCTCTTCTTCCTGCCCACGAATCCCTCTCTGGCCCCTGAGCTCCTGTTCCCTTGTGCTGGGTCTGTGGGGCTGCGCCGCTGGGTTACCCTCCTGTAGCCTGGCTGGGATTGCTGATGGACATGGGACCTCCAAGCAGAGCTGGGCTCTGCCGCCTCCTTGCTCCCACTCTATCCAAGAGATCACCCATCCATCCACCCACCCAGTCCTGCCTGGCTGTGCCATTGTGGTTGTACCTCCAAAGCCCAACACTAACAGGCTTCCCTGCTCCCCACACAGCTCAGGGGGGAGGTCCTCCTCCCCCTGCACAGTCATGTGTGGGGTCGGGCTCTGCTTTATAGGGAAGGGGCCCAGCAGGGAAGGGGGCTGGAAGCTAAGGGCAAAGGCAGACAAAGCCACTCGCATCCCTGACAACTGGCTCTCTTGTGCACAGCTCCTGGGGAAGGAGCAGTGAGACACAAAGCCCTTTCGCTTGCATCTGTAATTTCCTGGGGCTGGCTTTCAACTAGGGAAGCTGATGGAAAAAGAGCAGTGTGTGCAGCCAGCACTGCTTTTGTGGCAGTGACTGCCTGGGGAAAGCTCAGCCTCCAGAGCTGCAGGGATGGCTCTTGAGGGGAGGGCTGCAGGTACCACTCCGCAGTCCTTGGGAGAAGAGTGGACGTTCAACCTCACTAGCAAGGGATGGAGAGACTTGTGCTGGGAAAGGCAAATTTAATAGTCCAGCACAGGCTGGGAAGTCCCCAGCAGAAATCACAGTGGAAATAGGCTGCACTGATGGTGTCCTTGTCTGATTCATTGTCTCCACTCCTTTCCCTCTCTTCCCTCCTGTTGCCTGCCCATGGCACACGTTGGGAGCGGGCCCTGCTGCCGTGCTCCCTTGCCCTGTAGAGCTGCTCCCTGAGGCAGCGTGGGATGCTCTCTGAGCTCTGAGGTGGGAAGTTCAAGCAGGCATCTTGCCTTTAGCAAAGGGCTGTGTCGAAGGATGGATGCAAAGAATTACATATGGAAAGGGAACATATATAGAATGTATTTCCTTCAGAAAAAGTGAAGCAGTTCTAGTGTGTGAGGCAGCTTTTGGGCAGGAGTAGTTGCACTGGTTTTGCTCATCAGTTATTGAACCAATGGTTGGGTGCTGTTTTCCTGCAGCCCCTGTAGTTGTGCTGTAGGGCCAAGACAAACAGTTCCTTGGTTGGTAAGAGCAAAAGTAAATCCTCATAGTCCTCCCTGTGCATCCCTGGTTGCCCTGGGAGTCTCTGGGCTGGTTTCTGCTGGCAGAGATGGGGTTTTCCGAGAGCAAAGTACGGCCATGGCTCAAGTCCTGTCTCTGGCTCGAGGGGCTGTTCTCTGTGAACAGGATTTCTGCTCACTGTTGCTCAACACCTGGACAGGGAATCCAGTTTAACTGGAGCGAGACAGCTCCGGAACAGCACAGCTATTGCCCTGCAGATTTGCTTGCTGCATTATCCTGAAATGACAACCTCAGTAGATAAGAGCTTACAAATCCTGTAACCCCGAGCATGTGACGGAGCTCTTATCTACACCAGTGGAATAGTTGGGTTGTTTTTTGTTGTCCCCCAAAAAGAGATGGTTCTGCTGACTTTCAATGAAACCCTGCCCTGGGGCCCAGACTGTCTCCTCTGGCTGTGCTCTGCTCCAGCTGGCTCTGGCCCTTGGAGCAGGCCCTGCGCTGCCAGGGAGGATGTCCCGGAGCCGTTGGTGTCACCGAACAGGCAGGGGCTGCTGCCAGCAGCGAGAGCTGCAGGAGCCACATGGGCAGAGGGAGCAGCTCTTCTTCTGCCAGGGTCCTGCTGTCCCACGTGAGCTGGCTCACATGCTCTCTGCCGGGAAGGATGCGAGGGATTTCGGCTTTGCTCATGTCCTCCTCATTCCAGGACCGCCCCCCGCCCTACTTCAGCAGCAGCCAGCGGCTGGTGGGACCCCAGCGTGGAGCCTCGCGGCTGGAGAGCGCTGCCGAGAATCCTGGCATGCAGGTGATGGCAGGGCCCCTGCTGGGAGCTGGGCGGGAATGGTAGCAAAAGTGCTCGTGAGCTTGGAAAGAGACTCTGGTTATGGGGTTTGCCTGGGGCAAGAGGTGCTGGGCGGCATCTTCTGGTGCTATCCCACAGCTTTGGGTAGTGCTGCCAGTATGTAAATACCCTGGAGGGAGGCAGCATCTGGAGGGAAGGAATATTGCAGAGGACGCCACAGTGCCCTGAGGTGTTTGGGCATGAAGTGCCAGTGGTAGATCCTGGGGGCTTGGGATCCTGCAGTGCAGGTTGAGGTGTAAGTGCCTCCTGGGAGGGAGGATTTCCTCTCTGGGTGTTCAAAGAAGCCTACAACTACCTACAACTTTGAACCCTGAATGAACTCAAGGTGGCACCAGGATATGAACTTCCAGTGAAGAGAGCCACCATCACACTGACCCTTTTCTGGGGATGGGCATTTCTAGGGAGACGAGCTCTTCTGTGTCGGACCCCCCAGCACGTACCAGCTCCCGTCCTGGGAGCAGCCCCGCCTGCCCAGCTACGAGAGCGTGCGGAAGAAAGATCGCCAGCGGGAAATCCATCAGATGATTGCCGACAGGTTTGGGCTGTGGGCAGAGCCATCCCAGGAGGTGAGCTCCCCCTCCCTGCACTGGGGGGGTGGCAGAAGCCCATGGCAGTCACCGCTGCGGTCCATATCTGTGTCTCGCTTCAGCAGTTGGTGGTAGCCGAGGACTCTGTGCTCTGTGATTGCCTTTCCCTGATAGCTTTTATCTCTCGGAAAGCACAGAGTGTATCGGGAGGCTCCTTTGGTGTACATCTGTGCTGGTTAATGATCCATCTCCCCTCCCCCGGCGCATTTGCAGAAATGCCTGTACCAGGAGGCAGGGCAGAGCCCCAGGGAGAAAGGGCAGGCTCTTTGGATCACGGGTTCCATACAAGTCCAGGCTGGGAGTGTTATTTTTGGATCTCTAAGGCTTTCATGGGTTCTTGCTTCCTTCTCCCTGCAGGACGCTCCTGGGGAGGCCTCTTGCTATTACCTTGAAATGTTTATGGCTTATTTATGATCAGGAGACTTTGCTTGTTACGGTATTTAAGATTTGCACTCCCACAATAGAACAGGGAAAAGCGAGTGCATCTGCCAAGTAGGTCCTGTGGCAGCATCCCAAGACGCTCCTGTTCAGAGACCTCATTATCCAAAGCAGAACAGAAACGTTTGAAACCCTGAGTAAAGCACTAAAAGTTCACCGATTTACCTGGATTTTGAGCTCTTAAAGCTGTACCATAAAGTCTGGCATAGTCAGCACTTGCCACTCAGCGTTTGGAGCTCTATCTAATGATACCTGCCCGAAAAGTACCAGCCTGATATAGTGGAAGGTGTCCCTGCCCATGCAGGGGTTGGATCTTTAAGGTCCCTTGCAACCCAAACCATTCTGTGATTCTATGAAACCTGGGCAGCGAGGGCACAGGAGATTAAAGCTCCAAAGACAAGTAGTTGAGGAACAGCACTGGAAGTTCTCCCACAACATCCTCATGCCACTTCCTGTCACTTGTGGGAAGAAAGCTGGCCCAGCTCTACCAAAATAAATGTCACAAGGCCTGGAGGTTCCTCTCTCTGTGCAGTGAGACTTGCTGCCAAAACCTGAGTACAGTGCCTGGTTTGCAGGTGCTTGTGTAAATCCCAGTAATCTTTCTTTAGTCAAGGGAAAGCAATGACGGCCCTCTCTCAACAAAAGTCGAGTCTGTTCTGGCCTTCTGTCAAGTCCTTGAAGTGGAACAGAGAAGAGCAGGAACCTGGCAGAGAGCGTGAGGGGATAATGTCTCTCTCAGCAGGTTTGTGCCGTGTTCCAGACTGATGCTCTCATCTCCAGGTGTTCCCCAGCCTACAGCTGGCTGCGCTGAGGGACTGCGGAGGTTTAATTTCAGGCTGGTGGTGGTTGTGAGCCTTTTCATCCGCTCTGTAAGAAGAGGTGGGATAATCTCCTGGTTATTTCTGATCTGCTGTAATGCTCTTCCTCTCTCAATAGATGCCACCTCCTTATGAGCACGCTCTGAGGCATCCTCCAGCTTTCTCAGGAACAGGAATAAGCTCGGAGACCTTGGACAGCCATGGTGTTCCAGAACCTTTCCCTGCTCCTCTCAGCTACCAAACTCAGCGAAACACTGTGGTGTAAGGCCTTGGCCTCAGTGTACTGCTGCTTCCCGTGCTGCCAGCAACAGAAGTGCCTGGGATACCATTTTCCTCCACAGGGAAAAACCTTCACCCAGATCCACAATCAGCTGAGACACAGGCAAGCCCAACCCAGCCCTCAGTGACATCCCTCTCGCAGCACAAGGACAACCACAGAGCCATTGCTGGGTACTGCGCTGAGCAGAGGAGTCAGGGACGTCTGCTCGCTCTTCTCTGGCAAACACCAAAGGCAAAGGTCCAGCTGCTGGAGCTGCACAGGGCAAAGCCAAGGGGAAGGTCTGCAAGGCCAGAGCTCCTCAGGAGCAGCATTTCATACCTCTGTGAGGCAGCACTGCTGGCTGTACCAAGGATCAGACCTCAGGCACTGGTGGTGTTGTGCTGCTTCACCTGGTTCTTAGATTATCAAGCGTTTTACTCTATCTGGATTGGCTGCCAGCTGGGAATGCTCACCTGTGAGTGGCAGAAGGGATGTGCCCTGGAGCATTGCTGCACGTTCTGGCACCAACGGCCTCTGTGACTGACGGCGGTTCTGTACAGACCTCACATGGATTTGGAGGGGCTCCATGGGTTATACCCAAATACCGACCACCAAGATGAACCATGGGACTGGATTTGCAGGCTAGGAAAGGACAGATGCATGGGTTGAGCAGCTGGTGGTCTCCATGAAGGCTGTGAAGCACAGGTGGACGCATGTGGCTGACCCAGTTCACCTGGTCTTCTGTAGAGCAGAAGAATTGTCTAATAATGTCAACACCGGTGTCCTTACACTACTGATTTTGATAACCTGTTTTCTACTGCAGAGTCAATGTTTCAAATTGTTTACAAACCTATAGATAAAATGAGATCGGTTTGGCCACAACAAATTGGGGCTCCTTTATTTTGAGGAATACAAGCTCAAAAATGTCACGTAATGACTCAAAGATAAAAGGATGAGTATCCTGGATAATGCTTTATCATACACCTCCAGCTGCTGAGCTTCAAATACCAGCCCAGACTTGGGCATCGTACCAGCTCCCGGAACTTAGTAATGACTTAGAGTTAGGCCTGGGAACATGCCTCACGTGGCCAGGGAATGGAGCACTCAGATATTTAAGTTAATAATTGAGGTGAGTGAGGTAGAGTGAAAAATCCAGCTTCCGGGTACACAGCATGAGGTGCACGTGGAAAAGGATCTGTTCTGCAGTATTGTGAATGAAGGTACAAATAGAACAGTAAAGACTGAAAATGAGCAAAAATAGAGGGAATTATCAGTGGGACAAGTACTGACACAAGAGTGATTGGAGAGGGAATTCATCCATTGGCACAACAGACCAGGCTCTCCAGATACTAAATGACCACGGTAACACATTCCATGTGCAGCCAAGACCTTCAGCTGCCCCACAGCATTTATTAAACACTCTTAAAAATGCCAGCAGGTGACCTCAGTGTCTGAACACAGATCACAAGCACTCCAGGAGCAAAACCAAGTCCTAAACTGGTATCTTCAGAGCCACTCTTGTCCTCAGAGGCCAGTACAGCTGTAGTGCTCTGTCCTTCCCATCCGTGCCCACGTGACACGGCAGGTTCACAGCATGGTGACCAGTTTGAAGCTTCCCACCTCTGTGGTAGGTACGACACTGATAAAGGTTTTATAAAGGATTGCTCCTTTGGATAGCTGGCAGATCACATCCCTGCTCTCGCTGCTGCGGGGTGGGGGCACGTAGACCTCTTTGGTGTATCTCACAGTCCCGTCCTCCAGGGCATAGAGTGTCTTGTTACGGCCCATCCCCACCTGGGAGAGGATGAGGAGCATTAGAAAGGAGAGGGTGGACATCCACAACTAAAGCAGATCTGATCCTTGGTCTGCCTCGTTTGATATCCTGGCTTCAACAGCATCTGTTGCTTTATTTTTTAAAATAAAATCACCCAACTTGCTTCCGGGAACCAGTTTGCAACGGTGCTCAGTATGAGACATGAGACACCCATTCCAGCGTGAAGCACAAGTGCCCAGTCAGGTCACAGAAGTGTTCTGGGATATCCATTACTTGCAGACCTTCCCTGAGTCTCAGGGACACAGGTGAGGCTCTGAGCAGGCTCTGTGACTAATACCAGGTCATGAAACACAGTGTTGGGATATAGAGAACACAGGGATGAACATTAAGAACGAGACTGAGAGGAGGCAGCGAGTGTGGGACTCTGGGGGGGACTGCTGTTCTCTGAGAACCAAAGAGAGAGAAAAGGCCTTACGTGAGCGCCGGGATGCCAGCGGATCAACCGCTGCGTAGCCAAAATGTTTCCTGCGTGGACAAACGCACCTGCAACAGAGTGACACAGTCAGACTGCAGAGAAACAGCTCCCCAGAGCCCTGGCAGAACACAAATGATTCCAGGACTTACAAATCCCAGCTTTCTGTGGGCATTTTCTAAGGAAAAATTACTTCAAATGCTAAAAGTATCTGAACAAAAATGCTGTTAGCAGGAAATAAAAGGGCAATGGATAGACCATGGCAAAAAGTCAAATCTCTGAAAAGATTGCTTCTAGGGTCCAAGGCATTTTCTGGCTGCTGAAGGCATTTGTTTTATTACATTTACATTGATATGTTTCCATCAGCAAAGCTAACAATTATTAAGCACTCAACTGCAAGAATCTGCACTTTGGCTTCTGCTAAGCCTCATAATTCTCTCCTTTGTAAACACTGGAAATGCTCCGTTTTTCCACCCAGCGTGGGGGAAAAGTGCAGTGCAGTTATGAGGGGTCCCAGAGCGTTCCCTCCTCCTGGGCCCTCTGAAGAGGCAAAGTTGGAACCAAGTATATTTTCTGTAGGCAATTCCGGCTGGCTGCCGGTGGGCTCGCGGTGGGGGGAGCTGACTCACCCTGCCCTCCCACCAGCGACCCTCGATCACCAGGTTTCATTGATCCCCCCCTTCCCTTTCTCCTGGAAAAGTGCCCTGCCCACCTCCTCCTGAAACACTCAACAACTGACACGTGCCAGGGGAGAGAAGGCTGTGAAGAACCCAGTGAAATGCAAATAAGATGCTCAGACCTACCTTCGACTTTTTTGAACCCGTAGCGTTTCCCAGGGCTGCGGCCGCCCAGGTTTTTTGAGCTACCCCCACTTTTCTTAGAAGCCCATCTGACAGCAAGTAGGCTGGTCTGGGGAGTGGTCAGAACTAGGTTTGGAGAAAGAACAACATCAGCTGGAAAAATTATCACACATAATTCCTTTTCTCAGATGTAAAGGATATCAGTGAAGACAGGCTTTAAAATTAAAGGCAAAGGAAAGCCCTGGGAGAAACAAAAAGTACTTCCAAGATAAATTAGACCACGATGGCCTAAGTTCCCTGAAAAGAGGCCACATCTGAAGTGCTGCTGCTGCTGCCCAGGTAAGAATAAAACTCTCAGCAACAATGTTAAAGGACGTGCACGAATTCCTGTTTTGTTCTTGTAAAATGCAGCACATGTGTCAGTGGTTGCTGTGGGTTGCTCTCACGGTGCTTTGAGAAAAGGTGGGTTGTGATTTCTTTCCGTTTCCCCTTTGACTAAATGGCATTTACTTACACAGTTACATCCTGAAATATTACAAATGAGCAGACTCCAATTCTGGACAATATATAAACATCTATCACCAGCCAGGAGCAGTCTGAGGAGTATCCAGAAGGAGCATAAAGGTTGGACTTGCTGGTATTGGAGGTCTTTTTCAACCTTAGTGATTCTGTGATTCTGTGATTAATGGCTCTGGGAAGGAGCACAGAGCCCTGGGAGTGTCAATAAGGGAGTCTGGAGCACAGTTTTTTCGTTAATCCTCCCAGTTTAAGGGAAGTGTTCAAGGCCAGGTTGGACGGAGCTTGGAGCAACCTGGTCTAGTGGAAGGTGTCCCTGCCCATGGCAGGCGCTTGGAACTGGATGATCTTTACGTTCCCTCCTAACCCAAATCATGATGATCTTAAAAATCTCTTCAGTACCGCCTTTCATGCAGTTCGAAGACAAACCTAATTTTTCTGAATCTAGCCTCTTAAGCAGCAGGTTAGTGCAGAACAGTGGTTGTTTCCTTAACCTGAGCTAAAACCACTAGTTTAACTTAATTACATTATCACAGATACTCAGTGAGCTAGAAATACGTCCCATCACTGGATACGTTCCAGGCCAGGTCGGATGGGGCTTACTGCGACCTGGTCTAACGGAAGGTGTCCCTGCCCATGGCAGGGCGTTGGAACAACATTCCTTCCTTTACGGTTCCTTCCAACCCAAGCCTGTCCATAATCCTATGAAATACTGTTGAGGAAAGGGTACAAACCCCCATTAATTTCAGGAGATAACCCATTAAGTAAATTAAAGCCT
Organism: Mohoua ochrocephala; assembly: GCA_013398855.1. Classification (NCBI taxonomy): domain Eukaryota; kingdom Metazoa; phylum Chordata; class Aves; order Passeriformes; family Acanthizidae; genus Mohoua; species Mohoua ochrocephala. Next base: position 263,675 of record VZTA01002141.1, on the reverse strand, counting down.
CCGAGACTCGACAATCTACAGGAAATTAGGCAAAGACGAGCTATAGTTACAGTTTCACACACAGGCCCGCCCATTTCACCACAGCTCCGCCTCAGCTCCAGGCAAAGGCGAAAGCCTCGGCCTCGCGCTACTGGCCGTGCCGTCCCGCCGGGTGGGCGCGACATTCCACGGGGTGACCTCCCTGGGGCACCCTCTCCCGAGCTCATCCCCCCCGCTCCACGGCCAGAGCCCCGCTCCCCATCCCTCAGAGGGCAAACAGCTGACACAGCCCCTCACTCACACAGCCGCCCCAGCGCCGCCATCTTGTTAGCGCCGCTTCCCCTTCCTCTTCCCTCTGGCAAGGCCGCGCGCACGCGCGCGCGCTGGGCAGCGATTGGTCCGAGCGCGCGCCGTCGCGAGCGTCCGGGCCAATCGTCGCCCACTGTGCGCGCCTCCCGGCCAACCAGCGGCCGGCGCGGGCTTTCCCCTCAGGCGGGCGCGGGTGCCTCTGAGGGGCCGAGGGGATGGCGGAGAGCGAGTCGGAGTCTGAGAGCAGCGAGGAGGAGAACCTGCCCTCCTTGGCCTCCCTGCTGCAGCCGTCCCCATGCCTCGGCGAGCCGAGCCGCCGGCGGTCACCATCTCCCGATCCTGAAGCGGCAGAAATTGTCGAGATGGTAAGCAGCGAGAGCGAAGAGGTGGATGAAGAGATGATGGACATCGTCCCTTGGCATGAGAGGGTCAAGATGGGGATGGGAGCGGAGCCTGAGCCTTTCAGCCTGGGCGCTGGCGATACAGGAGAGGCATCTGGGCTTTGTGCTAGTGGTAACCTGATCGCTCCTGGCAGCGAAGGGCTGCGGGAAGACCTGGCGCCGTCTGGAGAAGTGACTTGTGGCAGTGAGAATGGTACACGCGGTGCTGAGAGACCCTCCTTGTGCTCCCTGCCAGTCGACTCAGACAGGCCTAGTAGCCCCCCGGTAAGCAGAGAAAGGCCAGAAACATCGCTCCCTCTCAAGAAGCGACAATACAGTCAGAAGGAGCGGGAGGCAATCTGCCAGAATGCGTGGCAGAGAAGGAAAGAGCAAGAAGCGAGGAGGAGGGAGCAGGAGGAGGAGAAAGAGAGGAAGAGAGCCGTTGCCAAGATGCTGAAAGCTCAGCGGCCAGGAGAGTGCCAGAAATACATAACAGTGGTGCTAGATCCAGGTAGTTGTCCTCACAGCCTGCACCTGCCTTGTATTGACTGTTGTCTCCTCCCTCTGGAGGCCTGACCCATGCATCGATTTCAGTCATCTTACAGGTAGAAGGTGGTGAGCAGATCCTTAGTGCTTTGCAGGCTGCCAATTATTCCTGTGTGTTTGAGAATCACGCTGTTCCCTGCAGCATCACCTGGAGGAGAAAGACGGTGTCATCACAGGTATGCGAGCAAAATCTTGATAATCTCGCCTTTTTCTTCATGTGTTATTTGCAGTCGTTAGTAATTGTATTTAGCAACCCAAGTAAACGCCCTCTGATCTCCCTGCTCAGAGCTCTGAGTGGGAGTCTGAGTGAATTCTAAACAGACTGTGGCCTGTTTGTTTTCATATCTGAACAGATGGGAGGAGGAGATGAATGGACAGAAGAACCAAATGTCCTGGTTCTGCTTGGCTTGGAGGAGTTTTTGTCCATGGCTCACAGCTACAAACAAGTGAGAACGCTTATGACTTTTGTGCTCCTGAACATACCTTGATGCAAAACCGGTGTTCTGTCATCCCTCTTGGTGGCAGGAAGGTTTTGGTGTGGGAGGAATGCAGGATTTCAGTAAAACAGAAATCTGGGTTTAGGAGCCATTAATGGGTTCTATAATGTAAAGTTCTGACGAGCTTCCTTCCCTAGTTAAAATTTTCACACATTCCTGAAGAGTTACATTGTTACATCAAGTGGGATTATTTTTTTCTTTCTTTCTGCTCTAACTTTACATGGGATCCAGTATTGCCTGCTTGCCCTGAAGAGCAAGGGTGAACAGACTCCTCTGCAGACCTGCAACCGGGGCCATAATTTGCTGTGCTTCTCTGTGTAACTCCTTATTTTTCCCATTTATCTTTGTAGAACGCTGACGGCTGTGCGGAAAGGCAGAAGGAGACCCTGGAGAGCTATGTAGTTCATATGATGGAGAAAATGCCTGGGAGAATTCTGGCTCTGGCAGTAGTTGGAGTAGAAAATTACTTCAGGTCAAACTTCTTTCCCTCCAAATGTTTCTGTGTTTTCTGTGGCCTTGAAAAATGCCATAGGTATTTACATTAATTCCTTCTAGCACAGGCTGGAGTATGAGAGGTATTCCCAGAACTGCTCCACCATTTTTTATACAGAAACAGAAGGTCCATCTAGACTGTCACCCCAGTCTTACTTTTCACTTTCTAGGTCTCTCCAAGTTCAGCCAAAACAAAGGCTGCGACAGACAGCAGCGAGTGGGAATCAAGAGAAACGGGGAGAACGGAGAAAAAAGGAGGTTAAGGATTCTGGCCTGGACTTATCCAGAATGGATGTGGAAGAAGTGAGTGCTTTTAAAACAGACATGCAGCCATCATCTGCTGTCTACCAGTATTTGACCCAGTCACGCAATTTTTTGGATGGGAGTATGCAGCCTTCATTATTCATTAGTCCATCGGTCTGTGGACAGAGCTCTTTGGGTTGAGCTCCCCACTGCTCAGTCATGTACCTGCTCCCACACAGACTGATGTGTCTCGTTCACCTGGATACCCATGTCAGTCTCAGCACCTCTTGCCCTTCGTGGCCCATTGGCAAAGCCCACTGGCGGTGGCCTGTTCGTAACAAGAGCCGTGGAGGAGCTGAGGTAGCTCAGAGGACACCGAGGTGATATTAACTGTCAGGAGGCAGACTGCCCCATAATACTTCAGTGTCTTAAATTAACTGTTCCCAAAATGGGGAGAGAGTGAAGGTTCTTGTCCTACAGCAGGATGTTTGTGACCCTTTTCTGCTTCAGACAAAAATGTGATTTGATGCAACAAGAGTGAGCGTGCCATTTGCTGTTCCCTGTGGTGATACAGGCCCTGGTGGATCTGCAGCTGAGCACACAAGTCCAAGTCAGCATTTTTGAGAGCAGTGAGGAGCTTGGGGAATACGCCACTATGTTCACAAAAGCTGTGGCTGAGGCACCATACAAGTGAGTAAGCAGAGGAGGTTTGGTCCTACCTTTGGAGAGGCTGCACTTTAAGCTACTGGGACGGAATAGCAGGTACAACACAGGGTATAATGGTTTTTAAAGGCACAGGCAACAGAGCAGCTGCTAATGCAGCTCCTTCTACACAGGACTTGTTCTTGAAATTGATATCCTGTCCACAGAGGGATGAGGACAGATCCTTTCATAGGGTTTCATAGTCACAAGCTCGTTTGGGTTGGAAGGGACCTTAAAGATCATCTAATCCAACCCTCTGCCGTGGGCAGGGACACCTTCCACTGGACCAGGTTGCTTAGCGCTCCATCCAACTTGGCATGGGAGACTTCCAGGGACGGGGTATCCACAACTTCTTTGGGCAACTTGTTCCGGTGCCTCAGCACCCTCAGGTTTCACACTGGAGCCTTGACATCAAGTAGAGCTCTTGTTCTCAGTCAGATTTTTGGAGTGGGAAGGGAATGCAAATAGGGTTGGCTCTTAGAGTGCCAGCTTTTCTTCTTCAGTGTGTAACCAAGAGACATGCCTGAGAATGAACCACTTGGCTCTTTCCATTGATAAGGGAAGACAGCAGCTTGTTGCACAGTGATAGTTAAGAAAGCCATCTTGTGCAGTCTCACACAGTCCTGGTATTCCTATCACAGCAGCTGCTGGATTTTCCATGTCAGCCATGAGAAGAGATGAGATGTCATTTTTAATGACATCTAGAAGTGTTTTATTGTGGTTGACAGCCAGAAGGTGAATTCTTGTTTACCACTTTGTCTGCAAGTTGGCTTGTGTCAGGATTGCTGCTGAGTACAGGATTTCTTTCTCAGTAGCAATCTGAGTCTTAAAGAAATTGGTAATGCACGCAAAGAAAACAGGGTCAAATTGTTTGCATTTCCTTTGATGCCAGCGGTGTCTATGACACCTCAGCTCAAGTGAGGGATGGTGCTCTGGCTCTGTGACAACGGATGGCAGGGACAGGATTTTCTTCACAGCCTCATTGTCTCATTTGCTTCCTCATTCCTTGTTCTCCCTAGGCGAGAGCGAGAGAACACAGGGTTCTCTTTCTACTTGGAGAAGGGCTGCTGCGGAGGGGTGAAGGTGGATCCTTCTGGAAAGGGTCTCTTGAAAGTTTGGAAGAGGCAGATACAGCAATTTAACCGTGTCAGCTCTGAGATGGCTGAGGCTATCGCGTCTGCCTACCCTTCTCCTCAGCTTCTGATCCAGGTGAGGGTGCCTCAGGGATACCCAGCACTGTGTGCAGGCAGCCAGCTCATGCAAGGGGCGGAAGACGTAATTTAATCAGTATTAAATTAGACACAGTGATTCTGTATGAGCGGTTCAGTAAATTAGCAAAGGAACTGATTCCTTGGCATCCACTCTTCTGGCTTCCCACTGAGGGAGCAGCATTGGCTCCACTCTCCAAGCTCACAGACAGGACCTGGGCAGAGACCAAGTGAAAAATGAGTGGACATTGTGGAAGGGCAGAGCAGTCACAGGTGCATAGCTTTGATTGGTTTTTTTGAGCAATGGATGTGAATGGGTGATCCCATTGTTCCCTTTGTGTTGCTTTTAGGCCTATGAGAGATGCTCCTCGGACCAGGAGCGGGAGAACATGCTGGCCAATATCCCTGTGCACCGTGGGGAGGGTGTGACAGCCACCTCCCGGCGCATTGGGCCGGAGCTGTCCCGACGCATCTATCTGCAGATGACTTCCCACGATCCCGACCTCAGTCTGGATGAGTAGCTCCAGGGAAAAAGGGTTTTACTGTTCGTCCGGTTGAAGTGTTCAGTTTTGGATTTCACTCGGTAGCTCCAGGGAATAAGGGTTTTACTGTTTGTCTGGTCAAGTTTTCAGTTTTCTTCTGTGAAGAAGTGCTTAGATAACAGTCATTGATCCTTGTTTAAAGACTTGAAGCACATTCAGATTTTATTGCAGCAGGAAAAAAGGTTGGATAAAGTTGCTGAATGGCAGCAGTTTACACAAGAAAGATGGTGAACATCTTCCCTAAGTACAAGTTGCACACAGCTTATAGTACTGACGTTGTTTTATCTGTCTTTCTATAAAATAAATAATTTTGAAGAATAACCTTTGCTTCTTAACGTGTTGTCTTGAACATAGACAGGTATGTCCTTTGTTCAAGGGAATACTTTCTGCTGCTCTCCTGAACTGCAAGGACTTACCTTCTTCCTCCTTTGGGACAAATCCTGATGCTAGAGCAACATGGTGCTGCCCCCTCAGCACCTGCTCTAGCGAGGTGAAAGAACTTTACCTCACAAAACAGCCTCTCATTGTTGCGCTGTGGCAGATGGGAATGAGTAGGACTAATTTTCAGATATAAATTTAGAGTGCTCTGATTCAATCTCCAGACGGCTTAATCTAGAGAGGGTCTTGAAATCTGATTATATGTGCTGGAATTATGAGGTCTAAACAGTTGGCAGAAAAAGCTTCCTCTTAATTAGATTGGGGACCACGGCCTGTCCGTGCAGCCATCAGCACTTGTGTGCACACAAGGACAGTTGAGGGTTTTTGTGACAGCAGCACTTACTGAGATGAGCGCTCAGAGAATTAAACTGCATCCCATGTGTGCAAGTTAACTCTTTGGAACCCTGCTGCCTCCAGTGGAAAAATCTCTACCTGCCCTGCTTGTTCCAGGCATCCAGCAGGAGCCCTGGCCTGGCCAGCAGTGCTGCTGACCTGAATCTATAAATTGTGTAAGCCCGGCACTCGCTGACCTATGCAACACTTGTCTGGATGTTGGCAGGAAGGGCTGCATGGAGGAAACATTGCTTTGGATGGTGTTTGTCGTTTTCCTGAACGTTTCTGGATAGGGAGCCAGGATCTTTTACAGAATGGGATGAGTTAGACACCCAAAGTAAAGCTTAAAGTTGTTTGAAGGAAGCTTCGAAAACATGCACCCTACTAAGGCAGAGGCAGCTCTTCCTTCCTTCTATCTGATACTTGTGCTTGCTGCTCTCTCCTGTGTGATACTCGGGGAACCACAGTCTTATCATCGGGTTACAGAAAAGTGAAGGTTTACTGCTGTGACAGTGACCTTGGTGTGAACCACTGCAGATGATTTCCCCATAGCACTGCTCCTGGCAGCAATAATCCCAGGTATGAGAAGAGGGAGTGGTTCTGGAGACCAGTGTAGGATGTCTCAGTGGAGTCTGTAGCGCAGATATTCTCTGAGACCTGCACTTCATTTTAGTACTCGCAAAGCCCTTAAGGATATGAAAAACTTCTGCTCGGTGGGGTTTTTTTAAGGAAAATTTAAAATGAATAAATTTTAAATAATTTTAAAGGAAATTATAAATAATTCACAGACCGTTGCAGAGGTGAGTTTTTCTCTCGAGGCGCAAACCACCAAGCCTCCCAGCCTTCCCCCAGCCCCGAGGCTTCCCCTTTCCTGCCAGCAGTGCTCCCACAGTGCCACCCAGTGCTGCTGCTGCAGCTGCAGCAGGCAGGAATTATTCCCATGTACTCGGAAATAATTTGTGGCTGTTCCTAAAAGGCCTAATTAAAATTAAAACCCTGTTCACAACATAAACATAAACAGTTCAGACAAATTGCTGTGAAAACTGTTGTATTGAAAATTTTCAGCTCCTTTCAATAGCACATCAGCCTCTTCGCTCCAACACAGGGATGCACAGCCATCCTACACACCTGTAATTGGTCCTGGAGTGGGGGCCTTAGTGTATTATTCCCATACAGCCATACCACCAATTTTAGCACAAACAGAAATGAGAGCAAGGAATGGATATGTATTAAAAACCTTCCACCTCCAGCTCAGAGCTACAGCTCTCACCCAGGTGATGCGAGGGCTGCTTCTTCCCATTCCTATAGACTGGCAGCTTCCTGTACCTCACAATCCTGGTGGACGCCACTCGGAGGCAAGGAGTGGTAACAAGTTTAGGTTAACGTGCACAAATAATGGGAGTTACAGGCTGACTGAGAGACATGCACAACAAAGATGGTTTGAACAATAGCTCTGCTCTGTGGAGTGGACCAGCAAACCATCGCTGACTGGTTCAAAGCAGTTTCATCAGAACACAATTCCATAGGAATTCTGGCTGCATAGATGGTGGAAGGAGATGCTGACGAAGCAAGTGCCCATCCAGGACAATCACTGCTGTGAGTTATGCTGTAGCATGTTCTGCAGCCTTTTGTGGTTCTGCAGAGCAGCCACCACGTCCTCGTAGAGGGTGTTCACGCTGACGCACAGAGGTTGGTGCTGCAGCTCCGTCAGCTTGCAGGCAGCCAGGGTACAGAGGATGCAGAACAGCACAAAGAGCAGGACTCTCAGTACCGACCGTGACCACGAGGGCTTGTGCCGGGGGGGCTGAGGGGGACGGGAGCTGGAGGCCGGCTCTGTAGTGAGAACATGAACAGGACAGAATGTGAGGAATTAATCAACTGTCTTTAACAGGCTATGCTCACAAATAGACTGTTCAGGTAAGATACTTAATCCTCTGCTGCAGTTGGCTTTTGTTGTGAATTTTCATCACTTAGCTCTGATAAATAAGTAGATGTGCAGGATTTAACTGCTTAGGATGAAAAGTTTCAGATCCAGTTTCATGGGCAGCAGTGAAGAGGGTGTAAAGCACCTCCGAGTTGCACAAGATCTGATTATGTTCAAATGTTCAGTAGACTTAAGAAAAAAAGAGTGGAGGCAAGTCCTCATTAGGAACAGCTGGAGAACTTCCTGACTTGTAGCTCCAAGTTCATGGGAAGGCAGGCAAAGGGGAAAAGGGCACAGCAGCAGTTTATCAGAACTCCTACAGGTTCCCCCCTACCATCTCCCAGTACCTGGGCTGCATGAAAGCAATTCTGGCAGCATCAAAATCTGACGAAGATGAAACCTGGCACAATCCCACCCAAAACAGATGTTACTTACTTCGGGCGTGCACTGTTTCCTTCTTAGTTTTCTTTTCCATCTCCTGTTTTGCAGCTTTCTGAGCATCGTACTCCCGCCTTCTGCGCTCCTTTTCCTCTGCCTTCTCTCGCTTCCGCAGTTCCCTCTCCTGAGCCTCCTTCGCTCGCTGTTCTGCTTCACGCTTCTTCTCCATTTCTGGGAGTTAACAGCAAGTTTTTCCCTTTTATGTAAAGGGTTGTCATTGCCATTTTCCTTATTACCTTATTATCCCAACTGGAATGAGGAAACCAATTAAACAACTATCCTCTTTCTAATAATTGTATTTAGTATTATAGACCTTGCATTTTGCTGTGCTTTTCTTTCATGTTTTTATAGGTAACCTATAGCACATTCCATCTAGAGATGCTCCTGTTCCTCAGGCCGAGAAATCACACAGTTACCCCCTGCTATCTTTCTCCCTCCAGTCCTTTTACCCTACTACTCCCTGAGTACTTGGGGTTTGGGTGGCCACGAGTATGTGCTAGATGGCAATTTGTCAGATGTCGATCAGAATGTCTGGGTGTGTTAGAGACCAAGAGCAGTCCTCAGCAGACAGCACGTGAGGGTTCTTTGTGCCTACCTCTCTCTGCCTGGAGTTTCCGCTGCCGTTGTCGATCTTGCTCGGACTGGATCGCTTTCATGTGCTGCAGTACCTTAAAGGGCCAAGAAAACAACCTGAGTGCTGTGCAGAAGCCTCGTGGCACAGTCAGTTCAGAAGAGAACAGCTGGAGTGGGGCTGAGGACAAGCAGCTAGGGCTGACCCCCAACCCCGGCCTACCCTACAGCTATGGCTCTGAAAAAAACTCACAACTTAGGTGAGTCTCTGTTGTTAAAAAATAGATCTTCCCATTAAAAACAAACGTGGCAAACTGGTGCTCGATGATACAGAGGATCACAGAACATCTCTACTTATGTTTGCCAGAACTTCTCCAGAGGTTTTTGTACTATCAGCACAGGCATGGATTATTGTCTGATTATGCCTCCGCTTTCTTGGCAACCAGCATTTAATCCTCTCTTAACTTCACTAATGGAGAAGCATCCTCCTCAGCCAGGTGTTTGCTCCCCACAGGCACAGCAGCAGTGGAGTCAGTGCAGTGGACCTGCACCTCACTGCCTGAAGAAACTTCAGGCTCCTGCAGCAGCTGCCCAGCTTGCTAAGCAAACAGAGGAAGAATCACTGGCAAAGCCATGAAAGGAAAAAACAACAGCATAAAAGCAGACTCCTTACCTTGACAGCAGCCTGCTTACACTGCTTCTCATCCAGACAGTCTCCTGCCACTTTAGCCAGGACAGGATCCAGGGGATTGTCCTTCAGATCCAGCCACTTCAGGTTCTGCAAAAAGGCACAACAACGGGGAGGCTGTCAGAGCACAGCAGTGTTGGAATTATTTAAGAGATCCAAAGCAGAAGCAAAGAACTGCTTAGTTTTCATATGAATGAAACGGGTACAGAAGACGAGCAGAGATGTTTTCAATAGATTGAGAGGATTTTCACTGAGCTGCGGTGCAGAGCCAGCTGAATTTTGGAATGGGTAGTCAGCAGGATGGATGCTTTACCAGAGAAATCAACTTGAGCAGGATCACAAGACCCTGGGCTGCATCCCAAAGCTTTACGTAACTGCCTAGCAAACAGTTTTACCTTGAGCTGTGCAAAGCTGACTGGCAGGGTGACCAAGCGGTTGTTCAGAAGGTCCAGGTGCTGCAGATTGACCAGGCGGCCAAAGTCCAAGGGCAGCTGTTGCAGCCGATTTTTACTCAAATCCAGTTTCACCAGATGCATCAAACTGCAGAAGTCTGACTAAAACCCAAACGAAGAAAACCCAGAGAAAGCTGGTCAGCACCTTTATGGAAGAACTTCAGTGGGAAGTAGGTGGAGACAGCCTGCGCCTCACATCAGGCACAAATCCTTGACTTACTACAGGACTGTGATGGAGGAAAATTGCTCTCCTCCTTTGCCTTGGAAGATGGAGGTGAGACACACCGGGACAGATAAAACAGACCGAGGTGGTTATGGATGACAATACGACAGGAACAAACCCGAGTCTCCACTGCTGATGAAACTCCTCTGTATTCACCTGGGGATGCTCTGGCGGGAATGTACTGCAATCTTCACACAGTTCAACCCTTTACTCTCTCCTGCCTCAGCCAAACCCACTGCCAGCACTGACCCGTCACTGACAACGGAGTCATTCAGCCACCCCAGGGCAGGGAAAGTGCCAGTTCCACAGCTCCCGGTGAGCCTCTACTGAAGCACCAGCTATCTTTCCAAATATTTCCCAGCAGACTCATCCCCACGGAGGCTCTCTAGCACCTTACCGGCAACGAAATGAGGTTGTTGCAGGACAAATCCAAGATAGTAGCTTTCGGAAGAGCGGCCTGAAAGAAAAATAAGGCACTGAATGAACACGGAGGTTCACCCGAGCCCCTCTGACACCTGCTAGCTCTGCTTCGGCCTCTGCGGGTTTCTCCCGCGTCAGTCTGTCCATCCCCCGCGGCTGCTCCGAGGTCACGTCATCTCCGGATCCATCTCTGGGTCCAAAGGCGGTTCTTATCCCGGGACAGCAATGACTAGCGGCTGCCGGGCCCGCGGGACACAGAACCTCACTGCTTTAAATACCTGCAGGCCAGGTCACAACCCCCCACTACATCTGGCTCTCCTACGCTGCCCCTTCCCGGGGACCGGGAGTCGGTCCCCACCCCGCCGGGCGGCCTGCGGCCGGAGACTCACCAGCTCCCGCACCGGCACCTCGTTCAGGTCGCAGAGGCTCAGGTCCAACTCGTTCCCGTCCAGCTTGTCCTTCAGGCTGAGCCCCTTCCCGCTGCCCCGCGACATGGCTCCGTCGGCGGCCGCCCACGGGGGATGCGGCTCGGCACGGGGATGCGGCTCGGCTCGGCACGGCTCGGCTCGGCTCGGAGCGGCTCAGCACAGCTCAGCACAACCCAGTCCGTCCCGTCCCGTCCCGTCTCGGCGTGNGGAGCGGGGCCGCACCGCCCGCACCGGCACCGGCACCGGCACCGGCGCCGCAAAACACCTAAAAATTGTCTTAAGAAGGGATGTTATCTGATATTTGATCTCTGCATACTTTCAACCCCAAGCAACAAGAAAGGAGATTTAATCCCCGAAGCAGAGAGCAGCCAATAAGATCTAAGTGCTGTCTTAAAAAGACGAATTACTTGTTGGTAGAATTGCCTTGTTAAGGTTTAAGGCTTGATCCAATGATCTCAGACTTAGTGGGAGGTTAACAAAGCTTGGGAAGGAGGATGTACTACTGATAGTGGGCACAAGGAATGCAGGATTTATGGGCTACAAGGACATTTGGCAGAATCTCCAAGATAAGGAAGAAACTAATAAAGCTAACTCACCAATTGGGTTGAATCAGCTCCAAGTGGGTAAAAGGTAATTCTGTCAGGGGCAGACTGTGACCACCTACTCATGGCCACAGACCCAAGAAACCCACCAACCCAAAAGAAGAGAAAGACCAAGCCTGTGGACTAATTAGCATGGGAAACAAGAGAATCATTTAACAACAGAAGATAGAATACTAATTAATATGAGAAGTAGGTAACTTGTAGCCAATCAACATTAATGCCTTTGTTTGCTAAAATATATAAATAGTCAAAAGTTTTGACAGTCGTCACGCTGGCTTTGTGGATTTGCCACCCGGTGCAGAACCGTAAATAAATCAAATACCTCGACTCTGGGTGTGGATTGGCCTCTTGCACACCGGGTGGAAGAACCCATTTTAGGACACACTGGCACAGCTCAGGGCATCCCCACAGCTGTCCCACCAGCCCTGGGACCCTGGCCAGGCTGGCAGGAGTGTAGATCTGGGCTCCATGAAACAGCCCTGCAGAAGGAAGAACTCCCAGCCCAGCCCCATGGGCAGTTGAGGTTTGCATCCAGTCATATCACCTGTCACACACCACCCCACAGAGAACCAACCGGTTTATGGCCAATAATCCCAACAGAAACCCAGTGATGTATATCTCATTTTACAATATCTGATACAGCTGCTTCAATCTCTCCACAGTCTCCCTAATCCAAGGGGTGAATTCCCTCTCAGTTGGGCTGTTACCCCACAATCTCTCTTCACAGGAGGAATGCCTAATGGATGTCCCTGCTTTGCTCCCACGGCTCCAGTGCCACAGGAGCAGAGCACTCTCCTAATCCTCTGTGGAGAAAGTCGCTGAAAGAGAAAGGAGCCTGGGGCAGAGCCAAATTAGTGTTACCTGGTAATGGGATTACAGCAAGGACTAACCATGAATTTCCTGACCTCTGTGCTATTTGTGATGTATGGGACATTGCAAAGATGCTTTCACTGCTGCAGCACATCTACCCTGTGGATGCATTAGTTCATTTTTAAGCTGCCAGTGAATTTCTTCCAACAGCCAGAAACCAGCATTAGCTCAGCACTGAGGTAACTGAGGCCACAGGATTCTCTGAGCAAAGGCACCCCAAAACAGCACACAAGGACTTGCCCCATAGAAACTACAATAAAGTCTGCCCGAGGTTGAGGTGCTCCTGTCCAGGATATTATGGAAGTTTTTCGTAGCATGTTATCGTTCCTCCAAATGTGAGCAGAAATTACAGAGCCCTCATCTGAGAAGAGCGAGGTCTACTATCCAAGAATCTCTCCTATCCCTCAGTTTTCACAACAATGTTTGTTGTTGGAGGGAAGGGCCAGAGAAGACCTGCTCCAGGGAATGGTAGGGAAGCCTCTTATTGCCAGCTCTCCAAGGAAAACAGCTGATTGCTGATCCCCTCATTACCCTGAGGCAGTGAGGGACTCACGTGATGTACTGTGCTTTTCCCTTCCATGGCTGGGAGGCACCAAATACAGTCCTGCTCTGGAGGACAAAACCCAGAGGGACTCTGAGGGGGCCTGAGCAAGACCCTCTGCATCTCTGGGAAAGGTCTTTGTCCATGCAGTGCTACAGAGGCTGAAATCTGTGTTTACACAAATCCAAGAGCCTTTGGCTCCTAGCAAAAGCAAATAGGGGTGTAGATGGGTTACAAAACCCACCTTCTTATTTGTGATTAACATGAAGGCAGATTTTTAAATCTGGGTTAGAAAGGAATGGTACCTTATGCAATGGTGTACGAAATGCTTCGGGCATCCTTTGCCTTGATCTCAAACAAACATACGCAAACGTCAAAGTCACATTAATTTCTGCATAATTCTTGGTTTAATTCTTTCTTTAACCAGGATTCACCCTCTGGGCTAATGATCATAATGTGGTAAGATCGAGCCAAAAGTCATCTTTATTTTTATTTATTAAAGGTTTGTATCAATTTTTTTCCCCCTGTGGTTATACAACACCGAGCACTCTGGTGCTCCATCAGCACAAAGACAATTGCTCCGTTCTGTCCAAACGGGTGGGAGGACGACTTCTGGACGCAGAAGTCACACAGCTTTACATCCCCTGTGGGAATCCAGAAACTCACCTCGCTGCCGAATCGAGTGGGACTGACTCGAAGAGGTATCTGGGCATGTAGGCTAGAAAGACTTTGAAGCTCCACAAGACAGGCAAAGCATAGCACGAGGCACATCTGTGCCCTCTGCTCGGGGTTGCAAGAACATTAGCAACGAGAAGGGAGCAGGAAATGCTGAGGGAAGTGGGATGAACACAATCGATCTAATTGTGATCTAATGCTCCTTACTGGTCTCTTCTCCTCCACAGGGAGTGTCTAAAGGTGTTAGTGGGGTGCTAACTGATAACTCATTGAGAGGTTGGGCTGGAGGCCAGTTGGTGACTCACAGGGCTCAGGCACCAAGTGTTACGGGTGGAGATAAGTGGAGGCAAATGGTGGTGGTTGTCTTGCACCAAAGTCCATCTCCACTCATTCGAGTGGAGGGGCTCTTTCGGGGTGTAACAGTGGTGATGGAACAGGCTGGGAAGAAGAAATAATGGAGCGGGAATGTACAGGGAAGGAATTGTGGTGTAGAGCTTGGGCTGGGGACCGGCAGAGGATGGGGCAGGTGCCCGGCGGGACTCTGGGGGTTCCCTCTGAGCCTCCAGTCCCTCTCGCGGACCGGGCAGGGCGGGCGCTTTCTCTGCTCCCCG
>VZTA01002141.1:211412-249457 GCA_013398855.1 Mohoua ochrocephala | reverse complement strand
CGCTCGGGTGCTGCCGCCGCTGAAGGAATGGCCACGGCCCGTCTGGCAGCGCTGCCCCGGCACGGGCTGCAGCTCCTGCGCCGGGCGGGCGGGCGGCGGGGAGCCCCGCCAGGCAGGTAGGGATGGGCTGGGGAGCGGGAGCTGCGGGCTATGGGGGGTGGGGGGCTGTGCGGCTATAGGGGATGGGTAGCTGTAGGGGACTGGAGGCTATAAGGGATAGGAATTATAGGGGAGAGTGGGCTGTGGGTGAGAAGGAATGGGGGCTGTGGATGAGAAGGTATGGGGGCTAGAGGGGACAGGGGGCTGTGGAGGAGAAGGGATGGGGGCTGTAGGAGGCAGAGGGCTCTGGGGTTAGGGAGCTGTAGGGCACAGAGGCTGCAGAGGATGGAGACCGTGTGTGATGGGGCACAGGGGCTATAGGGCAGTTGCAGAGTGCTGTGGGTGTCCAGCCAGGCCAGTGGCTGCATGCAGGGAGGACATGTTCATCTCGGTGTGTAACCCTTGGCTAACCCTAAAACCCCTCCAAAGTGGCAGAAGGCAGGCTGCATCCCCTGCATCTGCTTCCCCCCAGCTTGGGAGTGGGCCAGGGGCAGGGGTGAACCCTGCACAGTGGGCGGAGGGATGTGAACTCATGGCAAGGGCTGAACTTTGTGCAGCAGCTCCGTCTGGATTGCAGCAATGTGAAATATATCTAATGGCCTCCCCATTCTACTTCAGGGCTCTGACTTGCATTCAGTGTCCCTGTCCCCCTGTGGCCCTGCAGCCTCAGGGTGCTGGGTGACACAGCGGGTCCAGGACACCGAGGAGCTCTGGGGCTTGGGAAGTCAGGCCAGTTCTTTGCCTTGCTTTTCTTCAGCGCTGCCTTTTGGAGCAAGTTTGTGGGAAAAAACAGCAATGGGAAGCACCTGGCTTTGGGAAAGGCTCTAAAGGATTAGCTGATATTCAGAGTAATAATCACTGGGATGAATGACTTCCAGTGAGCAATGCCAAGAACTGGGTGGGGTGTTCCTTATTTTTCACAGACAAGGTTTGGGTATTTCTTTTCAGCTGGTTTGACGTTAGGAGTGAGGTGGTTGAAAGCCACCTTGCCATGGGTGTGAGAAGACTGGCTTCTCAAAATCTGTTCCTAGGAAATAGGATCAGAAGGGAAGCGTGACAGAGAGTTCACTGCAGTTCACTCCAGCCCAGAACTGAAACTGAGAGACAGGAACACAAAGCCCTTGGAGAAAGAGAGCATGTGTTTAGAGAGTAAACTCTTTCTAGAAACGTTATAAAAAATGTTTATTAAATTCTGCTCCTAGGCTTGTTTATCCTTTTGGCAGGGAGAGTGCAGAGGGCAGGGAGGCACAGTGGAAAACATAACCAGAAAGTTGCTGCAGGGGGAGTCTGAAAACCCTGAGAACTTGATCTCTCCTTAAACAAAAATAAACAAAAAACAAAAAAAAAAAGTAGTAAGAATCCGGTTAACTCTTTAGTCAACAGATTAAAGAGGAAGCGAAGACAGAATGGAGTTAATTTTCACCACTCTTTAAACAAGAGCCCCAAAAGCTCTTGCTTTGGGGAGAGAAGCTCCTGGTAGATGTCCATGAGCAAAGGAACAGGCAGAGGAGTCTGTGAACCACTCCAAGTATGACCTCTGTAGTCAGGACAGTTCCCAAGCCCTGGGAGGGCAGGGCCTTTCCCACAGGTGCAGAGGTGATGGCACCACGGGGTGGGTCAGTGTCCTTCACACTGCAAAGGGGACAGGAGGTTACACTGCCTTGTGCTCCTCTCTCATCCCTTTTGATAATTTCTGTAGAGACTGGTAAAGAGTTAAAGGTGAAAACAGAGCTGGTTATCTTATATCAACAACTCCAGACTGTTGATTGGGGCTGTTCAGAGAAAAATACAAATAGCTCCTAGGATTAGTCCAGAGTGCTTGCTTCAGTCTGATAATTTCTGCTTCCTGCCATCAGGCAGGAGAGTTCTGGGATTGCTGGGCTTTGGCTGCTCTCCCAGCTTTTGCAGAGAAGGGGAAGAGGATGCATTTTTCCCGGATCTCTGATGTCTCTCTGTTCAGCTGCGTTGCTGAACTCCAGGGTTCCGGAGTTTTTTGCGGGGACAGCCTGTTGGATGAGGCTGGCTCATTTGCAGGCTGTCTTGCTGCTGAAACGTGCTGCTAACAAAAGGCATGTGCTCTCCAAAGTTGTGGTTTACAGTCTGTGCTGACACCCAAGAGCACCCAGAGTTTTATTTGCTCTCCTCCGGCTGAGTCAGGGAAATGAGAGCTGGTGTAATATCAGACCATTGGTCTTGTTTTATCTCCAGCAGCAGCAGATGCTTTGTAGGAAGAGGTGAAGGGTGAATTACTTGTTTTCTGTAACAAAGATGAACACAGAGATTATTTCTAAATCCTTTGGACCCTTTCTTTGTAGAGGTCTCTTGATACATTCTCTCCGATCAGATACATACACTTGGTGCTGGCTGTAGGCAGGAGGGAGACCAGCCCTATGTGATTGCCAGCATGATGCTGCTGATAATGAACATATCTTGTGTCTGCCTCCTTCGTTCCACTCCTGACCCCCAGTGCTTCCAACAGGCTGCTGTGTTTTATCTCACACCTTTCACTTCTGCCACTGCCAAAGTGATACAGAACTGCTGAAGCCCATGTGAATGTCAGACTAGAATTTGGGGAGCTCAGACTTGATGGCAGCTGAGAATTTTGCTTTAATGCATTTGAAGAAGTGATGTGAGCTAGTGCTTTGAGAGGAGTCAGTGACTCTGAGTTATGAGCGTGAGCTATCTTAGCCTTCTTAGCCTCTAATTTCAGTGCTGCTGATGCTTTCACTTGAAAATGTGAATGCTTGGGACCTCTGAGAGCAAGCTGTGTTCACACTGAAATACAGCAGTATTTTCTCAGTATTTTGGAGCATGTGGCTTTGTAATGATATCTTTTACTGCTCTTTGATGCACTTTCATCCTCATGTTTGGGGGTAGGGAGGGAGCCAAGCCGTGAAGCCTGGAGCTTTGTGCCTTCTTGCATTTAGTGTAAAAGTCTGGTTCTGAAAAGTCAGTGAAACCCTTTGGCTCTTCAGGTCTGGAAAATATTGAGATAGTAAGCCCAGAGAGCCTGATCTGTGTAATGCTTTGCCAAGACGTGACAGTGTAAGATTGCCCTTTTCATTGGCAATGCAGGGTTGTGCAAGTACCTCTTTGAAAGCTGACTGCAGAGAGCAGGAGACTGTTTCAGCTGGACACTTTGGATTCTGATTGAATTTACTCAATCTGAATTTTGTAGTATTTCCTCCCCTCTTCAGTCTCGTTTTGTGATGGTCTTTTGTTGTTTATTTTTCCCAGTGCTGAGCCTGCTTGGCTTCCAGTGCCCCCTGAGACGGTGCTGGGGGGAAGAGCTCTTGTGCAACCAGTTCAGCAGCTGCTCCCTGCCCGCTCCAGCCCTTCCCAGGCCGGGAAGTTAGGGACAGGCTCTGCTGACACTGGAGACGACTTGGCTTGAGGGAGATGTGTGGCTGGCACCATTAAACGTTTTAACAGACAGCCTGAGGGTTCCTCATCCGCCCTCGTGAGCTGTGACAGGGGACAGGGACTTCTCCAGTCACCGTTTCAGCCAGCAAGTGGCTGTGGCTGCAGTGGCTTTTACTGCTCTCCCCAGGAGCATTCATCCTCCCCTTGCTTTAGGGAGAGTTTTTTCTACCTTTTATTTTATAGAACCTGTGTTTATAAAGACCTTTCTTCAGAGCTTTCTTCCATCTCCTTGTTTATCTACATGCTTTGTGCAAGAGTTTTCAAACAATAAAAGGTAGTTCCGTTTAGTACTTGTCCTCCTTCCTCCTCAGGCAGCCTTGCAGCCTTGATGCGAGTTGCCCAAGAGCTCGGTGAGGAGGGATGTCTGAACAGAGCCCGTGGGAGTTTGCACAATTCTCCCTCTGCTGAAAAGTGGTGGGGGAAAAAGGGTCAGGTCATTTGCTTGTCTCTTGGAGCAGTACTCCCCCAAAGGTAAAATCTAGTTTTTTGTTCTCTGGACGCTGAATTTCATTTCACATAGGAGGTAACTCCATGCTCAGGCTTGTTTCTTGTGGGCAGGAAAACAAATCTTTTGTGGCAGTAACACCAAGTCCTTGCAGAATATTGATCCCGTAGTAGATGGGAGTTGAGGCTGAGCTGTTTTTCCTCTTTAAGGCAGGGATTTCTCCATTATACACTGAAGTATACAAAGCCTCTGTGCTATGCACCCCACAAGTGTCCCTTAGCCCTGTCCCTCCTGGTTGTCTCCTAATGTGGGAATGGAGGAGCTGAAGTCATGGAGGAAAGCAGAGAGGAAATGAGGAGGGACAGAGAACCACGGGGGGCTGCCTGGGGAGGAAGACAGCATGGTGGGAGGTGGCTGCTGGAGCAGAGAGAGGCATGTAAGAGATGGAGAGAGAAACCAAGGTAGGAACTGCAGCACTCAGATGGTCAGGAGCTGTGGTTTGAGGGGAGATTGCTGCATTTCCACTGATGATCAGACCTCAGGGAAAGCCTTAAAGATTTTAAAATGATTTTCCCTATTGCTCTGACCACATCTTCTCATTGCTGCCTCTCTTGACTCGTTGGCCTCCCTCTTGGCCCCCAGCACAATGTCTCAGTGCTCCTACCCTGCCTAGGATTGCTCTTCTCAAACCCATCCCTGCTCTCCTCCTCCCCACCTGTCCCAAATTTGCAGTGGGGGCCATCTCCCCCCTGCTGTGGTATTGCCTCTGCTCCTCTCCCCCCTTGTCTTGCTGGTAGCTCCTTGTTTTATTGATGCTGTTTCAGTCCCATAAACTCTTTACATTCCAGCTGTCAGAGGTAGAACATGTACAGCTACTTGCTGTTGTAAACACAGACCATTCCTTTGCAGACACCTCAGTTACAGCTCAACTTCTCTAAACTCTTCTGAACAGTTTTCATTCTGCAGGATTAGACTCTTCTCCGCTGATCATTTTGGAGACTGACCTCTTTGATTTTAATTCTCTCTTTCTCACTTGTTTGCTCTTTTCAGCCAGTTGGGAGAATTTATCTACAAAGTGGTTTGATCCTGTTACTTCCCAGCTATTTATACTTTTTAATGTTGCAGAGAGACCAAAGCCAGTTGCCATCTCTCAGTGAACTGCGGAGCCCGTGTTCTGTCCAGGCATTCCGACACGTTCATGTAGTTTTCACTGCGGATGAGTGAGGGTAGGACCAGGCTGTCCCGGTTCTGCAGGGCTGGTGCAGGCTCCTTCCCCACCAGGTTTCCCATGGAGGAATGGAGGCTCTGCCTGTTCTGCCTGCTGATATGGACACACATGTGGGTGCCCCGGGGGTCCCAAGGTTGTCCATGTGCCCCAAGCCACTGCATAAGCTTTCAAAGTCCTCTTGGAAGTCTTTTTGGTCTTTTGATCCCACTGAAGCAGCTGCCTGTGGTTCCCACTGCTGCAGGAATGTGCAGGAGGTATTCCCGATGTCATCGACAGGCTGATAATCCCTCCAGATGGGGAGAACTGTATTGACAGGTGATGTTAAATAGCCTCTTCTTTTCTTTCCCAGTGCCCTGCACACAAGGATGCCCTCCGTGTCCCCCAAGGTGACCAACAGCTACATCCAGGGGCCCTCAGACATTCCCCTTCTTGACAAAACCATGGGCCAGTGCTTGGAGGAGACTGTGGAGCGCTTTCCCGACCGTGAGGCCTTGGTCTTCTGCCGAGATGGGGTTCGGAAGACATTTGCTCAATTCAAAGAGGAGGTGAGTGCCTGGCTCACCCCTCAGGTGAGTGGATGACAGCAGCAGGTGTGATGGAGAAATGGGACACGGTTTCATTGCTCAGCTCAGGACTGGGATGAATTGTGTGTGGGTGGCCCTTCATCCTGGTGCAGAGGGAACAGGACGTTTCCAGCGTGCACCGACGGGCGTGTGCTGCCTTCATCCTCCTCAGAACCTTGGCATGAAAGGGAGGAGGCGGCATACACAAAATGCTTGTTGAATATCCCATAATGAACGCTCCTACTTTAAAATGATCACACTTATCTGATGGGTTAGGGGCTGAGTTACAGTGTCTTTCTCTACTGGAGTAGACTGCACCTTCTGGATTAGTCACTCTGACTATCAGAGGTCCTGAGCGTGGGGAAGATTTTTATCCAAGCATGAAGGCAATGAGCAAAGTCAAGGACTAGGGCTCAGTATCAGATGCACAGATGTGTGTGGGTGTATCTATGTGTATGTGTGTGTGCATACACAAATATCTGTTTATCTGGTTTTGGAATGGAGGGACTAACTACCTGGAAAGTTTCTCATAAATGTATGATGTGATCTTTGATAGGAAAGAATTGTTTGGTGTGTTTTTAGGCTTACTATTGTTTTGGTCACATCCATTCAGATAAACAAGGTTAGCTGTGTTCACTCTGAGTTTAAGAAGTGAGCTGTAATTCAGAACTAAATCAAATTGTTCCTCAAATTTATATCTCCTACAAGGTAGATTTTATAAATTCATTTGAGAACTTAACAAAACTATAAAACCTTTCCTGAATGTCTCAGAGTATTTATACATACATGTGTGCACCTGAAACACACTTACGATCCTGCAAAATGAAGTAGTCGTTAATATAGTGGCTGAATTTGAGTTAACGAATCACAGAATCATTCATGTTGGCAAAGACCTCCAAGACTGAGTCCAGCCTTTGGCCCATCACAACCCTGTCAAGTAGGTCAGAGCACCGAGTGCCACATCTAGTAGTTGCTTTAATGCCTTCAGAGACAGGGACTCCAGCACTTCCCTGGGAAGTCCTTTCCAATAGTTAATAACCTTTTTGGTGAAGAAATTCCTCCTGATGTCCAGCCTGACCCTAGCCTGGTGCAGCTTGCGGCCACTTCCTCTCATCCCGTCCCTTGTCCCCTGGGAGCAGAGCCTGACTCCCACCTTGGCTGCCCCCTCCTGTCAGGGAGTTGTGCAGAGCCACAAGGTCCCCCCTGAGCCTCCTTTTCTCCAGGCTGAGCCCCCCCAGCTTCCCCAGTCACTCCTCACAGGGCTTACGAGGACAGGAGCCCAAAACCGGTCAAAAAATCACTCGATAGAATTTTCTTCACCTGAATCCTTTTTGAAGTGATTCCCAGAAGGGAGGCAGATCCAACAGTGTGGATGGGCCCAGCTTATGGGTAAGGCTTGGTCCTAAGTGGAATTGGTGAGGAACTTGGCAATAAATGGTCTTTGGGCAAGAAGTAACTTGCAACAACGTAATTGCCTATTTTGATTTCCTTCCTGCTTTGTTGTATTGTTCCAGGTTTGTTATTTTTATTCTTTGAATCAACCTGCTGAGCAGGGGCTCGTCCGTGCTCCAGGCTCAGAAGCTGCTGCAGCCATGGCCTGTTCTGGGGAGATGCATTCTGTTGCACTTCAGTTACAAAGATAATGCTTTTTCTCCAGAAAGCAGTTCCTGGAGACCAATATTCCCCACTGCATCCTGTGTGTGATCCTTAGGCTCTTGTGTTGTATTTCTCAGGTGGACCAAGCAGCAGCTGGACTTCTGGCCCTTGGCCTGAAGAAGGGAGACCGGCTGGGGATGTGGGGACCCAATAAATACGAGTGGGTTCTCATGCAGTTTGCAACAGCCCAGGCAGGAATCATCCTGGTAAGGAGTTTGTGGTGTCTGGGTTTTAGCAATCTATTGGGAAAGGAAATAGTGACCAAGAAGCAATAGGAAATACTGGAGAATAAAGTTAGTTTGTCTCTTTTTCCATGCTCTTACCTGACATGTCATCTGTAGTTGAATCAAGTATTTAAGGAAGATCTGTGCAGCTCTCTGCATCTTTGTCCTCCACTCTGTAGGGAAGCAGACTGCAGCAGGAGGAGCAGCAGAAAAGTGCTTGCAATAGCTGTTAATAGGAGGAGATGTGCTTTTCTCTACAGGACCATTTTTATGTGGGATGTTGCTGTCCTAACCAGTTACCAGCTGGTCAGATGCCTTCCAAATGTATTGCTCCATGGAACAAATGCTCACTTAAAAATCTAGTCCAGACTGCATATCCCTAAAAGCCAATTTTCATCGATAGCATGAGCAAAATACACTTTATTTAGGCAGTGCACTGTGTTGAGGTCTGTACCCTGCCTTCTGCTCCTTTTCTCCATCCTGGTTCATTCCAGTGTCTGCAGGAGTAGGGTGGAAGAGTGAGGCTCAGTGGGAATGTGGGGGTGAACTTAACTCCAGTGGCCACTCTGTGGAAGGCTGGGTAGAAGAAGGTATCATCAGGGTTGTCCATCAAGAAACCTGACTTGCACAAGAGTTTTGATCTAGTTTAGTGATTGGATCAACTAGATCCACTGGATCAACTGAGACAGAAGGTCTGGTTTCTGTTCCTGAAGCTCTGTTTTGACTAGGTGACCTCACATAAACCTCTTTTGCAATTGTTTTCTTTTGCACAAACACAGAATTTGGATATTTTTTCTGTGAATGTGGAATCCCTGTGGTGGTGAGCTCTTAGTTCTGTGTTGAAGGAGAGGCTCCGAGTGTGGCTTAACCCTGGGGGAACTCTTCTGTTGGAATCTCTGCTAGGGGGGAGGGACTTCAAGGCAAGAAGGTGATCAAACTTGTTGTTTCTTGCTCTTCAGGTATCTGTGAATCCAGCCTACCAGGCCTCTGAGCTGGAGTTTGTGCTCAGGAAGGTTCGTATGGCACGAATTGTCTGCTGAATGGGATGGTGGGGACGTGGTGCAGATGAGCTGCTTAAGATTTGAGTGTATGGGAAGGGCTGGCTGGAGAGCAGGGCTGCTGCTGGGTGTGTAGAGGGATTGGAGCTGCAATCCAGTGGCCACATTTCTTGCTGTTCCCTGTGGCTGCCACCCCGTCTGATGGTCCCTCTCTCACCCCCCTCTGTCTCTGCTAACAGCCAGGTGCTGCCAGTACTACCCCAACCCAACAACCTCTGTCAGCAATCATTTACCACGGAATGAGGGAAAAAATGCAGGACTACATATCTCCTCTTTGCCCTCCCTGCTCAGGGCAAAAATCACCATCTGGCATCTCAGCCTTGAAAGTAGAACCTCAGAAAGGACCTCATTTTAACCTCAGAAAGGACCAGTCTACTTGGTAGCTTGATTTCTCCTTCCCGGGTTTGTCTGAGGCTGGCTGGCCTTGGATTTAAGCTGGTTTAAGTCCTAGGTATGGCCACTGTTTAACATCTCTCTGCTGTCTGATCCTGCCACCTCATCTACCCTTGAATGCTTGCCTGGGTTTGAGTTTGCACTGATCAATTTAAACTGTTCAGGCTCCCTTGCTCAAATAATGAGGAATTCAGGTTATTAAACACTTGATGGCTAAAAATTAAGATTAAGCAGCTAATTTGTTCACTGTGGTTTGTTCAGCTATAAATCAAAGGCTGATATTAGCAGAGAGGGAGCCACTTCTGAGTGTTCCCAGCACCATCCAAGTTACTGTTTTACTTAGAAAGTGGATAATTTTTAGCAACTTTTCTCTTGTATCAGTAACTCTGTAATTGGGTTGTTGGGCTGCAATTTGAATTCTCGTTTCATCCCTCATTAATCCTCTCAGCAGACCCACTGGTCACTCCTGTTCCCGTGCATTGGGGTTGAACCCAGAGCTGCAGCGGGCACCATCTCTTCCAGCGTGGGTGTCCTTGGGCTTCTCTCTCCTGCTGGAATGTGCAAACAGTTCTTCCCTTTTTCTCCAGCAAGGCTTTGGTTTTCCTTTGCATCTCCTCTGATTTTGTTCTCTGATGTAATCTGGAATGTTGATGGAGTAAGAGCAGAAATGTGCTTCAGCTCCATTGGGAATTGCTCCTGTTTTGCCCTTCCAGATTTGCCAGCATTCCCAGCCTTTTTATGCACCTTTGACACTGGGATCTCTGGAGTTCCTCACCACCCTAAGGATTTGTTTGTGTTCGTTTATTTGCATAACAAGATTTCGGAAGACTTTAGGGCTTTTCCGTTTGGATCCTGTCCGTCTGTGCAGTCCCATCGGTATATATGGAAATACGTGTGGAATAACCATTCCTTGCATTCCTACTGTATTTCCAGGGCTTTGTAAAAGCAAACTGATGACGAGTTTTCATATTTTACCTTCTTTGAAGACAGGTCTGCTGCCACTCAGGTTGAGACGAAGTGGGAAAGGCCCAACCAGAGACGCTTATCTTGTTCAGCATCAGCCCTTCAAGCTCCTCTCCCCACACAGCATCTGTTTTTCAGAGCTGGTTCAACCAGAACTGTAGTTTGAAGGAATTAATAGTAAAAAGTTGCAGAGGCCCAAAACAGCCTCAGTCCCCCGGGTTCTGGGCAGCCTGTTCCAGAAAATAGAGCAAATGTTTATCTTCCTTTCTGACAAAGCCCAGAGGGTACTTACAAATAGTTTATTGGCGTAGCCTTTGTCTCCTTATTTCCCAGACTCTGGGAAAATAATGAGAACAACTGAGTAAATCATTTATGTAAATAGTTTATTTGACACTAATGCGTTTTTTGGAAGATGAAAGCAGTTTGCAAATCTGGGCCAAATTCAGCAAATCTCCTTCGCTGAAAAAGAAATGAAAATTCTTGGAGTAATTAAGGTGCTTTGTTTTGGGATTATGTAAATGTAAGGGTTGAATGAAAAATGTTTTAATTTCCAAAATAGCTAGTGCTTTAAAAAGAGGTGGAAAAATCTAAGGAACACCTCAAAAAAAATGCCACAAAAAAATCTTGGCTTGATCTTAGAGGCAGATTTTAGAATTCCTTGTTTTTCCAAAGTTCCTCAAAAATCCTCATTCCAGATCAACACGAATTAATTTGTTTTAACTTTAACAAAAATCCCAGTCCCAAAAAATGAATAAATAAACAAAGTTGAGACTCATAATCTGAAAACTCAGTTGTTTGCCTTGTGCTCACAATGAAGAGCGTTGATCCTGGGCAAGGAGGGAACCTTAGGCTGCAGCTCTGCTTTCTTGACCAGCAAAAATCATCCTGAATCCAGCAGCGGGGAGGAGCAAAGCACTGGCTGCACAGCTGGATCCAGGCTTGGGATGCTGGGTGTGCAGTGACAGCACAGCCCTGCTCTTGGAGGGGGTTAGGAATGCACAGCTGTAAGGGCTCCTTTGCTTTTGTCCTTGGAGAACCTGCCTGTCGCTCCTGTGTTGGTGGTGGCTGCTCTTTATCATGTCCTGACCTTCAACCCAACGTGACTGTTCATGAGTTTCTGTCTCCCTTCACAGGTTGGCTGTAAGGCACTGGTGTTCCCCACTCAATTTAAAACACAGAAATACTATGATATTCTAAACCAGTCATGTCCCGAGCTAGAAAAATCCAGTCCAGGGGGAATAAAGAGCAAAAGGTGAGTTAGGAACATCTGGTGTCTTTGCACTGACCTCACAGCCGTGTCCTGCCTTGTGTCCCCTCAGCTGCACGACAGCAGGCTTTGCTGAAGAAGGACCCCCAGGGGCTCTCATCTGAAGAGAATGAGTTAGGCTGGCCCAGAGGTTTGCCCTGACCAGTGTGTGCCTGTCTGGGCACTTTTCTCCTTGTTCTGTTATTTTTGATGGCATTTTTCTCTCTGCCAGGCTACCTGACTTATCCATTGTCATTGTGTGTGACTCTAAGCTGCCCGGCACCTTCCACATGGATGAAGTGATGCAGGCTGGGGACAGCAGCCACGTGAAGGAGCTCAGGGCCGTGCAGCAGACCCTGTCCTGCAATGAGCCCATCAACATCCAGTTCACTTCAGTAGGTGCTCTGCCAGCTCCGTGCCCTGGGGTCGGGTTCCTCACTGGGGACATGGGGAAAGCGATGTGCGATGCCACACATCACATTTTCTTCCTATTTCCCTCTGAGACAGAGCTTCAAGCTTCTGCAGTAGGATGGAAGAAGTGTTCTAGCATCTCCCCTTCTTCCATTCTTTCTGTTCAGCCCTTTGTCAAGGGCTGATGGAGATGAGACAGTGCCAGGTGTATTCCGTTGAGCTGAAGTTGGGCTATTTTTGGGGATTCAGGTGCTGTTAAAGAAGTAAAAACAGTCTCCCAGGTCTGATAGGAGAAAAAAGTGCAAGATCACCCCAGAGTCTGCCTGGGGAATCTCCCCTGAGCTCACCCTCGGGAAAGGTGGTGTTATTGCATAATGCCCTGTGTCTTCTAGGGGACCACGGGAAGCCCCAAAGGAGCCACCCTCTCCCACAGGAACATTGTGAATAATGCCTATCTGGTTGGTCTGAGGCTGGGGATCACAGACCAGGTGGGTCTTGCTGGGAACAGGGTTTGGGGAGGCCTCCACTGCAGCAGAGAGACCACATGTGTGGAGAATGCTGGTGTTCACTCAGTGGAAGGGCAGGATGTTTTGCTGCGAATGACATTGAGGGATATTAATGCATAACATTTTGCATTTCAATGGAATTCATTGATGTTTCATTTTAGTTTCACAGGAAGCTTTTTCTTTAGGCAAAAAAAGCTATCTTTTTGTGGGGGAAAAACATGAAATTAATCACTTTTCATTTTGGTGAATACTCATTTCCAATAATTACAAGATTCTGGATGTTAGCTTTGAATTCTGTTGAATGAGGTTTTAATTTGATTTACGTGACTTCATTTCATGTCATGTTTACAGTCTTATAACTCTTATCAGGGTACGACCTCTCTATTTGTGGTTTCTTTTAAAAATTGCTAAAGACAAATATTTTCTTTTGAAGTTCTGAAGTACTGATTTCTAACATATCAGCTTTGATCCAGAGCATAGATGAGTTGTTTCAATCAGTCTTCAGAGCCTTTGGTGTTTTTAAAAAAAACAAAGTAAAATGAATAGCATGTGCCAAGTCCTGCATATTTCATGCCTCTCACAGCACTCCCACTCGTCTGTTTTGGCATATAATGTATAAGCAATACCAGACCAAGGAGTCCAGGAAAGAAGAGACACTGAAAAATTACAGGATGAAATATTGACCTTAAAAACTTCCCAAACTGATTTTTGTTAAAGGCAGGATGTGCCAGTTGTGTTTTCACCTAACAGGAACACAGCGGAATGTCAGATTTCCAGCCGAGTGGATCAGGAAAAATGTCTCTGCTGAGATCTCTGCTCTTCAGCAGGGAGGTGGGCTGGACACGCGCTGGGAGGTCTCCTCTCCTCACCGTTGTCTTGTTGATCCCAGGAGAGTCGCTGTGGTCTCCCTGCGCCCCTCTACCACTGCCTGGCGTCGGTGGGAGGCTGCATGGTGATGGCTCTGCACGGCACCTCCTGCATCTTCTCATCGCCCAGCTTTGAGGGCAAAGCTGCGCTGGAGGCCGTGTCTCGAGAGAAGTGAGAGCCTGTTTTGCTAAGGAGCAGTTCTTGGCCTCGTGGCTCTGCTTCTTCCCTCGCTCCACCTGCCAGGACCTTGCTCGTGCTCTTCCTTTCCACGAGGGGAGAGGCAGATTTGCTGCTGCACTCAATTGCACAGGCACTTCAGGAGCCAAAATCTGCCTTTTCAGCTGTGCTTGGGAGTGTGTCACCCTTCTCCCAAAATTAAGGGATCCTTCATGTGCCCACAGGGCTTTGGCTGGGAAGCATAGCGGTGTCTTGGTTTGCTCTGCCTGCTGTGTTTTCCCATCTGAACACCTGCCCCTCTTTGCCAAGTCCAGCTCTGCTGCTGGAATAGTTGTGTTTCCAGATTGTTCCTCAAGTATAGCTTGGGAAACAAAAGAGCCATTGCTGTGTCTGCATCGTACATGTACATATGTCTCTGTTTTATACAGATGTATGTCTGTGTGTGCTGATGGACACACCTGCTGTGCCTGCTTCTGTGCTGCTGCCCTGCAGCCCCAGACAGGATGGGACGGGACGGGATGGGTGCTGTGCTGGGGCTGTCCCCAGTTCCACCTCTGCAGCTTTGCCTTTTTTTCCCCTTTTTCCTCAAGATGCTCCTTCCTCCTTGGCACGCCCACCATGTTCATAGACATGCTCTCCCAGCCAGACTTTGACTCCTATGACCTCTCATCTCTCCGGGGAGGTAAGTCCCAGAACTCAGATGGAAAAATCCCGAGAACCAGAATATTCCTGGTTCCCTGCTGGGAGGCTGTATCAAGTTTTGTGAGCAAACATCTCTTCTGGTGGGAAGAATTTAGTTGCGTGAGCCTTATGTTTCCCCTGTTAATTTGATGCTACATTTCCTTTCCTTGGGGAATCCTTCCATCATTATGTATTTTAGGACTCGTTCATCTTAAGGCAGTCTAAGGAAGGACCTTTCTATTTTAGTTGCAAGGGGAGGTGTCAGGAATAGCCTGATTTTCCTCAACTCCCGTCTCTCCAACCACCACCGCGTGGCAGCAGATGCTTTCTGTGACTCAGGCTGGTGCAGTCCCCAAAGCAGAGCCATGCTCAGATTTCTCTCTCTGACCTGAAGTTTCCTGCCCGTTTCTGAAGTCATTCATCCCAGTACTGGAGGGTGTGATGCCGTGTGCTGGAGCTTCCTCTCTTGTCGCAGTCCACCTTGGAAATAGCTGGGCAGACCACCAGTCCTTCTGAGGCGATAACAGTACGGAGAGAAGATGGTGCTGGAGCAAAAGGAAATATTTTAGCAGGTTACCTAATCGTCTCTGCTATGTGCAAAATGATCCTGTCTCATCCTGTTCCCCAGCAAAGCCCATATATTACCCGGTTCTTTTGCTCTGTCATCCTAGGTTGGAACAGGTGGAAGTGGGATCTGTCCTCTCCCAAAAGGGCTGCTCCGTGCAAGGCAGGAGGAAAGGTTTTTGGTTTTATGGTGATGATGGATGGGAGCATTTGTCCCACGATAAAACTGTGCCTCTTTCTGCTCTGATTCTTTCCTTTTCTGGGGAACCGCAGGCTGGACTAGGTTTGTGCTATAGAGTTTATTTTCCTGTTGAGAAAGGCAAATTTGCCTGGCTGCAGCCTTTGCTTCTAGAACAACTAGGACCTGTATAAAAACACTTCGGAAGTATTTTGACAGGAACCAGTGTATCCTACAGGTCTTATCAGCATTAAATCTGGGAGTGCAGAACCGTTTGAGGGATCTCTCCTGGGAATAAATAGCTGGTTTCCAAGGTCTTTTCCTCTGTCTTCCAGGAATCATTGCAGGTTCTCCTGTTCCCCCTGAGATCATGAGGACAATTATCACCAAGATGCACATGCCACAGCTCGTGGTGAGTTGCGATTGCTGTGACCAGAGCTGCAGGGGGTATTTGCCATGGCGAGACGCCGAGTTTGGGTGTTTCGGGACCAGAGTGGTCCCCGGTGGTCCTGGAGCTGCTGGGATCAGGCTGAAGAGGGAAGGCTCAGAGGAGCTGGAAGACAGAAGTGGGGGTTCTGCCTGGTTGCTGCTGGGGTGTCTGGGGAGGAAGCTTTGGAAGAAGGCAAGGCATAACATTCAGTGTCACCAAGTGAAATTCTGCTGCTCATTTAAAAACTTTTACTAACATTCATTTGTACACACTGCCAGGATGATGATGGCAGAGGCAGTGCTGGTTTGTGTTGGTGTGGGTGGATGCTTGTATTCCTCTTGCTGTGGAGCTGTCGAGTTTCTTTCCCCATCCTGGATTTCCTGTGGATGTAAAACCTCATGGCATGGTTTTTGTCATGTGTGAGTCAGGTCGTGGGAATGGTGCCATCCACATGTGCAGCACCAAATGTTGCATTGCCAGAAGGGCAGCACGCGCTGGGCCACGTGTGCTGCTGCTCCATGGGCCTGTGCAAGAGCCACCAGCACGAGCTGCATGTGGGGGACAGGCCACCAGCAAGGGGGTCAGCGGCCCTCTAGGTGACACATTTCATAGGCAGGTCCTGCCATCTGCGTGTGAATGGCTGAGCCAAAAAGGACTCTTTTGTTTTACCCTAAAGGAAATTAATTTGGTGCCACGCTGCTTCCCAAGGCTGAGGAAGCAGCCAGTAAGGGATGGATAAACACGTGGGGCTGGGAGTCAGATTAGGCTGTTGTTGTTGGCAGACCCTGACTGCACTAGGGTTTTACAGGGACAGCTGTGTGCTCTGCCACAGACCAGGGGAATCCAGGGCATCCGTCTTGGATGCAGCCAGGTTTTTTTCCTGGATATGATGCTCTTAATGCCGAGCTGGAAACACCAGGGACAGCCTCGGTGCTGCTGCTTGAACTGTCAGGTGACAGCTACCTATTTTTATGGTAAGCTTGAGTCTAGCCTCACAAAATATTTTCAAGCATTACTGTGAGAGCCCAGGACTCATTAGGTGTCACATGTTCCTGTTGTGTAGCGAGAGAAATAATAAAACCCTCCCAAACAGTTGCTCTGCCCATGGGATAAAGAGGATTAAGTCTATATTTGTGCCACTGGTCTCATGTTACTCCTGATCCCTCCAGCCCTCACAGACAGACAGACACACAGAGACTTGTTGAATTCATCTTTGCAGCAAGAGCTTTATACAGAAGATGTACATAAGAAAATATACAATTCGATTTCTATATAGGAGGCAGAGGAGTTTTCACCCTCTTAAAGGTCATTTACACTCAGTTACAGAGGAATAAATAGACATATATTTATATAACTCTTTAGGATTAAAAAACATAGTTGAATTGCAACTGTGGCATTGTGATAGCTGTGACAATAAACCACAGTCATCCTGGTGTGCTGCTAGATCCTCTGGAGTATGGGTGGGGAGGAGAGGACGGGTGCCCAAGCCAACTGCACCGTGCACACCTTCTCCTCTTGGACATCTTGGTGACCCCACAGAGTGGGAGGGAATCCAGTCTTCAGATGGCTCCAGTTCTGGGGGTTCCCAGTACTGCTTCCCTTAAAGGATTTCTGGCCAATTTTGGGAGATTATTGTCTCGGGGCCACCGGCTCTTGGTCACTGCTTCATCTGTCCCCTCAGCCCTGGCCTGCAGGGGTCCCCTCCGTGGGAAGGCAGGGGAGTCTCTTTGCATGGGTCGAGACCAATTTTCCTTATCAAACAGCTGGGGGAGGGATGCTCCTACCTTCCCACTTGCTTCCTCTCCTCTGGAATGGGAGAGACAGCGACCAGCTGGTTGATCAGGGACGTGGGTTATGTCTCTTCTGAGAAAGATGACTGTGTTTTACCGGCAGGATCTAGCTTAGCTTGTCTTAGTATGGTCATGCATAGTTTAGTTTTTTAAAAGGCCTCTTTTAAAATACATAGATGTCAGAAAAGATTGAGAAGGTGGATTCCATCCTTGTGATCAGCAGAGAAGCGGGGATTCGGAGGAGGCTGGAGGTGTTCAGATATATCAGAAGTGTTTCCTGACAGGAAGGAGAAGCTCGAGGAAGGACTCGGAAGTCAGTAGTTCTCTGATGGTTGAAGTGACCGGTCACCAGGACAGGCCATACTGGAGCCTGCCAGGGTTAAAAAAGAGAGAAGGCCACATCTTTAAGGAGATTTTTCAAGCAGAGGAGTAAACTTGTAACATTTGTCTGTTTATTTTGAAATCGGTGGATTAAGCCCATACTTGAAAGTGAAGAGTTTGGAGTCAAGGAGCTGTTACAACTTGCCACAGTAGAGGAAATGGGTTAGTCCTGTCTCTGAGCTGCTCTGCGAACTCTCTGTGTGACTCCTGAGGATCTTACCCAAAGTGCTG
Source organism: Mohoua ochrocephala (assembly GCA_013398855.1). Taxonomy (NCBI): domain Eukaryota; kingdom Metazoa; phylum Chordata; class Aves; order Passeriformes; family Acanthizidae; genus Mohoua; species Mohoua ochrocephala. Next base: position 231,943 of record VZTA01002141.1, on the reverse strand, counting down.
ATGGTCAGGGAGCACTTTCTTGGCAGAGGAAGGAAACCCAGAGCATAATTTTCAAGAGTAGTGGACTATTTTGATGCCCTGGTTTGGAAAATCCAGGACAGGTGGAGTTTTAGAAACTACCAAGCAGCTTTTTCTCTTAAATGTAGTCAGTGACCCAAGTCAGTCCTCATCCCTAAAATACAGATCCCTGTGTCTGACAGCTGCCTGGCTCTCAAGAGGTGCATGATGAAGTCAGAGCACTTTCATAAAATTCATGGTCACCCCACTGGAGTGGGTTTGTGTACCTGCGTTTTGGCACTGACACCTGAAGGCACCGAGCTTTGTCTTCTGCAAGACTGGAATAAATAGTTTTCTACTTCCTGAGCCCTTGTAAACCTGTTTGGGGGAGCTGGATGGAAAGTGCTACAGAAAAAACCCAGGTATTATTGTCGTGGTTTTCTTACTCTCACCACGGAGGAGGGAACTGGGATTGAGTTCAGGCAGGGAGAGAAGATTAAGAAGGGTCAGACCTGTAAATGAACTATGTTTAAGTACTGTGGTTTAGAAAACTGAAGTTTTTCCATGCTTAGAGCAGAACTTTTCCTGTCCCGTATGGAATGACTGGTATTTCCATCTCTAATCCATAAAACCCTCTGGCACTGCAAGAGAAATAACCACTTTAGAAAGGCGCAGAGCAGCTGGTATAATCCCTGACATTTTTGTCATGAATTTCCTTTCTCCATCCTGTTGTGCATATCCTTAGTGAAGTGGGGACCAAATGGCCATAACATGGCACAATGACCACCTCTGTTCGTACAGTGCAGTGCAGGATCACTTCAGTTTCCTTAACAAATGAGCAAAGGTCCCTTTCCCAAGAGCTTACAAACTTGCAGGTTCATTCGAAGTCCTCTGGAATCTGTACAAACTCCAGACCTATTCCTGGGATGGGAAAAAGTAAAATGCTTGGGGTGGAGTGATGACAGTTGTGGCTCTTTTGCTCCTCTGCGGGCTGAATTTAATACCCTTGGTAGTTTCCAGCTGTGGAAGGTGTTTGTGTGCTCGATTTTCACAGTTGGTGTTTGCCTTGGTAGCTGTCAGCAAAAGCTCATTGCTGGAGGGGAAGGCAGCCCTGTCTCTGAATCACCTCCTGGCCCAGGACACCTTACCCAAAGAATATTTGCTGTCTTGAACCTCCCTGCTCTGGGATACTCATTTGAAGGCAACAGCCGTTGTTTTTAAATACCTGACTGTCTTGGGGGGAATTGTAGTTGCGGAAAGGCAAGTGCTGGATCGAGAGCTGCTCCTCATGGAAGAGATCTATTTTCCTATGGGGCAAAACTTCCCAGCAATGTCCTGGCCTGGATTTCACACCAGACCTGGAGGACCTTTATAGGGCACAGGGCTGAGCATCTCCAGTTGGTTAGAAAAATAAAGCTTGTGTCGTCCCAGCTCAGGGTAAGAGGGGACTAAATCCACCCTTGTTTTGATATACAGTGTTTATCCCTTTTGCATAACAATTACATCTTGACTTGATATGGGGCTTTGTTGTTAGGACAGGGTGCATATCATCATGGTGCCTGAAGCGTGATTGAGGCTTAAACCCTGTTACAGTGGAGGGCTTTTGGTTTTTTTCCTAATGTGTAACAATTGCTGCAAAAAGAGATTACATTTTTCCCATGTTGCAATAGGAGCTCTGAAGATTTCAGAGTTATTCTGTGTGTATTTTCAGGATCCTTACTTCTCTGTTTCGTATTTATTTACATGTTTTGCCCTCGCTTTCTGCCCCAGGCCTGTCTTTAGCCCTGTGCTTGTTTCACAGAGTTGACTCCATCCCTGATGCTCCAGGCAGGTTCTCTGCTCTGGGAGCTCGTGGAGCCAGGAGATGGAGCAGCTCTGAGTGGAGGCATTGCTGGGTGGATGGATGAGCTGCTGTGAGCCAAACCCTGGTGGCATTTAAGACCAATACCACAAAAGGTGCTGGGGCTTCTGGTGCGACCGAAAGGGAACCATCTTACGTGTTTAATGGCGGCTCCCCTTCCTGGACCTCTTGGTGGGCAGCTTGCAGGAGCGGAGGGCCGGAGTGTCCCTGATGGGCTGTCCCCGGTACTGGGCTGGCGTGGAGCAGGTGTCCTCAGCACGGGTGCGGTTGCCCTTCAGCCACCTGTGACACAGGGAGGAAGGAAAAGAGCAGCTTAAAAAAGGCACAAACCACGGACATCGGAGGGCAGGGTGGGGAGAGAGCTGCCGAGTGTGCCAGCAGTGTCCTGGCACGGCTCAGGGGGCCCGAGGAGACCCCAGGGAGGTGGGGTGGGACCGTGCCGTACTTGCGCAGAGGTGCCAGCTGGCAGTTGCAGTGCCAGAGGTTTCGAGAGATCGTCAGCGTCTCCATTTTGTCGAAAGGGAAGTTCCGGGGCAGCTGGGTGAGCCGGTTGTTCTCCAGGTGGGCGGTTTTCAGCGCGGTCACGCCGGCAAACGCGTTGTCTGCAAACTGAAGCACAGAGGTTTCTGGTGGAGTCGGGGAATGGGGACTTCAAACCTGAGGGCCTCTGTTCCATATTTTGAGTGTCATAAGAACGAGGCACTGGGACGTGTTGCCCAGAGAAGTTGTGAATGTGCCATCCATGGAAGTGTTCAAGGCCACGTTGGATGGGGCTTGGAGCAACCCGGTGTCCTTGCCCATGTCGGGGGGTTTTGGAAAGCGATCATCTTTAATGCCCCTTCCAACCCAGGCCATTCTGTCATTCTATGAAGCATGGAGAGAGCAAGAGAAGGAGCTGTGAATGGGCACCTGGCTTGCTGGAAGCTCTGTGCACTTGAGAGGTAACAGGCTGGTGGTCTTATGGGTGATGGAGTCTCCTACAAGGAGAGCTACGTCCCTAATCCATGTGGGATTGTCTTTGCAGCCACATCCCTAAATAAATTGATATCTGGCAGCCTTTTTTTATTTTGGAGCCATACTTCTTCATTCTAAATGAAGATATTTTCTGGTATATTCCTTTCTAAGGCTGGAAATCCTCCCAAGGCCTGTTGCCTTGCCTGTCCTGGAGCGACTGAAGGAGGGAGTGTTTGTGGCGTCTGAAGGGGCTGTAGACTTTGGCAGTGCCCGGGGTCTCTGAGTGGAAAGTTACACTTGGCATCTGAGCAATGTAGAAATACAGGCAGGTTTCCAGCACCTCAACCTCCTCCATTTTCCCTCATTTCCAGCGGTTTTTTTGCAAAGGGTACTGTAAAATTTGTCTTTTCTTGGTTGACAGGGAGGCTTTAAGGTAGAGCCTCCCTTAAGAAAGCTGCCAAAAAGCAGAGAGAGGCTGTAGACCTGGCTCTGCAGCCCTCTCCACTTTTCCCCAAGGCCTCATCCCTGACATTTTTCAGCCCGTGGTTACTCAAGCTGGAAAGCTGTTGAAAGTAAACCCCTCGACAGGAACTTCCTTGGCAGTGATGGATTGGAGAGGGGCTCCCTGACAAAGCACAAAGCTCTTCTTGGCTATGACGAACCATTTCTCCCCCCTCTCAGAGTGGGGGGAAAGCTTTCTCCAAAGGTTGGAGAGAACGCTCACTAGGTCTTCCCAAAGCCTCCCAGCCCAGCACCTGTGCTCCCATTTCTGAAAAGAACCTTGTTCTTCTCATGGGCCGTCAGGGCGTGTTCATGCTCTCTAAGCTGAAAACCTTGACAGAGGAAACACACTATTTTAAGCCATGAACTTTTGTCATCTTCCAAATTAAGCGTTGCTGGATGGGAACAGAGCTTAGCTAGGAGACTCCCAGATCCCTGTAGCTGCTGGACAGTCAGCATTGCTGGCCTTCTCCAACCAAATCTGAGCTGACCTTGGGAGGTTGGACTGTGCTGATAGTGGAGCTGCTCTGAGGGATGCTGGCACGCCGTGCAGACGGGGAGGGGAGGGTTGGACAGTGGTGTTACTGTCTCAGCTGCTCATTCCTCTCCCAGCCCCATGAGAAGAGTTCACATCTGCTGCTAACAGCTGCCGAGCTGCCTGCCAGAGCGTGTCTTTGGGAAGAAAAGGGTGATTTTTATCCCTTATTTAGATGGAGGATTGCTGCTGTTGATTTATTTTACACTGAATACGCAGACAGAGGTGCCTGTCTCATGTTGAGGTATGAGGAGGGTCCTGGCCTTTGCAACACAGCCCTGTGGGGTCTGGTGTGGGTTTGTGAAGCTGGGGGGGACAGGGAGCTCTGTGCTGGAGCCTGAGGGCTGTCCTTCCTTCTGCTCAAGTGTTATTTAGGCTGGGGTAGCATTGCATGGGTTTACACTTGATCAGCTCAACAATCTTGCAGCCACGCAGGGAACAGCTCAGGACAGCATGTTTGTGAAGGAGAAAGAGCTGCAGTCAAGATGCCAGCAGCGCTTAGAGCATTTGGTGGTGATTTCCTGGATCACGTGGCCTCTGTGATTAGATGTCTCTTAGCAGTGCAAAGTTCACACGTGGGCCGTTTAGGTATGAGGCTTTTGAGGATTTAAAGGGAAAATGCTGAGCTGGAAGCTTTGTATTTGCAAGCCCTAAAGCTGCAGAAGCCACACCTGTTAGCGCTGATCCCATAAACTGATGTCCTGTTGGGCTGCTGGGGAGGAAAGGAGGCACTGGCTGCACAAGAGCCTTTAAAGTTCCTGTCCACAGGTGGTCACTGTGAAAAACAAAGTCCTTTTTGCTGGCTAGAATTGTTAACCATTGCTTCTTGGCCAAACCAAGGATGTTTGTTTCCCTGGAACACCCCAGAGTCTAATTTCTTCAACGTGTAACTTGGGACTCTGATATCCCCAGCTAGTACAACATTATGCTGGAATATTTGACTGAAAGTGCCTTAGAACTGAGTCTACAGAAATGCCGTGGCAGCACGTCTAAGGTCTTGCCTAGTAAGGTCAATAGATTCTTTTCAAGTGTTACGTTTGCTCAGTCCCGTCCTAGAGAGGTTAATGCTCAGAGTGGACAAGGGCTTAAATACTGAACTATAACTGAACTGGTTTATTTAGTGTTGTTCTGCACCTGGACAAGCTGTAATTCCAGTTTTTGAGCTTTTTGGGATGCTATCCCTTTGAAAACTCCGGTGTAATGCATTTCTTGTAGCTTTCATGTGATCTGCTCCTGCCTTTGAGACTGTCTGAGTTGTGAAGAAATTCTCTTTTTCATCACATTTTCCTGCATGTGGTGGTGGGTGATGCTTTGCCATGCAGTCCCAGCCTGCCTCACCTGGATGCTCTTTGGGCTTCCTGGCAAAGCATCATCCCAGGGAGAAGTGTTCCGTTCTGCCTGCAGCACCCTCCCTTTCCAGCCATGGGTGATTCGCCCAGGACATCAGGCTGCATCAAGCTGCTGTGCTGGGCTCTGCAGCACTGCCTGGCTTTTCAGAGGTCCTAACACAAGTGATTCCCTGCGTGTGATGCTGCTTTCTCACAGAAAAATGAGGGGGTTGTTTTGCCCTTCGGGATACCTGAATGTCCCTCCTCCCCTCCAGCGGGAACAGGGCCCCTTTGTAAGATGCTGCGAGACTTCCTTTTGAGAGAGCATCAATAAACAAACCTTTCTTTGTAACGTGTCAGGCTGGGAGGCAGCGGGGAGGCGAAGATGAAGGTCTGTACCCCTACCTGTCTCTAAGGCAGGGGTAAGACACCAAGACTATTCACAGATCCTCTGAGGAGTCTCCCTCTCCCAACCTACAGCAGGTACCTGGGCTGAGCGAAGGAGGCAGAGCAGTTCAGCTCTGCGAGGGGGAAGTGCCCTCCAGTACAAGGGACGTGCTCACCTCTCATCCCTCCCTTTGTTTCTGGGAGGATGGAAGGTTCCTAATTGTCCTGGAGCATCCCAGGAACCTTTCTCAATGTCTGGTGTCACTTCCAGCTTCCAGTCACTTCCAGTGCCTTGCATCCATCCAGGGGGCTTAATCAGCTCCAGATAATTTGGTTTTTCATAAATAACTCAACAGAAGGGTGGGGTGCTCTCTCTCATCCCTCTCTTGAGCCATGTCAGGGCCTTGCTGCCTGCAGAGCCTGCAGACCTGCATCTCCCCTCTTCTCTGCAAGGGAGGGACAGTAAACCAAGGGCTTTGTAAAGGAGAAGAAAACCAAGCCCCATGATGTTTCTGATCTGGAGCAAGTGGAAAGAGAAAGGACTCACCTTCTTCAGTTTCATGTTGTCCAGGTGGAGTGTCTGCAGGTATCGCCCGAAGGACTGGAAGGCGTTGTCAGGGATGACCTCAATTGGGTTATGAGAGAGTTTCAGTTCCTCTAGCACTCTCAGTTTACTCATTGCATTCACAGGGTAGCTGCTCAGCTGGTTCTTGTCCAGGTGGAGGACAGCGAGGTTTTCTACATCCTCCATGGCCCCAGGTAGGAGGTTGGTGAGGGAGTTGTCAGAGAGAAAGAGCCAGCGCAGACCTTTAGCCCCATTGAAGACCCCCGATTTCAGCTCCCGGATTTTATTGCTGCCCAAGTGTAGGATGAAGAGGTTGACAAGAGGGGAGAGGAGCCCTTTGGATAGGTCTGGGATCTTGTTCTTGTCCAGGTACAAGTAGGTGAGATCAGAGAGATCATCGAAGGCTCCCGGCTTGATGACACTGATCTGGTTGTCAGTGAGATAGAGGTAGACCAGGCTCTTGAGTCCCCGGAAGGCTCCAGTGGAGATCTCCTTGATCCGCGAGCTCTGGAGGTGCAGGGACACCAGCTTTTTCATGTCACGGAAGCCATTGGTTGGCAGGATGGGGAAGTTGTTCTTCTGCAGGTTGAGAAGCCGTGTCTGCTCAGGCACTTTGGGGATCTTCTTCAGCCCTGCGTTGTCACAGATGACGTGCTGCAGGTCTCCGCCGTGGCAGTGGCAGCTGGGGGGACATGCCTGCGTGGTGGAGACGAGACATGCCAGCAGGCTGAGGACACCGAGGAAGAAGCCTGACCCATTCATGGTCAGATCTGGAATTAAGTGTGGTGGGAAGAGAAGCGGGAGGAGGAGAGAGATGGGTGGGGGAGAGAGAGAGAGAGTAACTGGGTTTGCAGCATACTGAACACAGCCCTATTTATAATGTTATTAAAAAGCAAAATCCCTTCCCACAAACCACAGGCAGCAGCCAGTTGGAAACAACTGGCTTTGGGAACTTACTGTGAGCTTAACCCCTTGGCACCAGGCAGAGGAGTGTCCACGGCCCTGCCTGGCCCTGCTGCTGAGCAACGTGCAGAGGTGGTTTTCATCTCTGGAGGAAAATGGGAGGCAAATAGTCCGGAAGAACCGATGCAGACCTGCTCTGTGGAGAACATCCCTGGTCCCTGCCGAGCTGAGCAGGGCCCAGATTCACCTGTAGGGGGGAAAGCAGCCTGTTTTGGTTGAACAGCATAGCTGAACTGCTGGGCTCCACAGCCACCTCCTGCTGGAGCTTCCAGCAAGCTCCAGGGTTCTATTTAGCCTCAGCTGGTTTGGGGAGAAGCACCTGGTGCTGTTCTCACAGAGGAAGGTTCCTGGTGGTGGGGGGTGTCTTTTTTCACTGATTCGAGAGGAGTTTGCCTAGACAGCGACTGGAGGAGGTGGGAGTGCTACTGGGTCATGGCAAAGGCCAGCAGTGCTTGCAGTTGCTCTCGCAATGCAGAATTTTGGTTGCACACTTGCAGATCTAGGCTGCAGTGAGGAGCTGGCCAAGAAAGGGAATGCAGAGACAGTCTTAATTCTGCTGGGTGTTTTCTTACAAACAGTTGAGGGTAGCATGGTCATGGTCAGGGCGCCTGGCACCTTCCAACAAGGGATGGGGCAGCATCAGAGCCTGCGGGGAAGTGGTGGGACATAGGCTGGTGGATATGAAATGCCAGGCAGTGGTGTAGAGGTAGGTGGCAATGCCTGTGGCTCTTGAGGCAGAGCTGTGGAAAGGGAAAAGCATTGGCATTGGTAAAGGGATGGAGAGGTAGCAGAGCAAAAAACTCACTGCTGGAGCTGGGACCGGGATCCGCCTTGGCTCCTGTCTTAGGGCAGCGGTGGCAAAGGTGAATTAACACCACAGGGGATGTCCCCTGCTCTCCCAATAAAGAAGGCTAAAGCAAAGCAGTTAAAAGCCCCAGTGCCTGCCTCTGTGAGTATGAAGAGAGAGATCCAGGGGTTGCAGGGTGGGGTTTGGAACTGGAACATTTTGAACTGATTTCCAGCCAGTTCCTGGCTGCAGCAAGCAGCTGAGAGCTGAGCACATAACTGTGAGCTTGTTGAGATTTCTGCTCCCGAGACTGGCTGCAGAGCCTCAGCGGAACCTGTGCAGAGGCGAGACAGGCTCAAGAAAGGGAGGAAATCCAAGGGCTGACTTAGGACACAGACTGGCTTATTCCCCGAGATTTCTGGGTTTTTCCATTGTTGCAGCGGGGAATCAGACGGCGCCGCCGAGCGTGCTCCGGACCGCGTTATGCAAACGGCCTGGCAGCCCTGCTCTGGTCAGCAGCTGTCAGTCTGAGCTGTGTTTGCACTGCAGGACTAATTTGGGGGAGAAAATAGGCTTCTGGGGTGGGAACGTGGTTCTGGTGAGCCTGTGGCCGAATGATGATGTAATGTGGGACCTTGGTGCAAACCAGGCCATGTCAGGCTTTCCGTGTTTGTCAGCCCTGAGGTGTGATGCCCTGAAATGGAGCAGCTCACCTCAGCATCAAGAGCTTCTCACCTCTGGAGGGATGCTCTGACCTTGAGAGCTCCAGGCTCCTGCTGGAGGGACCTCCTGGCTACTGTAGGACCTCCTAATTTAAAACTCTTTGATCAAAACAATGGTATTTTGGCTTATGCCTGGTTCAGTAGGCACCACAATGGTCGTGCACATGCTTTGCGCTCTGGAGGAGCTCTTTGAGTGTCTTGGTCAGGACCTTTGAGACAGAGAAACAGGAGATAGACAGAACCTTCTGTATTTTCCTTCTCTGCCTCTCCAGTTTGCTGTTCCATTATTCTGAGAGTGCCCCTGAGCATGCACTACTCATAAAGCTCTGGCAGGGAGCTGGGCGAATGATTGGAAAAGAAAAAAAATCACCTTTAAAGCATCATCTTCTATCTTCATCTTTCATTTTCTCTCTCTGAGCAGGTTCAACTACTTTAGTTTTCACTGTAATCATTTGATGAACAATTCCTGTAGTTATGTACCAGCTATTCTGTGCAAGAGTAACGGGTGGGTGAAATTTAAAACCCTGCCTGTTTCTGCTGGGCTCTGAATCTGGGGACTGTATCTGTGCTCCTTCCCTGAGAGTCTGGTACTTGGATTTCCTGTCCCCTTGCGAAAAATATCATCTAGCAGCTTACTGCTTCTGCAGAGATTTCGGCCAGTGTGGGTCAGGTTGGAGCAAAAAGTTGGTGAGGGCCTTGCAAACCCCATCTATAAATACATCCTACCCCTGTGTATTTCTGGAACAAGATCCTTTTCAAAGGTTAAACTGCTCAAACCTCAAAACTCCTTCTCTTTCTTCCTCTCAGGATAAAATTCCCTTTCTTCCACCCTTTATCTGTTTGCTGGCTGAGGCTGCAGATCTGGGGGGACAGGGACGCTCTCTCCCTGCAGGGATGCGTGTGCTGTGGCTGCGGACACCAGCGAGACCTGCAGCTTCCTCGTGAAAATGCTGGGACGTAGCTGCCACGATGCTGGTGTGAGGTGGGAAGCTGCCCCTGCTCCAGGACTCCCACCAGCCCCAAGCCTGCAGTAGAGTTTAGGTGGATGCTGGGTTATTTTTGGTGCCACAGTGGGGTGGCGGCAGGGAAAAGGCGTCCACTCCTCAGCTCCATTTCTCCAGGCACAAATGGTGAATAAAAGGAAGTTCTTTCCCCTAGCCCTTTTTTATTTCCATGCCTCAGCGAGCACATTCCTGTGGTGGGAGCTGCTTGGCATCTGCTGCATCTGGCACCTCTCCCCCGGCTCCTGGCTGTTTGTGTTTTGAGCTGCTCTCCGGACAGCTCTGCTCTTCCCACACTGGGTTTTGCAGCCCTCAACTGGCCAGCAAATGTCCAGCCATCCTCAAAAGCCCGCCTGGGTCCCGGTCATGGCTGGTTTGCAGTCTGGAGGTGACAATGGAGCAGTGTCGGTGTCCCTGCGCCGCGGTCGCGGGGAGCTGGGTCCTGGCCAGCTCCTGCTTCCTGGGGGCAGCACTGCAAGGACGTGGCAGAAGAGGCAGGATTATCCTGCCACCCTGTCTTTTTTAATTGATTAACGCTTCTGCAAACATTCCTGGTGATTTGCAGGTGCTGGACTCCCCTCCTGTCTTTCTTGGAGCTGTTGTGGGCTAAGCAAATAAATACGGTTTTTGAAGCAGTATAAATATAGATTTGGGGTGTTTCTTTGATGCTGCAGGTCTGAACTGTTGTGGTGCAATATCGGAGATGGTCTTTTCCACGTTTAATCTTTATTTTTATAAGTATGAACAGTTCTGGCATATCAAGACAGCTCCATGTGAAAATAGTCCATTGCTCTTTTAAGCCTGATTCTGTAGATTTTAGGGCCTCCAGATCTGGTTTCCTGTGTCAGTGAAGACTTGCAATCAGCTTCTTGAAGTGGCACCAGTGTAGCTGGTCTTGGGGTGCAGCCCTCCTCATTTTGGCTGGAGGTGAAGACTCAGGCAGCTTCTGGGGCTGTCCTGGAATGCCCCAGCTCTTGTGGAGCTGAGCCCCTGGCACTGGGTGCTGGGTTGGGAGCAGGGTGGGAGAAGGTGCAAGCTCTGCAGTGTCCCTTGGATTTGTCTCAAAGGCAGGGTACACTCCAGGCAGTGTTTGAGGAGCAGTGGTGGGTGGGCAAAGAGGAGTCCCAGAGGCTTTCCTGGGTTCCCCCCTCTTCCAGGCAGCGCCCGAGGGTCCCAGCAGTGGCATACAGGGTTCTGAGTTCAGACCTGAATTGCCATTTTTATTTGAAATGCCTGAAGGGTCCTCATCACTGCAGTGTGGATGCTGCTTGTTGAGCTGGAGGAGGTGATGGTGGGTCCACCTCCTTCCTTCTGATGGTTTTCTTCCACTGTAGCATGGCCTCCACCCACTGATCTGTTGCCAGTTTGGCTCCCCCTTGATGTCCACCCACCCTTCCCCTCTGCTGATTCCAGCAGCTGCTGGATGAGGCTCTTGGCCTCTCCTGTGGAGCTCACCCAGCCATTACAGCCTCTCCCAGCCCTGCCGTGTCCACCCTGCGAGGCACCAGACGTTCCCTAGCATCCCACTGCTCTGGCCAGGGCTCTTGTCCTGGTTTGCAGAGCCTCTTCCCTTGTGGAGTTCCACTGATCCATGCAAGGCTTCTGACTTTCCCAAATGCTCCCCAGCCATCAGTCCCCTCTGTTCTCAAACTGGAAAATGCGCTCCATGTGGTGACAACTTCCCTGCTTGTCCTTGGCCTCCTCATCCCACCCCACCTTGGTTTTGGGGAGGACCTGATGAACAGGTGGTTTCTGTAGCTGTGGGAATGGGCTGTGAGAACATTTAAAATGCTGCATGGAAGCAACAAGATCCTGAGCTTCCAGCCGTGTGTTTGGTGGGAGCTGAGCTCTCCAAGTCCATAGGGATGTTACCTTTGCCCCTCAATTTTTGCTGAGTTTCCTTCTCCAACAGCTTTGAGCATCCAGATATCCCCAAACCAGTGGTTTTCTACCTTCACGTGACACTTTGTACATTTCCTCTCACTTTTTGCTTTTAATTTCACTTTTCCCAGATGCATTGGCACCAGCACTAGGGAGGATGGAGTTAATTGCACAGCAAAGACCTTTTATCACACTGTGGATAAACCAGTAACTGCCCATGTCTTTGCTGGTTGCCACTGGGCAGCACTTCTGCATTGCTGGCAGGAAGGGGGAAATAGTTCCAAGCCTCAAGGCTTCTGCTTGGCCTGGAGAGAAGAGAGTCAGCTTTAACTCCAGACCACGAGGAGCAGCCTGTCCTCACTGGGCAATAACAGGAGATTCATTCCCATGCAGTCTCAGCCTGGGCACACTGGGTTGTCCTTTTGGTCTCCTCCCGAGGCAAAGCCATTGCGTGCCACCGCACAAAGAAGGTGCTTTGGGCACCTAATACTTTTGGGATCTTTTTTAAGCCCCGTCCAAACTGGAACTGTCTGGCAGCTCTCTTGGTGGGGGGAGATGCCAACAGGGTGGCCACCCTTGGAGGTTTGTCCTGCGAGACCTGTTTGTTTGTGTCCTGATGTTTTTGACACAAAGATGGTACTGTTGCTGGGGAAGGAAATGAGATCTTGGTGTGACACAGGCTGGACGTGGTCAGAAGTTGTTTTTTTGCAGCAGCAAAGTTGACCTGAAGGTTCAGGAATATTCCAAGACAATTTGGGATGGCGGGATATCTCCAAAGCAAGGAGACACATGTCCCCAGAGGACAGCAAAGTTTAGAGTGATCTTGGCAGTGAGCAGCTGAGCGAGGGAAGGTTGTTGCTCAGTTGAGAATGATTTGGAGCTGGCTGTGATAGGAAGGGCTGGGGTTGACTCTGGTGGAGGTATCTGAGACAGACACGCTCGGCACGGGTTTAGGGATAATTAGATCCATCCAGCATGTTACACTGAGAGGGGTTCAAAGGGCCTCTTAGAGGTCCCTGAGCACATCTCTTGGGTTGCCAGTCTGCTTCCTGTTGTTCATTACGCCCTCTTTGAAGTCTGAAAATCCCTATTATTTCACGGTCAATTTGCTGCTTTTTTTCCGAGGCCAATATTGTCTCCAGCAAAGCTGAATTTCTGTAGGCTTTAGTTTGGCAGTTCAAGCCCTGCCATCATCATCCTCCAGCGTGGCACAACCAGAGGCTGGTGTTGAGGGGTGTGAAGATCCTCCCTGAGCAGTGCACAGGTCCAGGGCTGGGTGTCCCCCAAGGAACTCATGCCCTCCTGCAGCCCTGACCTTCTGCTCCAGTCCCACGTGGTATAACCCCACTTGGGGTACTGGTGGTACAAACCCCAGCCTTTTCATCCCAGCTTTCAGCAGCACTTGAATGTGAAGGGCACTGGGTGTTTTTATTGCTGTTGAATGCAGGGGAAAACCAAGGAGCAGAGGGCTGATGTGGCTTGTTCCAAGTTATGCAGTAAATAAGCAGCACAGCTGGGAAAAACCCAGGATCTTCAGAGAGTCCCCACTGTCCCCACCAGATCAGCCTGCTTCCCAAATGTTTACTAAAGAGACTGGAGTCTGATTGTTTGTACTTTATTTTTAATTTTTAGACACTTCCCTCTTCAGGCTGTTTTGCCTGTTCCACAGTGACTAGTATTTGAACAGCACTAGCAGGAAATGTTTGGGAAATGTGCTTTAAAAAACACAGTCCTGCTAAGATGTTCTTTTTACTCCTGGTTTATACAGAGGCTTAGGATTCACAAAGAATGAATCTCTTGTTGGTAGGAGCAAGTTAGGCAGCAATTTGTTTTGGAGCTGTCCTTGTCATCATTGAGGGCAGGACCGATCTGGGTGTTGGGGGGTCGCTTCTGGTCCTACAGTAAAGAAAGGCTTTGCAGTCAATTGTATTTTGTATTCTTGTAGCTCCTCTCAAGGCCAAGGGTCCAAGCTGGAATCTTTGCCTCTGGAAAGCTCTGCTTTGACACTAGATACAGCTCCAGTGGAAATTATGGAGCTGATGCTGAAATTATTGGGTGAGGTTTTCTGGACTGAATTACACCAAATGACAAGGCTGAATGATGTTAAGTGTCCCTTTGGGTCATGAAAACTAGGAATCTTCGTGGATATCTCCAAGTTTAAATTGGTGTGTGGGGTTTCGTGGAAGTGTTGTTTCATCTGCTGCTGATAGTGGAGATGTTGGATGCTCCACGTGTCAGAAAAGGGTTGGGAAGGACAGCAGTGCTGGCACAAAGGGTTTTCTCCATCCCTTGCCTCCATCTCAGGAATAGAGCTGGGGAAAACCATCCTAAGAGGGAGGTAACATCTTGGAAAGATCCGGAGCGACATCCTGGTGTCCGGCTACAGAGTGATGTGCTGGTGCAGGCAGGGGAAGGCAGTGATTGGGAAGCAGATGAGGGGCTGGAGGTTCAGACCTCCAGGGTCCGTGTTGCCCTCTGGACCAGTTGGGAAGCCCATTCCTGAGGGTGTGAGGGTGTTTATGGGGACAAGCCACAGGCCAAGGCAGCAATAGCTGGTGTTTGGGGTACAGGGCACAGTGCCAGGCATCTGGAGGAGCCTGGTGAGCCACGGCACTCACAGCATCATCCTGCCAGGGAGCTGCCTGCTCCTGCATCCAATTAAACTGCTGGAGCAACCCAGAGAGGCAGCAAGGATTGACTCAGGGCTTGGCTGGGATCCTGGGACCAACACTGCAATTCATCCAGCAGAGTAAAACAAAAAAACAAAGGCACTGGGATTTTTAATAAGTGTTTAAAGTCTTGGATTTGGGTCTGGTCAGTCATTTGATCCAGCCACAGGACTCGTATTAGTGGGTGGGAGAGAAATCCAGTCTGAGCATGAGATGCTGTGGGTTTGCACCCGGCTGGGAAGTTGTCCTTGTGTCTGGGAGCAGAAGCCTATTCACAGTCGCTCCTTGGGGGCTGCCAGGCTCCAAGCAGAGCAGTTTGCACCAGATGGTCCCTGCAGCATCCTGGAGAAGTTCTCCTCCAGATTCCTGGATCAAAGCAGGCTCCAGCTTGGATTCACGCTGACCCTGGTGCAGTCAACAAGAGCATCAGCCGTTGTGACAGACTGTGCCCAACATGAGATCCTCCAGCAGCTCCAAGCAGTGGAGAGCGCCACATGCTATTACACACTGTTGTACACTATACCAGTGTTGTGTGCAGCTCATTCAGGATATTTTCATCCTTGTTCTGATGCTTCATCACAGTCCTTTGCAAAGCCCCACATCAATTTGGGGCACAGTGTCTGGAGTTTGGGTGAGCACCATGCCCAAGCCATGACCACGTAGGAACACCTGGGCATTTGCTCTAAAGGAACTGACCAGATCTGGGTGCCAAGGCAATTTGCTGGGCCAGAGCTGTTCACATGTCAGTCTGGAGAAGTGGAGGAGAAATGAGGAAATACTTCCCACATCAGCCCTTTCACAGTCGTGCTCTCCAAGCAAAGCAGCCACCGGTGACATTACTGGGGTGATGTTACTGTGAGTGGGTTAGAGACACCAGAGCAGCTCCCACTGCTGAAGCACAGCTCCCAAGAGCTGGAGATGTAACAGCAATCCCAGTGATGGTGCTGTTGGTGTAGCTCAGAGCTGCCCAGGGCACCTCCTGTGCAGCTCCCGCTGCCTCAGCCAGGCCACTGAGCTGGGCATAAAGCGCTGGAATTTTCCTCCGAGGAGGAGTGACCTTCAGCTGAGGTGGCTCAGAGCCTGCCGTCGGGATTAGTTGCGAGGGAGGTTTAGCAGCAAGAAGCTTTTGTCCCGCTGTGAGGCTTTGGGTCTGTAAGGGCAGCTGTGCCGAGTGCTGAGCAGCCTCGTGATGCCCTTACGAGGGTTACAGGGGCTGATGTCTGCACAAAAGGATCTGCAGCAAGCAGCCATGCTGCAGGACACACTGTCTCCCACAGGAGCCTGCTGCTGGCTCCAGGGTTTTTCCAAAGTGATGTCCTATATTCCCTGAGCTGTTAGAGACGCAAGGCAAACTCAGCACCTTGGCTGCAAGGGCACCAAGGCAAAGTCAGTGTCTGGCAGAGATGGTGTGGAGTTAACAGGACAGGGCTCGGAGAAGCAAGGGTTAAAAAAGAACCCTGGAGTCCTCCAAGAATAGCAGTTGGGGTGTCAAAAGTGCATGACACCCCAAGCGTTGTGGGTGATGGGGTCTGGAGCACTGTGAGGGAGGTGAGCAAGGCAGTGGCAGACAGGTGCAGCGATGCTTTAGCACCCTGCTTTAGCTCCTGTTTCTCCAAGACGCTCTGGCAGGAGTGTCTGGAGGGCCCCATCCACAGCCAGGAGAGCAGGGCTTCCTGTGACCTGAGTGGCTTGGGAGAACAACCTCCTCCCACCCCACTCTGCCCTGCGGTCATGACCAGCTTCGTCTTTCTCGTGCCCTGAGCCGCGTGGTCCCCTTTCCCCTTGAGACACATTTCCTCTCCTGTGTTTGCAGGTTGCCTATGGGACCACAGAAAACAGTCCAGTCACCTTCATGGGGTTCCCCAATGACAGCATCGACCGGAAAACCGAGACAGTGGGATACATCTTTCCCCACACAGAGGTGACCGTGACCTTCCCCGCCTGCTCCAGGTCCTCTGCCAGCAGCAGACCTCACTCCATCCTCCTTGTCTGCTGCTGCTGTCTAACTAAACCCTTCTTCTCTTCCAGGCAAAAATTGAGGATCCAGAAACAGGGCAATCTGTGCCTCTGAACACTCCCGGGGAGCTTCAAATCCGTGGATACTGCGTCATGCTGGGCTACTGGAATGACCCTGCCAAGACGAGAGAAGTGATCACTGATGAGAGGTGGTACAAGACAGGGTGAGTCTGGGAACAGCCCCACTCCTCCCAGATTGTCCCAAAGGGTGACACTGGATGGGGGATGCATGGCTGTGCATAGGAGTGCTTGGCTGGGATTTCCAAAGGAGAGAAAACTGTCCCAATTTATCCCTCTGATCTGTCCGTGACACTTCAGAGCTGCTTTTAGCACAGAGCCCTTGGTGCTGAGTGTCCCTGGAGAAGGGGATTGTCACTGGCCACTTGTGGATGGAGGGATTGTGGGGGTACAGGGCAGGGGCAGGAATTGCCTCCCCTCTAAACCCTGGTGCTTGTGTGGATGCTGCCAATTTCTGTAACAGGAGCTTTTTGATTCTTCCATGTGTTCAGATGGCATCTAAGCCGTTATTCTCTGGATGCCACCCTGGCTGGGTGGGAGCATCAGCCATTCTTCCACCCAGCTGGGACAGGACTAGGAGGGTGTTCTCATTTCAGGGATCTCGCGAGCCTGGATGAGCACGGCTACTGCAAAATTATAGGGCGTTGCAAGGACATGATTATTCGGGGAGGAGAGAACATCTACCCAGCAGAACTTGAGCAGTTCCTCCACACCCATCCCAAGGTAGAGGAGGTCCAGGTGAGTGGGAGGAGGTGGGGTGGGTGAGCAGCTGGTTTTGGGAATCCTGTACATAAAGCTTCTGTGATTGCTGCTTGGAACCTGGTTGTCTTTCTCTGTTTTCAGCATCAAATTCCATCTAATATTGGTTAGCAAGGAGGAGGGAGAAGCTCATGGGATGGAAGGGGTGGGCAGAGCTCCTGGCGTGGGGCATACGGACTGGGGCAATCCCCTCGTGCTCCAGCTGCACATCTGCAAAGTGCCTGTTATTCTTCAGCTTTAAACTACCCGTCCACTTTCATAGCTCCCTCTGAAATTCTTACTCAGAAAGCAGTCTGGAAGGACAGTTTTTACTGATAATTGCTCAACTCTGACATCCAGGAAGACTCTTCCAACAAGTCCCTGGAGATGAGGAGTGAGACTTTGTTTCACCCCTTTGCAAGACAGCAAAGATTTCCAGGACTGAGCAGCTGCTCCCGGCCTGCTGGGATTGTTCTCCTCCAGGTTTTGTGCCAGACAAGTTTCCCCATAAACAAACTGGTCATTTAGTCAGAGTTCTGCCTGTGCCAGGCAAGCATCTCTCCTTGGAACAGTCTCAGTGCAGATGGGTTGCAAACCAGCCCTGTTTATGTGGTTTCTAGGGCTTTATGTCACTGCTCTGGACTCAAAAGGATCGACGTGTCTCTAGGAGTTTGCAATACTGGTTTGAGGCGGGGAATGACAGTAGGATTCTTGTGGAATAGTGGGAGCAAACGTTGGAGAGAGCTCAGGCTTGGAAAGCCCATTTCCTGGTGTCACAGGCAGTGGCCCACTAAGATCTGTGATTATAAGGGTTTCAAATAATCCTTTAGTCCAACCTCATCCCTCCCCTGCCATTCCATCTGGAGATCCCAAAGCACTCGTGGCAGCCTACTAAGTCTCCTGTTGTTTGTGAAACCTCTTGCCCCACTGTTTTGGAAGCAGAGGGATGACGGGTTCATGTTGCACCCACAATGCTCCAGCAACCCGTGGTATGGGGTGAGGGAACACGCCATGGGCCAGCACACAGACCCTGTGGGAGGACAGGGACGTCCCCAAGGGTCACACTGTCCATCTGTCCCAACCAGGTGGTTGGTGTGAAGGATTCGAGGATGGGAGAAGAGATCTGTGCCTGCATCCGACTGCGGGCTGGGCAGGACTGCACTGAGGAAGAGATTAAAGCTTTCTGCAAAGGGAAGGTAGGTCCTTAGTCCTCAGGTTCCTTCCAGACTAGTACACCCGGTGGCTGCTGGGGACTGGTGGATGAAAGCCCATGGATTTAGAGCACTGGAGGACCCAGCCCTGACAGTGCCAGGCCGTTCCTTTTGGGTTGTGTAGCCCTTGTTTTTCTCTTCCCAGATCTCCCATTTCAAGATCCCACGTTACATTGTGTTTGTGGGCCAGTACCCACTCACTGTCTCAGGCAAGGTAAGAGGGGGCTGGGGCAGGGCAGGAACCCTGGCATTCTGTCCCAGCTCCTCTCTGAGTCTCTCTCCCTCCTCTCTGCACTCTATTCCAGATTCAGAAATACAAGTTGAGGGAGCAGATGGAGAAGCACCTTCAGCTCTGAGATGGGGAAGGCAGAGCAAAAACCAGGCTAAATCAGCCATTTCAGTCAGCTCTGAGTCTGCTTTTCACCTGTGCCTTGGTCTAAGCAGTGGAGACTTTCCCTCCCTGACATCAGGCCGATGGCACTTTTAGTCAATAAAACAGAGCGCCTTTTTTTCCCAGTTGGGCTTGTTTCTTTGCCAACAGAAATACTGTGGTGTGAGGAAGGGATGCTTATTTCTGGAATTCTGTCCAGTTACTGAAAGACCTTATGAAGGTTTGACAATTTTGCGTGTCTCCGAGCAGTTTGGCTGCAGCCATTTCAGAGGAGTTGAAGAGATGCTGGTGAGTATTTTACTGACATTTTTAAGTCCAAACGCCCTGGCCTGGCTTCCCAAGGTAGGTGATGCTTCTTCTCCTTGGATGTTGGGAGACTCCTGGGTCATTTAAGAGCGACTGAACTTGAAATGAGGGGCAGGGGGTTCAGAGAATGAGACTTTGCTTTGGGGCTCCCTAAAACTGGCTGGAAAAGCTCACTCTGTTCCCACACGTCCCCCAGGCGTTTCCCAAAAAAAACCTTCTCCAAGGTAGACATGGCTTTATTTTGTTGTTTTGGACAAGACAGACAGTAAGGTTGTTGCAGAAACACCAAAATTCCTGTCCCATCGGCAGCGTGAAGCAGAGCGTACCTGGGACAGCATTTTACGGGAGTTATTTGGTACCTCCCAACCATGAAGCACTCCTGTGAGAAGAGGGACAGCAGAGCTCCTCTTTGCCAGCAGGAGCGTCCCACCCCAGCTGGAAAGCAGATAGTGTTGCTGCCAGCTCTCGCCGACCTCCTGCTGTCTCCCTCCTGCTTCCTTCCCGAGCAGGGCTAAGGCTGGGCCCCCTCCACGCTGCAGCTTCCTCCGGTGGGTGGAGGGAGAGGGTGCAACAGGGAGAGAGGGGGAGCGTCAGTGAGGTCTCAATCCTTCATCTCGCAGCTGGACTGTGGGCTCTACCCATGGAAGCAGACGGCAGGGACAAGTCCCCTGTCCATGTCTGCAGTCTGAAAGAAAAAAACACGGATGGTTTGTGTCTTTCTGTACAGTGTCTTTCCAGCAAGTTCCTCTCCTGTTCCCACACTGCTCGTGGGGCCGGTGTCAACACTGATCCTTCCACATTTCACTCAGGTCTCCTCCCTTCCGTGGTTACCTCTGTAACCTTCCTTCCCGAGGGAAGGATTGTTACCTGCAACTGTAGCCAGGGACCTCGGAAGCACAGAGGACCTCTGTGACTGATGTCTAGGGAAGGACTGTCTACCTTCTTTTGCTTCCCACAGCACCAACCCAGGTGCAGGACAGGCCTGCAGTGAGCGGAGCTTCGCCTCCCTGATCAGTGCCTCCACCTCTGGCACAAGCCCTGCTCTGCCCACAGGTGCCTCGTGTACTCACCGTAGTTGGGGGGCAGTGGGTAAGAAATGAAGGTGACGCCAGCCCTGGCTGGTGAGGACAGACACACTGCTGAGAAACTCAGTGAGTCCTGGTCACAGCCAGCACAGGGGGAACAGTTCCTGCCACCGCACTCCTGCTCCTGTTCTGAGAGGGGGGCAGCACCATCCATGGGTCTGAGCCCTGGCAGAGCCTGGTCCCAGGGAAGCTTTCTCTACTCTCCCATGCCTTCCCTGGTGCACGTCCAGCCCTTGCCAGCCAGGACACCTCCCGCGGTGCCCCCTGCCCCTTCCCAGCCCCTGGGATGATGCATCCCCGGCTGTAAATACTCACGGAAGAGAGAAAGCTGCTCCTTTTGGCTGGCAGTGCGGTCTCGGTGTGCGCAGTGCTCCAGGCTCGCTCCATGGCCTCTGCCCTGCCCGTGCCTGAGTCCCACTCTTATAGTCCTCGCTGCCTGCTCGGAAACTCCCCGGAGCGGGAAGGTTGCATCAGGGGCGGGTTACGCCGAACGACGCGTTTCTGGCCTGGGAACGGGAATCTCCAGTCACAGCCTTTGTCACGGGCATTTCGGAGTTCCCCATGACTATACAGAGACAACTACTAACGTCGAGGTTCGTCATCTGCGGGTTTGCA
>VZTA01002141.1:192600-207432 GCA_013398855.1 Mohoua ochrocephala | reverse complement strand
TGGCCGGGCCTGCGGCCTCGGCGGGGCCGCGGTCGAAGCGGCGGGAACCAGCCCCTTCCCCAGCCAGTGACCTCCTGTCATTATTGTGGTGATTTTTTAAAAGAGGAGCCGGTGCCAGCGGGAGGGGTGCGCAGGTTAAGGGGGAACAGCCCCTGGTGGGATCCCCTGAGCTTGGCCTGGGCCGCAGGTGCCGGCGGAGCTGCAGTCACCCGGCTCTGCCCGGGTTTGGCTGTTTCAGAGCTGTTCTGCCACTGAACAGCTTCTGAACCCCAGTGCTCTGTTATCCGAGTCGTGCTGGGTGAGCGCAGGGAATCTGTGTGCTTGCACTGGCAGCTGGAGCTGGAAACTTCCCAGGAATGTGTTGTTCCACCTGCAGGGATCCGTATTTATTTGCATTTATCTTACCCGTTGTCTCTCATCTAGAATAAAGTGTGAGACAGTTCACTCCTGCTTGACCCACTTTGGTCTTTGTAGCTTCTCAGAGGTTGATTTTTTCAATTACAAGAGATGCTGAATTTAATTGTTCTGTGCAACCTTAAAGAGAAATAATCCCAAAACGTAGTTCAGCTGGAAATCATTAACCAGGCTGAAAGGAATATGGTGCTTCCTGGGGAGACTGAAGAAGTCTCTTCATCTGTCTTTTAGGCAAGAAGGAAAAGACCTTTGAACGGCCCTGTTCAACAATTGCAGAAGAGCCTGAGCCTGAGCCTGAGCCCAAGCCTGTTCCATATGTTCTGCAAGGACAGGACATCCAGGCACTTGAAATTAGGGTGGAGGACCTGAAGAAAGTATGTATGAGTATTTTTACTGGTAGAAACAGCTGCCTTAACTGACGCTCTCCTTTTGTATGTTTAACAGAGGGTGCTGCCCACTTACTTTAAGCCAAAAGTCACTCTTGCAGCTGAGTTCTCATTCCATTTTATCTGTCCCGCTTTTTATCATGATAAAATGTCAGCTCATCAGGTTCAGTTGCTAAAAGTAAAGGATTAGAAGTCCCTATACAGTCCTTTCAAATGGAAGGATAAGTCATCTCCTTCTTCAAAATTACATCTTCAGCTTTCTGATCTAATAAGACCTCTAAGTTGTTTAGTAGCTCTCATGGCTTTCCTTTCAAAACTCAGGTCACAGTGTGTGAGTGGAAGCATTTCAGTGACAGCAGCAGAAATCTCTTGGGAAAGCGATTTAAAACTCTCCTTTCATGCCCCTTTTGTAAACCAGGATCCAGAGGGGTAACGGAGTTGGTATCTGCACAGCTGTGTATGGTGTCTTGTAGGGGAAGAATCATAGAAGATTTGGCTTGGAAAGGACCTTAAAACTCATCTATTTCCACCCCCCTGCCATGGGCAGGGACACTTCCCACTATCCCACATTGTTCCAAGCCCCATCCAGCCTGGCCTTGGGCACTTCCAGGGATGGGGCAGCCACAGCTTCTCTGGGCTGCCTCACTACCATCACAGGGAAGAATTTTTCCTAATATCTAATCTAACCCTACTCTTCTAGTTTGAATCCATTCCTCCCTTGTCCTGTCATTACATGTCCATGTGAAAAATCCCTATCCAGGACTCACAGGACCCTCACAGGAACTGTGCTGATATGACTACTGTGCATATCTTAAAAGATCAGATGGTGTGAAGGTGAGTCAGTGTGTACCTAACTGCACTGTGACTGTTTATTTCCTGAAGTTCCATGCTCCACGCCTTCCCCACGATGCTGAGAGAATTCCAGTTAGGAAGAATTACCTCGTACGAAAATACCAACCCAAGGAGGTGGCCCATCTCGTAGCACATCCTCTTTCCCCCAAGGCACCCAGGGGACCACTGACTTTTTCTGGTAGGGTTCAATTACACATCTTACCTCTGGATTTTGGTTTTGCTAAACCAAACTTTAGTGACCTGGCTCTGGGGTTGGGTATTTTTATTTGTGTGTTATAGCACCAAGGCAGTTTGATGATGGCTGTGAAGAGATTCTCCCTCATCACATTTTGGGAAGTCTCCAGGAGTTAAAGATGGAAGCCTTGGCCAGAAGAAACACTCAGGTTGGTTTATAGAGTTAGGAAAGTGCTGCTGCGTGGCACTTTTCCAGAGGTGGAGTGTGGTGCCTGCAGTACCTTTCGATGCTTTCCAGCACCTATCAGGAGCAGGCCCGGCCTGAGGCGTGGTTTTCCCAGCCTCGTCACACTCTGGGGGAGGGTTTGCCGTTGGAGAAACCGCACCAGCAGGTTTCGGAGTCCTGTGTGCAGGACCAGGTCATGGAAGGAGCAATTACACAGGCTTCCTCTTCCCTCCGTGCCCTGCCGATGGTGTCAGGGAAGAGCTGGTGTTGCAGCAATGCCATTGCTGGAGTCTCACTGCTCAGATAAATACTTCCGTCGTATCTGAGCGTGTCCCTGCTGCCCTGGTTTCCTCCCTCTCAGAGTGCTAATGTAAAAGTGCTGTCAACCTGAAGGATTCTTCTCTCCTCCCCTCTCCCATTCCTGTTTTAGTGTGCATGGAGAGGTTCATTTAATGTTTCATTTCTCATCAGCTAGCAGATGCTATTAAGGTTCCTTGTCCAGATGTTGCTGCAGCAGCTTTAAAAGAGGAACATGGAGGAGAGAAGAAAGAAAAGGCACATCAGGCCCAACTGGCAGAGCACAAAGCTTTCCAGAACTGGAGCCATCATATGGCAATGAGGAAAAAGCAGGAGAGACACCTAGGAGGTGAGAAAAGCTAAGGAGGTCTCATTCTGTGAAATTCTGTGTGCAGGTTGAAAAGTTCGATGTCCCCACGCCAAAGCGCAGTGGTCATTGCCCATCAGGGATAATCCTATTGGCATTGCAGTCTAATTCCAAGTTCTCAGAGCTCCCACGCTGCTCGTGCTGGTGGCTCTGGATGTGGTGGGAAAGTGAGCTGGTGGCTCTGGCTGGGGAGAGGACAGTGGATTCGGCAGGGAACGGTGTAAGTGGGTTACAGGTGAACGGTAACAGTGGCAAAGGGTGTGCCCAGAAGAGCAGCACCAATGATGTGACATTTCTTATTTATAGAAATTCTTCACAAGCCAGAGAATGAATTGCTGATGAACGTGTCAGATGATTACAGGCAAATCCAGGAAGAACGTGACCTCATTGACCGGAGTCTCCCTGCCCTATTTCCTGGAAAGGTGAGAGCCCCACTTCCTGTGTGTCCTGATTGTGCTGCTCTTGCAAAACAGCACAGACACTGTTCTGAGTAACCCTCTGAAGTGCTGTCAGGAGATGTTTATCAAAGCCACTCTGAGTCCCTCAGCCTGGTGTGCGAGCAGAGCTTTCAGGGACATGAAAAAAAACCCCCTGAACTGTGCTCTCCATATCAGTCAGGGGAAAGTGGTGATGAGCAAGTGGCATTTCTTGATTCTCACCAAAGACTGTTGTGTCCTGAGAAGTGGCATGGGAAGGTGTCACAATTGCTGTTCCAGGGGCAGAAAGATCTGATAGCTTCGGGCTTGGATTTTAGTGATTGCCATGGAGAAAAGGGCATGGGTAAGGCAGGAGGGTTATGGGAGTATCGTGTTAAAACCTTTTTTACATTTATAGCGCTATCAAAGAATTTGCATTCGTGTGAGGCTTTATTTTAATATCATTCAACCTTCACGTGCCCTAGATAGAAGAAAGTCCTGTTGTCTTTGACAGCAGCCTGATAGAAATTTTGGCTTGCTCTGCGGAAAGGGATAATTCCTAGACTTTTAAAATGCTCATAG
This sequence comes from Mohoua ochrocephala, assembly GCA_013398855.1. NCBI lineage: Eukaryota > Metazoa > Chordata > Aves > Passeriformes > Acanthizidae > Mohoua > Mohoua ochrocephala. The sequence goes on along the minus strand of VZTA01002141.1, from coordinate 203,718 downwards.
AGGCAGGGTTAGACCTCTTCTTTTTAACTTCAAGTGCCTGTGAAAATAGCAGGTGGCTGCACGACTCTGTATCAGTGGGAGCCTTGTTTCCCACCCTAGGGGTACCGAGTGGGAAGCGAGTTCTGGAGCCTTCCTGAGCAAATTGGGGATGAACTCACCGGGCTGACTCTGACCCTGACCCGGACAGAATGTGGGCACCCAGAGCCACTCACTCATGTGGGGAAACCCCGCACTGTCCAGAGGGAAACAGGTAAGGGACCACTGCATAGAGGTGATTCCAAGGAAATGGAGCACAAATGTGACGGGAGCAGCTCCTTCCCTGTTGAGCCTCCTCTTTAAAGCACCACAGGGCCAAAGTTTGGCAGAGAATGAAATTTGATGGGCACGTGGGTATGTAGAGAGTGAGCTCTTTTAGGGGTATTTCCACAGGTCTGAAGCCTCCAAAGAAGATTCCTTGCCACCGAAACTGGGATAAGAGTCTTTTCCTGAAACATCGACGGCAGGAGCTAAAATCTATCCTAGAGGAGCTGGGCTTTTACAAGCCGGTAAGACCAGAGGAACAAGGACATTCTTTGTGTCTCTTGTCAGGTGCTGTAGAGTAACAAAATTGCCAAGAGCTGGATCTGCAAAAAACATTAAGAAACTAAAACTTGGCCCCACAGTGCTTTTCCTGAAAGTTCCCACATTTCCAAAGGGTCACATATGTGAAAGAGTTGTCTGACCTCCTGAAGTGTTGCATGGAGTAGTCCAGGAGCCTCAGAATAGGACCCCAAACCCTGCCAGGACCTAGGCAAAGAGAAACCTGCCAAGTACTGGTGCAGGACTTTGATTTAGTGCCTTGGGGCAGAGGGAAGAGATCTTTACCCACGTGGAAGACACACTCTGAAATAATCTCCTGAAGGCAGGTGGCCCCTCCTCCTAAAACCAGAACAAACCTCACTTTTTTGTCTTTGAAACCTGTCTCTGAGGACAAGAAACGTGTGTGAAGGAGACTTCCTCCATGCATCACTGGTAGTGGGGAATGCAGCCATCTAGGATTCTTGGGAATCTCAGAACTGGTTCTTTCCCATGTCCCTTGAGCATTCTTTGGATACCTCTAAAAACCATCGTAAGAGCAAGATAGCACAACTTCACTTTACTTGACTGAGTCGGTGCATTTGGCTGGTGTTTTAATGTCCTTGCTGTATAAAAGAGCAACTGTGAGTTGGTCATTTTTGTGTATGTCCAGGATCTGGAAGGACTGGAGGTGATTGGGGAAGGGCAGCCTTTCACATCCGTCTCCGCTGAGGGTTTTCGACATACCGCCCTTTCTGAGGAGATTGAGACCCTGTAAGTTTTACTTCGTGGCCTAGTTTGTGGCAAAAGAAAGAATTTTGGGTGTGCGCCACCAGTCTGTGAGGGTATCATTAGCTGTTCTTATCCAGAATGGAGACGAGTCTCCACTGGGACACAATAAAGGGCACGTTCTTATATGATAATCACTGGATTTAGGAGCCTTTGTGCCTTGGGGCCTTGTGTCTAAGGAGCAAGAATCAGAGAAAAGTTTTGTTGAGGCTCTTCCTCCAGTCTTCACTCTGTGTGGCTCCAGAGCTTACACCAGGCAGGGTGGGATTCTACTCTCAATTACCTCCATTTCATTGTCTTTTTGTAGCCTTCCATCATTAATTTCCTGGTTTTCTCTGTCCTGTCCATCTGTAACAGGCACAACCTGAGGGCCTCTTGTCCTTTTTCACTCGTGTGCCTCAGGCAGGTCTCACTCTTTAATATTCTGGCTGTCCTGTCCTCCTTGCCAGCGACATGTAGCTAGATGGGTTCACCACATCTGCAGGGCTCTGTCCCTAAAGAGATTACTGTGTGAGAAAACATGAATTGGGATGGTTTCTTGCAAGGTCTTGTAAATCACCCCTGCTTCTCTCCTCTCTGGAAGTGAATTTCACTCCATGAAAATGCTGGCTTTTGTTTTCTTTAGCAGTGACCCCTTAGGTGACTCCTTCACTGTGGTTCCAGAAGCTGAAAAGGTTCCATCTTTAGTTTTCTGTGGCCAGCCTGCTCGTTGGATCAAGGGCATCACTGCTTGCAGGGTAATTGTGAGATTTTAATTGTTTACTCAAGCTAAGCCTATTTGAGTTCCCAAGTCACAGCTGTACAACGAGTGTCACTCCAAAGCCACAGAATGGGGGACTTATTCTGAACATAGTAGAGTATCCCTATGTTTGCTCCAGAGAGATCTGGGAACAGAAGGGCTCTGGTTGTGGTGTGAAGGTCAGAGTCCCAGGCTTTCTCTGTATAATGGCCACTTCTTTGGACCTGCCTTACGAGTTCTCCTACCAAGGCTCAGCCCCTTATTTGAGGTATGACTTCATGCAGGATAAATCCTGCCAGACAGAGCAGAAATTGTTATCTTTTTCCTCTTCCTCGTAGAAGGAAGTTGGCATTGCTGCCCGGATCACCTTTGAGACTCTGGCTACTGAGAAGGCTGAAAGCTTCCTGACAGTGACCAATGATGGCAGAGCTGCCGTTTGGTACAACTGGATGAGGCTTCCCCAGCAGATCCCCTCCAGAGAAACCAAGGGGAGGAGGATGCCCTGTTTTTACTTTGATACCAGACCAGGTATGAGACCTGCTGGTCTCCAAGACCTTTGTACCTCAAGCAGAGAGCAGGAATTTGGGAGTTACTTGGGATGTGGAGTCTGACTAATGGCAGAGCACTGCTGGGTGATGTCTCCTGAGGAAGCCACCCTGGGCGTCAGAGCTGACTCACCCCAAAAGAGCTGTGCGAGGCAGATCCCTCTCCTGGAACTTAAAGGAAAGGTGGTTGCTCCTGCTCTTAGTGTAAATGGGTGGAATATTGAGAAGTGAATCATTTTCTGATGGCAAACGGGGCATAATCTTCTGGAGAGAAAAGGGAGCTTGCTGTAGAAGGAGAGTGCAATGGGAATAACACCAGTTCGGGAGCATAGGGGCTGGCAGTAAATCTGGAAGGAGAGCAATAGCTGGATGAAGTGTGATAACCAGCTAAACTATGGGGAAAGAGTCTCCTAGAGAGATAAGGACACTCGGGGTGGTGCTGGAAAAGGGTCAGGTTAACCAGGTGGCTTCTTGCAGACCAATGCATTTTCTCTCTTATTTCAGGTGTAATTTTGCCCGGAGAAACTCGGAGGTTTTCTTTTATTTTCAAGTCAGAGAGAGCAGGCATTTTCAGCGAGCCCTGGGAATTTAGGACGCATCCTCTGTTATTAGGAGGAGCTCTGCTTCAGGTGACCCTTTGGGGAATTGCTGTGTATGAGGATAAATTGGCTGACTTCAGAGAGAAACTGGAGGTAACCAAGCATGTAACTGGGTAACTGAGCTTTGAACTTTATATGCAAATAGAGGATAAGGGTGGGAGTGGACAACGTGGTATTTTTATTGTTGTGCAATTACTGCTGAGAGTGAGATTTACAGAACGTTTGCACATACTTGAGCAGGTTTGCTAAATGACATGAGGAACTCTGCCGTCTGTTGTAACGTTGTTACTAAAGACATGACCGTGTCTCCTAAAGTGTTCACACTGGTCCTTTAAAGAATGAAATTTCTGTCGGTAATTAATTTCATTAGTTACTTAGTGGGAAGGGGATTGACTGCTGTACACTATGATAGCAGTTAAGGTATAAATTGAAAATTACACTGTGCTTTTAAAAGTATCGTTTGGGGGAGGATTTGTAGGGTTCATTTGAAAAGCTGTTGGAAGTATTGCTCTGCTCAGCGGGGTTTGCAGTTGTTCGTGTCCTTGTAACTCTGTATAATGTGTGGTTACAAGTGGGACCGAATTTGTGTGTTTGCATATGGAATGGGGACTCACACGTGTTGTTCTTGTTGTGGTGCCTCAGAGTGAGCTGGCTGCTCGAGAACGTGCTGCTATAGTGAAAGGCAGCCTGAATGAACTTCTTGACCGAATTCGGACCCCTGAGCGCACCCCATCTCCTGTGGATGCCTGTGTCACAGAGGAAGAGCTGTTCCACAGGAAAAATCCCGAGGTGATGTTCGCTACTGGATGGGCTGCACAACTGAAATGAGTGAGGAGGGCAGACCCACGGGGCTGCTGCATCCCTGGGATTCTGGAGCTGGCAGAGTCTGCCACCGAGGCTTTAACAGTTGGGTTTGAAGAGGGAGGGTGCAGCTCATGTTTACCTTTTCCCCTGTTATCACAGTTGCATTATCAGCATCAAGTGGTAAAGCAGCTGCATGAGCTATGGAGACAGCACCTCACTGTGCCTTCAGTCCTGGAGGAGGAAGTGCCCTTGGACCAGAGGAGCACTGCAGGAGACATGGAGCACCTGGAGAGCACCTCGGAGCCTCCCTCTGCCCAGAGCAGCACTACGGAGCTCTCAGGTGGAAAGTACACATTAAAGGAGGCTCCAAGGGAAAAGAGCATTGAGGAGGAAGAAGCAGGTCCTTCAGGATGGAACCTTTCCCTCGAGGACTTTAAACAGGTGGTCACCTCTGTTCCCACTGGTGCTGTGACAAGCCGATGGTGTGTTAATTCCCCTACAAACAGCCCAGCCTGCCCCAGTGTGAGCCCACCCAAAGGGCTGCTGCCAATGTGCTGGGAGTTTGAGAGATTTACGATGTGTGTTGGCTCTGCTGACCACACCCTCAGTGCTCTTGTAAAGAGATTCCCAAGAGAGACTTTGTGGGCTGTTGTGTGAAGAAGAAAAGAGAACCACACAATATAATAGATATTTTAAGCTCTTCCCCCGTTAGCTTTCTGTCATCCCAGGACTGAATGTGGGGGGCAGGCTGGGCTTACAGCTTCCCGTGGCTCCCCCGGGGGCTCTTCTCCTTGGAGAGTCCTTCCTATTCATCAGAGAACTAAGGGGGCACTCATGACAGGCTGTGGATAAAGTACAGACCTCCCTAGATTAAAGCAAGAGTGCTTTGGATTCTGTCAGCGGTTTTTCTGTTGTGCTCTCTTGGAAATCTCTCTGCTGTTCTTATAACTAAGCTTTACCAGGGAGCCTTCGAGCTCGATAGAATCCCTGTTCCCCGGCGCACCTGAAGTTGCAAAGGGGCTTAATATCAGTCTGATGGGGGAATCTGGGATTATTCCCCAGATCTTGGGTACCTCGGCCATATTCCAGCTGTGTAGGAAGCCACATCTGGGTGTGTAAGTGCCCAGTGCAGACTGGTGTCCAGGAAGAGAGCTGTGGGCTGCTCCATTGAGCTCGGGGAATGGGAATGAAGACCGAGAAGCGCTCCACAGCCCCTGTGTGTTTTCTCTCCCAGGCTATAATGTCAATCCCTGGGGAGGAGCAGCGGGAAGAAGCACTGACCCAGCTCAATAAGGCAGCTCTGGAGCTGTGCGTTGAACAGAAGCCAACTCAGTCAGACCTTCTGTATCCACTCTGGTGGGTTACCTTTGCAAGGAAAAGCTTGTGAAAACATTGTGCGATCAACAGCCTCAGCGAGCTCCGTTGCAAGTGTTGTGATTCAGAGTGCACATAATTATACGAGGTCTAGAAGTCATCTTTACACTCTGTTTTTTTATAGCTTAATTGTAGCAGCTGTCTAGGACCCAAATGCCTTTTTTTTTTTTTCTGGAGATAAGTTTAGAATATTAAATGCATGTAATTTTGGAGAGTGTACAAGATTATTTCTGGCAAGATTATTCCAGTCTGTATTTATGAAACCTTTGGGTATTTTCTGTACCCTTTTACTCAGATAACTGTCTCCTCCCTCATCCAGTCTCTCTGTTCTTTGCTCAGGCTTTCAGACTGTAAACATATCAACAGCTTTGAGTTGCTTCTAAATTAGAAGGATGCAGGTTCCTCTTGGTAAACACAGAGCAGGTCGATGCTGATTTACCAATGTGTGTCATGTTGAAGAGCAGGCCTATTTTCACAGTAATATTTATGGGTTCCTGGGAGCCTGTTGATTTGCAAACCATTGAGACCTCGGAGGGATCTAACATGAGGAAAGCAATTTGGCATCCCCCTGCACAGATGTTTAGACAGTGGGTGCTGTTTTGTTGGTTTAGTTGCACAGGGCAGCTGTCAGCTCTAAGGTGCCTTCACTTCTGGGCACAGGGTCAGACAAGGTGGCAGTTGTTGCACTGTTTCCCTTCTGATCCTGATCCTTTCCTCAGCCTCCAGCTGTGGCGTAGAGCAATTGATGACCTGGTGAGTCACTCTCTGAGGCTGAGATCCCTGCTTGGCTTGATTAAGAAGGACACCTATGTAGAAGCTGTTCCAGAGGAAACAGGTAAGTGGTGGTTTTAGCACAGCAACTGCTTTCCGTGGGCTGTTGGAAATAGAGAAAACATGATGAATTTGAACTGAAATGTCAATTTCAGCATGTCTCCCTGAGGAAGAAGCATCAGGAAGAAGCTGACAGATTGCGTGACAGTCACAATACTAATTGGGTTCTGTGGTTTGGCATCAGTAAAAAAACACCCCCACAAAAAGCCTTTTAATTCAGCTAGGTGTAGCCATGGTTTTCACACAGACTGACCCAGCAAACACTGCCTCAATGAGACCTCTTCATTCCTTATTTAAACAAAGAACTCTTCGAGGTATTGTTTTTCAGTGCAGTATGGCTCAGATTAATAAAAAGAGGAAAATACACTGCAAAAGTAACACACTCCCACTGTGCTAGTGCTGTGGGCTGGACTCTCTGGATGTGTGGATGCTTTTGGTGAATTGAAATCCTGTCTTTTGCAGAGGAAGTAAAGCAAGGAGGAGCAAAAAAAGGAGGAAAGGAAGACAAAATAGCCACTAAGAAAGAAGAGAAAAAGGATAAAGAAGGCAAAAAAAGTAGAGGGTCATCAGGGAAATCGGTAGGTGTTGGGATGCTTGGTGAACCTGCTGCTGGGAGGTGCATCTTGCAGCAGTCTGAGCAGTGTCCTGACCTCTGTCCCTTTTTCCCTTGGTCTGTCCCTGATTAGGATCGTTCGATCAGCAGAAAGCTGAAAGCAAAAGATGAGAAGCGAGTATCTTCCATTTCAGTGCAGGACATGAAAGGGGGAGCAGAGTCTGTCAAAGGAAGAGATGAGAAGCAGAAGGCGGAAGAGGGAGCTGCACCTACAGATGGGGCAGAACCTGCTCAGGAGCAGGTGGACTCTGTTTCACTTGAAACATACCGGGAAAAGCTCTACGTTGAAGTGAGTCTGACCAAAGCTTGTATCATTGTGTCGGTTTTGCTGTTTTCTTGAGGCTCACACTTGCTCACACTTGAGGCTCAGGGGGAGAGGTAGGCATTTTGTTAAACTCAGAAAACTGGCAGACATATGTCCCTTGTGCTGCAGCAAGGTAAGTGTGAAATCCAAATTAATTTGTTTCAGCCTGGAATCTGTTAGCAGAAATCCAGCCATCACATAGCCACATGCGGGACTTCTGTCTGGGATGTCTTTAGCATTGCTTGCAGACTCTGGAGGGATCAGCTGAATTAATTGTGCCTCAGATAATGTTAAACACACTTCATAGCCAGGGAAGTTATTACTAGAGCTCTGTTAGCAGCAGGCTGCCACTGTGGTTGTGTGTGTGCCCATATGAAAATGTACCTCAGAAACCATCTCTGTCAGTCTCAGCCTCAGGATTTCTTCGTGTGTTTTCACTGCAACTGTCTTCTCTGAATTTCTGCAGGTTTACAGGCTGCTGGATTCAATGGTGAGTGAAATGGTGTCTTTATTTGAGGATCTAAAGCAGTAACATGCTCTGAAGCGGGAGAGTGAAGCCCTTTGTATGTAGAAATAGACTTGCTTTAAAAAAAATAAATAACCATATTTCCACAGATGGAGTGGAGATTCTTCTTTCTGAAGTGATTCAGTGATTACAAATACTGGGCTGCCTCTTTTCTGACACACTGTGATGTGAGACTATTGCTAGATCATCTGTTACTGCTGCAGATGATGCTTGCCAAGAAGAGACAAGGCAAGAAATATCACCACCTCAGAAAACGTTAAGACTGGAAAATACTGGTATTTCTGCTAAAGGAGAATTTAAAAGTGCCAGTCAACACGAGGTATGTTCTTTGTGTCTTGATTGTGCTTGGCTGGCAGGTGAGCGAGCAGGGTGTTCCTTGTACTCATGAACACTGGTACCAGGACAAATCCATCCTGGTTTTTATCATATTTTTGGCTGCTTGTCCAGTCTCCTCTTGGGACTTGCTGATAGGAGGCTTCTCTGAGGCATTCTGGATCCCAGTAAAAGCACTGTCCCGAGGGGTGTGCCACCCTGCCTGGTTTTGCACTCACAAATTTCCTCCTTGTGCTGATCTTGCCATCTCTTTCCATTGAGCTCCAGGTACCCTTGCCCCATTCTGAGCCAGGTTTTACGTGCTTCCTGCCAAGACTAATCACTCTTGAATTAAATGAGTGAAATTTGTGCTCTAAAAGTTGTGAGCCGTGGTAAGGCCTTGTGTTAGAGCCACCCCTCCTGTCCGTCCATCTGCCCGTGTGTCTGGGCTCATCACCGTGTTCCATCTGTGTGCATCACTGCTGGAACGGGGCTTTTTGTGGAGGCATGCCAGGCCTGAGTGTGGCACGTTGGACTTCACTTGCAGCAGGTTCCCAGGGCAGAGTGAGCTGTGTGGGGGGTCTGTCTTGGCCCGGTGTCAGTAAGTGCCACCTTCCTGCTAAAGCAGCTGGACAGCATTCCCCAGAAAGGCTTTGGCCCCGTAGAGCAGTGACATCAGTGTACATCATTAACTGGGGATGGTGATCCCACTGGAGCTCTTAGGCAGCAGATGCCTGTCCGTGCTGAGCATGGCTCAGCCACGGGGTCAGTGCCTCTAGGTGTGTCCCTTGGGCACGTGCCCTGTCCCTGGGCTGGCACACGGCTTGGAGCCGCACATGTAACGTGAAATGACTGCTCCTTCTGCTGAGCTGGTGTCTTCTGCTTTCTCATTCTAACTCCTTTGCTGTCCCTGGGGAGAGGATCTGTTCCTCGCCTTGGCTCCCAGCAGTACCATGGCAAAGAACAGCTTGGTTTTTTCACTGGCCAGGTGAGGCCCCTCATGTTTTGAGATGTTTTCTCTTAGTGGGGCTGTGGGGAAGCGTTTTGGCTTCTGCAACAGCAGGAGCCTCCTCTGGCTTAGCGGGCACAGACCCACAGAGGGAATGTCTCTGCTCAGCATTCCTGGAGTGAGAATTTCAGCAACATTTTGAGAATTAGGAGGAAAAAGGCCTGAAGTTGGGGTGTGTCTCACAGGCTCTGACAATAGCTCCTGCCTCCCTGGAGATGATTATCAGCTTGTGAATCTGCCCAACTCAAACTGCTCAAGCCATCTGTTTCTAGGAGAGAGGGAGTCTGCACGTTCTAGAGGCAACGTGATTGTCTCAGAGGCAGGGATCCTTTCATTTAGTAGTTTTACCTTAAAGGATGGCAAAGCCCACCCCATGTCTCCATGGATCCATATCTTCAGTCCAGCCTATTGAAACCAGGCTCCATGTGTTCATCTACCCACAGGAAAATCTGTTAATACGCCACCAGGTAGAGGAAAGTTTTACATCAGTCACGTACAATGGAAGAATGTCCTGTGCTGGCATCTTCCCTTCCGAGGGAGGAGCCTGGTGGCAGAGGGGCAGGTGGGTGGCATAGGAGTTCTGCAAAGAAGAACAAACCTGAGAATAGTCTAATTTCTTGTCATAATTTTTTGTCATAAATATTGCCAGTGCCTCTTCCAGCCTTAGACAAGAGTGTCCTCAGGGGACAAGGTACAAGCAGCATGCAGGAAGGGATGTGCTGGGCCAACAACTGTGATACTCTGCTGTCTGGCTGCTGCAGCTTTTTCTGAGCCAGCTGCTTTTTTTTTTTTTTTCCCTTTTGCATTGATTTGTGGAAGTAACACAACGGGAACTGCAGTGGTATTAGAGCTGGCTTCCAGAGAGCAGCTTTAGAAACATATACCTCTCATTTACAGGCCCAGGGTGAGACGTGGGCTCTGTCCTTAGCACAGAGACCCTCAGGTCTGTCAGCCCTGCACTCTGCAGGACCCTGTAAGGCTGAGTCCTTGCAGCCAGGCAAGGAAATTATTCCTTCTCCTCTCCCAAAGGCAGGCATTATTTGTATTAGTGTTAATAATTTGTGTTGTGTTTGCTAAATAACCGAGGTGAGCGACCTTCCTGGCCTTGGGAGTTGCATTCCCAACCCATCACGTGAGTGGGGCCTGAAGACACCATCACCACCACCAGAGAGGATGGGAAGAGGGGGAGTTGCAGGAAAATGCTGCAAGCAGAAGGTTACAGTGCATTTCCAGAGGTTTCTCAATGGCAGAGGGGGTCTGGGTGAGCAGCCAGGCTCTGCTGAGGGCAAGCAGTGCTTTGCTGGGTCCCATTCCCACGGTGGGGTTTTGGGCCACCCAGCAAAGAAAACCTACATTTGTACAGCTCCAAAAACACCTCCTGAGGTGTTTTCCCCACGGAGAGGTTCACTTTGCTTATAAAAAAAATCACTGCCTGAAGAAAGGCAAGCTGTCTGCCTCACCATCTGACACAGTGAAGCAGGAGCATTGGGAATGGAGGAAGAGGAAAGCTTGGAGAATGCCTGCCACTTCCCGAGCTGGGATGTTCTCCGGGCTGACCTGTGGAGGGTTTGGATGCTGGATATGCTCTTTTCCCACGCTGCGGCTGGGAGTGGGGCTAGATGCTTATTCAGCCTGCATGGCCAGAGCCCGTTGGGAATGTCAGGCTGCTGAGATCTGCAGAGCCCCCAGAGGCACATGGCCTCCCCCGAGACCCAAGGCAGCACCCTGGGGCAAGGTGGATCTCAGCTCTGCACTTTGTGTGGCGGGAGCAGCGGCAGGAAGGCAGGAGCCCCTCCTCCCCCCTCCCCCCCTCCGAATGTCTCAGCACCCCCGAGACGCTTTCCATCGTGGAAAATGTCAGTGATATTAAAAAGATTATATATATCCATAATACTTGAAGGGCTGTCAGTGATTAAAATGGAAGGCAGAGGCCGGGAGAGAGGGGGTGGCATTGAAATGATCGAGAGACATGACTTATTTTGTCATGTCATCTGATGCCTCCCTCTCTCCCCCCAGCCAGGCTTCGGGAGCTGTTCAGAGCAGGGGAAGAACCCGCTCCAAATTTAGATCCTAGGGGAAAAAAAAAAAAAAAAAAAAAAAAATTTTAAAAAACCAAAA
>VZTA01002141.1:155467-182346 GCA_013398855.1 Mohoua ochrocephala | reverse complement strand
CACCTCTCCTGTGCCCCCCGCATCCCCGCTGCGCCGCCCGCGTCCCCTGAATTCTCCTGCGACGTCCTGTACCCTTCCTGCATCTCCTCTAGATCCTCTGCATCCCCCTGTATCATCCCTAAATCCTCCTCGCACTCCCGCAGCCTCTGCACGCCTTTACATACTCTGTACCCCCTTTCTGCATCCCTTTCGCACCTTCTGCATCCCAGCACGCCAGCCCTGCATCCCTCCCGCATCCCCATACCCAGGCCCCGCATCTGCCCTGCAGCAGAAGGGTCTCCCTGGTCCCCTCCTGCCCCTCACTCCCCTCACCATAAAGAGCCTGTGCCCCACTGCCCGCACCCACCGCACGGGGTGGGACTGTTCTCTCTGAGGGCACGTAGGTCAAGTCCCACAGATGCTGCTCCTGCACTCGCAGCTGTTGAGTGTGCCCCCAAAGTGTGCTGACTGGGGGCAGCCCTGGGAATGGCCTTCACCCCGCCGTGAGTGGGGTGTGCCAAACTGGAGAACAACCTCCTCTGAGCCTCCAGTGAGTGGGAAGGCCTTGTAAGCTCCTGGGGGGATTGGAGTGGACTGAGACCCAGCAGAGCCACCCGGGGCTGGGGCTGAGAATGATTCCCTTGGCGTGGGGAGTGAATAGTGGGGAGCAGCACCCTGTCCTGGGGCACGGCAGGACTTGGGGTGGTGGTGCTGCTGCTTTGGGCTGTCATGGCTCTGTCCAGAGGCTGAGCTTTGTTGTGGTGAGCAGGGAACCCCTGAGCCTGTTTGGTGTCACAGGCACACATTTCTAACGGGAGTCGCAGCCATGGCCACGGTGGGGACACCCGGCCCCCCCAGCGTCCCTCGTCACACCAACCGCCTGATTAACGAAAAGTCCCCGTACCTCCTGCAGCACGCCCACAACCCCGTGGATTGGTAAGAGCAATGGGAGCCTTTCCCCCTCCTCCTCCTCCTCCCCCTCCTCCTCCTCTTCTCCCTGTGCCCGTGGGGCTGAGGGACTCTTGTCTTCCCCCCACAGGTACCCTTGGGGTCAGGAAGCCTTTGATAAAGCAAAGATAGAAAACAAGCCGGTATTCCTGTCAGGTAACCAGAAACAAGATCTATTTCATGTTCCCACATGTTGTTCAGTAGATGATCAGATAAGCTGAGCTGCATCCCGAGCTGGTGTGTGAGTAGCCATGTAGGTGTGGATGACCACCAAGCAAGAGAGGGCCACGTGCTGGAGTAGCTCTCTCTGAAAATGGGCTACATCCACAACCAGAGTCCTTGGCCGGCTTTTAAGAGCCAGAGCTGGAGAGTCCAGGAGACTTTTCTCCTCCATCTCTTCTCCAGGGAGGCAGCAGCTGTTGCCCGTAGCAAGGCTCCCCATCTCTGACTGTTCTCCCCATCATGTGTTTCCTCCTCCCTGCAAAGGACCATTCCTCACTCATCTGAGCTTGTTTGCAGTTGGCTACTCCACCTGCCACTGGTGCCATGTCATGGAGGAGGAGTCCTTCAAGAGCAAGGAGATCGGGGAGATCATGAACGAGCACTTTGTGTGCATCAAAGTGGATCGTGAGGAGCGGCCAGATGTGGACAAAGTGTACATGACCTTCGTGCAGGTGAGGGAGGCACAGGCGGGGCCCAGGAGGCTTTGACTGGCTCCCTCAGGGTGTTGTTCGTTGTCATGTTCCTCAGGCAAGAGGAACCAGTGTGTGGGGTGGTCTGGATGGGTCACAAGGGTGGAGAGAAGCACACATCTCTCTTTGAGTGAGGCTCTGCGATGTGCTTGAAGAGCACAGAGCAGGTGCCTCTTGAGTGACCTCGGTGCACACGTGATTTGTCTTTCAGGCCACCAGTGGTGGAGGTGGTTGGCCCATGAGTGTCTGGCTGACGCCAGACCTCAAGCCCTTTGCTGGGGGGACCTATTTCCCTCCTGAAGATGGAGTTCACCGTGTTGGCTTTCGGACTGTGCTGCTCCGGATCGCAGAGCAGGTGCGGGGCAGGAATGGTGTAGCAGGCAGGGCTAAACCAAAGGGGGCACAGGGAAATTGGTCTGGGCTTGAAGGGTGACTGAATTAGGAGATTCAGTTGTGAGGAAGAGTAGCCCAGAGAACAAGCCAGAGCTTCGGCTGGGTTAGAGGTGGGTTTGAGCTGATTTGGGGAGGGTGATTGAGAACTGGAGGTGTGGTTTGGACTGGTGCAAGGCAAGAAGAAGAACCGTCTTTTTCCCTTTGCATCTTAGTGGAAGGAGAACAAAGATGCCCTGTTGGAGAGCAGCCAGAGGATTCTGGAAGCATTGCGGCACACATCTGAGATCCGTGTGCAGGGCCAGGAGTCGCCCCCACCACCCAAAGAGGTGATGGACACCTGTTTCCAGCAGCTCTCCAGATCCTATGATGAGGACTATGGCGGCTTTTCCAAATCCCCCAAGTTCCCCACCCCAGGTCAGTCTGGTCTCTGCTACTGAGACCTGCCGTGGGGCAGACAGCACCGTGGGGGGCAGAGCCCACCCCACAGCCTCCCATTTTCTCCCTGTGTTTCAGTGAATTTGAATTTCCTGTTCACGTACTGGGCCCTGCACCGAACAACTCCAGAAGGTGCCCGGGCACTGCAGATGGCTCTGCACACCCTCAAGATGATGGCTCATGGGGGCATCCATGACCACATTGGTCAGGTAGGAGTAAATCCTTGGGGGTAAGCCCCTGTCATGCCCAGGAGGTGTGGGGTGGAGATGTGGGGTAGAGATGTGTCCACATGGTCTCTGCAGGGGTTTCACCGCTACTCCACCGACCAGCACTGGCACGTCCCTCACTTTGAGAAGATGCTCTACGACCAGGGGCAGCTGGCAGCCATGTACAGCAAAGCCTTCCAGGTACAGCTCTGGCATCCCTCTGTGGGGCTCCCACTCCTGCAGGCTGTGGAGGACTGGCCTGGTTTGGAGAGCAGCTTCAAAGCCTATTCCCCAAGATACTGCCCATCCCATGGGCATGGAGCAATCCAACGCTCCCCTTCATCTCCTGGTGTTTATCCAGAAGTGCTGCACAAACCCGTGACCGTGTAGCCCCGGGGCTTTGAGCATAATGGGGGAGGGAACAACCTTTGGGCTGGTCTTTGCAAGTCAGCAAACAGTGCTGCTGCCTCTGACCTCAACATAACTCCAGCATTGCTCTCCACTGCCCTTTGTAGATAAGCAGTTATTCACTGATAGTAGATTTCTGTTGAAGATCTTACTCTGAATCCATTCCACATTTAAAATCCTTGGACTTTCAAATGCTCCTTTGCCAACTCTTCAAATTGAAATCTCTCACCGTACCTTGCTGTGTCTCTTGCCTCGCCCCTGCCCTTGTAACACCGATGTCCACCCTGTGCCTCCCACAGATTTCTGGTGATGAATTCTTTGCTGATGTTGTCCGAGACATTCTGCTCTATGTCTCACGGGACCTGAGCGACCAAGTAGGTTCTTCCCTGAGCTGAGCCAAAGGGAGCCGCTTACCCTGCCCTGGGATGTGGCTCGGGGCTGTTTTTCCCTGCTTTCCCTCCCAGCTGAGCTCAGTCTGGAGCACTGCTGAGGCTCATTAGCCAGACTGCCAGCTCTGCAGTGATGGAGAGCTGGCTGAAAGCGCTGTCCTGGAGCTGGAGGATCTCTCCATTTGCTCTTTTCCCAGGCAGGAGGTTTCTATAGTGCAGAAGATGCAGATTCCTACCCGACCACCACATCCGGAGAGAAGCGAGAAGGAGCTTTCTGTGTGTGGACAGCCGAGGAGCTCCGGGCTCTCCTCCCTGACCCTGCTGAGGGGGCCACAGAGGGGACAACCTTGGGAGATGTCTTCATGCACCACTACGGAGTGGAAGAGGCTGGCAATGTGGACCCCATGAAGGTGAGGGAGAGCAAAGACTTGTCCGGTGCCAGGAGCACTGGTGGGGGACCTGCATCCCTAGGCCTGGAGGGATGGCAGAGCAGCCCCAAAACGCTCAGAGTCCAACACCTCCCAAGCCCGATGGTGTTCATAGAACGTGTCTCCCTCTCCCTTCAGGACCCCCATCAGGAGCTGAAGGGCAAGAATGTCCTCATTGCCCGCCGCTCCCCGGAGCTGACGGCAGCCCGGTTCGGGCTGGAGCCGGGCCGGCTGAGGGCCCTGCTGCAGGAGTGCCAGCAGAGACTGTCCTCAGTCCGGGCCCAGCGGCCGCGGCCACACCTGGACACCAAGATGCTGGCGGCGTGGAATGGTGAGAGGCGGCTCCGCTCTGGGAGCCTTGGCCGGACCCCCACCAGGGCCTGGTAGCAGCAGGTCCTGCTGGGACTGGGGAGCTCCCACAGAGGCACTGGGTAGGCTGGAGTCGGGAGCTGCGATCAGGGGCTGTGTGGAAGCAGTCCCACACCTGCAAGGCTTAGGAGTGTCAGGATACTGTTATGGATTTATTTCCTTGCCCAGCTGCCAGCAGAGTGCAGCAAAACTCTTCCCCTGGCTCAGTCCAGCTCCTCTGGCTGGGCTGTGGGGAAGGGGACTGAGCTGGGGACCCAGGACGCTGGTGGGCACAGAGCCCATCCCTACTGCTGCATGGGTGGAGTATGACAGCTCTGTGTCTGGGGGTCCTGCCACAGGGAATAACTGCAGGACCCCAGGCGCTGTTCACAGCAGTAAATTCCTGGATGTTTGGGTCTGGAGCTGGCATGGGCTGGAGTTATCCTGCAAACTGGAATAGTCTTGAGCCCCGTATCTGCCCACAAGTGAAGGCTCAGCTCTTGCTGGCCTTACAATACTCTGCCTGTCTCTTTGGCGACAGCAAGTGACTTCATTAGTGATTTGAACCAAGCAGAAGAGCTGAGAGCTGACCTGCTGGCATCAGGGAGGACGAGCTTCACGTTGACCATCCTTCAAAGGACTGACAGTGATCCTCTCACTGGTTCCGTGTGCCCCCCCCGACCTGTCTCGGTGTCTCTGCCTCCGCAGGGCTGATGATCTCGGGCTTTGCCCAGGCTGGGGCTGCCCTGGCCGAGCAGGGATACGTGAGCAGGGCTGCACAGGCAGCTGCCTTCCTGAGGACACACCTTTTCGACCCCGACAGCGGGAGGCTGCTGCGGAGCTGCTACCGGGGCAAGGACAACTCAGTGGAGCAGAGGTGAGTGTCAGAGAGTCCACAGACTTGACTGGCCACCTGCAGGTGCTGCCCAGACCCCCAGCAGTCCCTGTCCTCTCTTCCAGGCAGGACTGAAGCGGGAGGGAGAGAGGCCGTTTGTTTTGTACAGAGCTCTGGTGCACTTTAGGAAGGATTAGTGTGCCCCAGCCAGTGAGGAATTGAGGAAAAGGAATTGAGGTCAAAACCTTTCCCGTTCCTTATCTTTCATGCTGGCAAGTGTCTTCCCCCGCCTTCCCCTCCTGTACAGAACCCTGAGGCTGAGTTGTGTGATGGCACAGCCACTGCTTTGCTTGGTGGCATCTCCTTGGGTAGTAGAGACCAGTAAGCAGGGCTTTGCTGGGTTGGAGAACATTTCCAACCTGCTCAGTTTAGAGATTCTGATTGTCCTTCCCTGTCTGCCACTGCAGCGCTGTGCCCATCCAGGGCTTCCTGGAGGACTATGTCTTTGTCATCCAGGCACTCTTTGACCTGTACGAAGCCTCGCTGGAGCAGGGCTGGCTGGAGTGGGCCCTGCATCTCCAGTCCATGCAAGACAAGCTCTTCTGGGACCCTAACGGCTTTGCTTATTTCTCCACCGAGGCTGGCGATCCCTCCCTGCTCCTGCGTCTCAAGGATGGTGAGCTCAGGGACCTGGCCACGCTTTCCTTGGGTCGTGGTGTGGGAGGACAGGGCTGTGGGGTGGTGAGGCACTGGGCCGATGGCAGCTGTTGTCCCTTGCAGACCAAGATGGAGCAGAGCCCACCCCCAACTCTGTCGCTGTCACAAACCTGCTCCGAGCGGCTTGTTACTCCGGTCATATGGACTGGGTGGAAAAAGCTGGGAAGATCTTGGCTGCCTTCTCAGAGAGGCTGCAGAAGATCCCAATAACCCTGCCAGAGATGGTCCGGGCCACTGCTCTCTTCCATCACACCCTCAAACAGGTATGGGCTGGGGCTCCCTGTCCCCTGCAGGACCTGCTGTAGGGAGCGGGGCTGGCAATGGCGTGGGTGCAGTCACAGCTCTGTTTTCTCCCTCCTGCCACCCACCCTCCCCCTGGACAGGTCGTCATCTGTGGGGACCCCCAAGGAGAAGACACCAAAGAGATGCTGCACTGCGTCCGCTCTGTCTTCAGCCCAAACAAGGTAGAGGTGCCCCCTGCCTGCCAGCCCTTCCCTGGCCTCTGCTGCCTGCACTGCTGGTGCTTCATCCTTTCTCCCAGTGCAGCGGTTGCATCTGTCCTTCTCCTCTGTTCTGCCTCTCTTCTGGGAAGCATCCTGTCCTTTTCATAGCTAAGCACAGCCAGCAGGGCCACAGCCGAGCCCTTGCACCCCTCTCCCGGAACAGAGCATGGGCAGCCCATCCCAGAAGTGGCTGCAGCAGTGGTTGTTATTGCTGCTGGCTGTTTGCACTGCTCTCAGCCTGAGTCCAGTGCTTTTCCAAGGGGAAACCTTTCATTCCGGTGTGAATGTGTCATGCCTGGTGTGGATGTGTCATGTCCTGCGCAGACCCCGTCGGTGTCTGGGTCACCTGCTGCCTGGAGACACCCTGGCATCCTTGGAAGGGGTGAGGCAGTGCCTCACTCCAGTTCTGGGTACCACCAGCTGGGAGAGGCTGGCTTTTCCCAGAGCTTTTCTCCCATTCAGCAGCTGTTGCTGGGTATTGGGGTTCTTGCCTGGCTCTGCTTGTTCTCATCCCTGCTTTGAGATATGTCAGTGCATCCTACAGAGGGGCTGGAGTTGTTGGCTGCATCTGGAGCTGGCAGGGAAGGGCAGCGCAGCAGCTGGTGCCCACCAGGTTTGGTGGGCAGTGTCCCTGCCTTGGGGATAATGGCTTTGACCTCAGCAAAGCTGTGGAGCCCAGGGAAATAAGACTGGGCTGCGAGTGACGGGGCTCAGTGTTTGGACTGGATCCATCCCTGGCCATTGGGTTCTGGTGCCAGGGACTGGTGTGTTCAGTGTCAGTATGGGGGGAGCTGAGGCCAAAGCACCACTTTACCTCTGTAACAGCAGCTCGGATGAACTGGGGAGGGCTGAGCCATCAGCATGGGATCCTCTGCTCTGTCCTCACGTTAGCTCAGCCCACGGGGGTGTCACCCCTGACCCTCTGCCCGTGTGCCCAGTGATGTTTTAATGCCAGCACTGGAGGAGGGACACATAACCAGGGGCACGAGTGGGGCACACAGCTCTCTGTCCTTCCTCTGCCGACACCTGTCAAGCAGTGTCCTCGTTCCATGCAGGTCCCTATTTTGTGTGCGAGTCCTCTGTTCCCACACTCTTCCTCTATCCCTTTGAAGGATTACACTGGGTGACCCAGTTTGCAGGAACGGGAGCCCAGCACCACTGGTAACAGCCCTCTGCCCCAGCTGGTTCAGCCCTTGGTTCCCTGAGCCCACACTGGCAGCTTTGGGGTCTTGAGCAGAACAAATACTCGGCCCTGTCCTCTCCTTCCCTGCAGTCTGGCTCCCTCCTGCCAAGCTGGGAACAAGCCTGGCTGGCGGGGATGCTCCTTCCCCGGGGGAGGGTCTTTCACCCCCAAGCCTTTGCATTCCTTGGAGAAGGGAGGAAGATGAGGGCTGGGTATCCTGGATGGATATTTCCAAGGGGGAGTGAAGCCATGGTCGTGCCTGTCAGGGCTGCTTGTAGAGGAGCTATGCTTGGAGGGGTATGTGAGAGGCTGCAGCTGGAGGCGGGCAGCAGGCAGGGTGGGAGTCCAGCCCTGCTTGCCCCTTGTGTGTTCTTCATGTTGCAATGATGGCATGGAGCCAAAGCTGTTCCAGCTTGGGTTTGTTTCCTGGAAGAATTGTGGCAGGAGGGAAAAGCTTTCCCCCAGAAGGGCTGTGGACGCATATCTCCCCTTCCCCGAGCATGAGTGCGCAGGAGTGGTAGGAGCATCATCTCTGGCAGTAGCAATGGCTCCTCACCTTGCAGAGGTGATGGGAGGAAGGGGGGAGAATTCCACTTCTCAGAGGGTTGCACTACCTTTGGGAGCAGCCCACTGCCTCCCAACAGCCGTCCCTCTTTCCATGCTGCATCACACAGACATGAGCGTGCTCCTGTTCCCACCTGCCTCCATCCCCCTCCAGCTGCTCCCCAGATCTCCTTCCCCACCACGGGAAGCTGCCCTAAGCAGAGCAGCCCTGGGTCACCTGCTCCAGGGGCATGGCTGGTTTGGGAATTGCCTTGGCCAAGGAGGTGGGGGAACATCCCTGTGTCCCCTGCGCCCCCACTCCCTCTGTGCCAGCAGGGTGCTGGGGGCCAGGCTTGCGTGCAGGAACACAATTAATTAGGTCGTTCCAGTAATTAATTCCTTACAAACCTCACCCTGAAATCCTTGCTGTAATGAGATGTGGATGATAAAATGGCATTGAGGTCGTGATTTTCAATGGACCCTGAGTCTGGAGGAGCTCTTTTCTGCAGGCAGCTCTGTGGGGATGCAAGTGGGGGTGATGCCGATAGCTGTTCCTGGGGTGTCCTGGTGCTGGGAGCAGAGAGGGTTGGGTTCCTGCTCTGGGGCTGGATCCCAGCTCCTGGTATAGATCTCTGTCCCGTTAATGGTCTTTAGGGTAATTATGGAGGATCCCATTATCTCCTCGACTGCAGAGCGCTTGTCTGCTGCTCGCCTTCGTCCTGGCCCCGCGAGAGGACCTTGGGGAGCTTGTGAGAAAAATGAATAATGAATTTCAGATTGGACATGAATTGGTAATTAATCACTCCTGGAATTAATTCCAGACAAAGGCGAAGGGGGGGAGGAGGTTGAGAGGAGCAGGAGGCAGGCAGGGAGACGGGCTGAGCCAGAGCTGGGTCAGGCAGATGCGGGGTGATGGGGGACAGGACAGGACTGCAGCAGCCACTATCCAGGGCAGGGACTTGGGGATGTGATGCCCCCCTGGGGACACAAGGGTGTGGGCAGCCCCTGCCAGGCATGAGTGAGACTGTGTGGGTGTCTCTGGATGTCAGTGCTGGGTCTTCTGCTGGCCCTGGTGTAGAGGATGCTGCGTGCTGGCTGAGTGGTGCCATGGAGATGTGTGTGCTGTGAGAGGCAGCATTTGGTGTCAGCGTCCCTTGGTGGCACTGGCGTGAGTAGCAGGGACACGTTGCGAGTGTGTCCTTGCTCGGCAGGCACACGCAGGGCTGGGATCGGGGTGGGCAAGGGAGAGCCGTGTGCTCCAGCAGCAGGATGTTCCCTCGGTGCCTTGGGAAGGGCCAGCCCTTTGCTCACCCTCTGCATCTGTGTCGGCATGAGGCTCGCTGCCA
Source organism: Mohoua ochrocephala (assembly GCA_013398855.1). Taxonomy (NCBI): domain Eukaryota; kingdom Metazoa; phylum Chordata; class Aves; order Passeriformes; family Acanthizidae; genus Mohoua; species Mohoua ochrocephala. Next base: position 172,993 of record VZTA01002141.1, on the reverse strand, counting down.
GCTCCTGGCCTTTCTCCTGATTAGCCTGCAAGCCCTGAGGCTTTAGCAAACATTTTCCCTTTCAGAAAAGCTAATTATCCTAGCAGCCCGGTCATCACCCCTGGCTAGTGCTGCCTTGTGAGCTGGGAGAGCCCCTGACCCCACTACTCATTGCTGCCTGAGTTTTTTTGGGAAGTGTGGGGAGGGCAGGAGGAGCTGGGCTGCAGGTGGGATGGGGCAATGCTGCAGCTGTTTCTGGGGCTGTCCCTGGGCTGGGCAGGTGTCCCCAAGGAGCTGGCGGGGCTGGGATGTGCTGATCCCTGTGCTTCATCCTGGCTGCCAAGCGTCCAGTGGTTAAGGGAGGCAAAGCTGCCACATCTCCATCACGCTTCTTCCTGCACCGGCATTGTAGGGATGTGACCACTGGGGGACCCTGGCAGAGGGCAGAAGTGGGTCCCTTCAACTCCCCGTCCTCTCCCCATTTTGGGAGAGTGTGTGGGGGGACATGCCTCAGCATGTCAGGGGGGTGGGAAGGACCAGCTGGCAGGCACTGGCTGTGCTCTCTGGCTCTCACGGCTCCTTCTCTGGGCAGGTGCTGATGGTCGCAGATGGAGACAGCGCTGGGTTCCTCTACCGCCAGCTGCCTTTCCTTTCATCCCTGGAGAGGAAGGATGGGAAAGCCACCGCCTACATCTGCAGCAACTTCACCTGCTCCCTGCCTGTCACCTCTGTCCAGGAGCTGCGTGGGATGCTCAGCCCGTGAGCCCCTCAGTCCTGCTGCCTGCAGGAAGGCAAGAGTGGGACAGACTGGCATGGGAACATGGGAGAACCCCATAGTAGAGCCGCCCTGAGCACCATCCCAGGTGGTTCCTAGCAGTGCAGTGGGGCTGTGCCCTTCCCCACCTGCAGCAGGTCAGTGTCTGCTTGCACTCATGCTCCAGCAGCATCTCAGCACAACTGACACTGGTCCTGCGTGCTGTTTTTGGCACGGCCAGGAGACACCCACCGAGGAGCAACTCCTGCCCCTGCACACACACTCGCTTCTCGCGTCTTCTCGCTGAGGAAAAGGAAAATAAATTAAATATAAATCCCAGTGTTAATGAAGAAGTCAGATGGGAAAACTATTAGGGTTCCTATAGCAACCCAGGGTAACACTGTCAAAAGCACCTGGATGACTTGGGAGTCAAGTGCTGTTGAAAGTGTTACTGGCTACGACAGCTGTGGTGTTTTTCCATTACAGAGGATATTGTAACATACATTAACTTAATATACAGTGCATGAAAAAAACCTGCTGATTACAACCGATGAAAACTTTATTCTCCCTTTCCTCCCCTCCTTCCCTCCTTGTCCTCCCTGCTTCCAAATGACTGAGTACCAGGTTTTCAGCATCCCTCTGACGCCCTGGGCTCCCCCAGCACAGCACCCCACACCCCAGCTGGCTGGGTGCCATCATCTGGCAGCAAAATGGCACTGCCCACTGGCTTTCCAGTGGGTCGTGCCAGGATTTGGGGGTAACTAGCCAGGAGAAATGCCTTTGAAGTCAAATTGGAATTTTGCACTTCATCTGAATGCTTTCTGTGCTTGTGGAAGAGGAGGGGTTTTGTTTTCTCTCCTCTCTTGCTTTTAAAAGCTGAAGTGTTTCTGGAAATCCAGCTGAAAATTGCTGGTTTGGCAGATGGCTGTCTGCTTCCCTCTGGGGTTTTTTGGCTTTTTTTTTTTTCCTTTTTTTTTTTTAACTTGGCATCTCTGCTGCGGGGATTGATTTGACACCCATCCTCAGGAGTGCTCAGAGCAAGTTGGTTTGTGTCTGCCGGGAGAGCATCCTCGGAGAGCAGGGCTGGTGCTGAGTGCCTGTGGGGAAGCCCACATGTCTCAGATGCCACAATGGCAGCTGTCCCCGGGGTGGCACGGGGCTGGGGTGATGTGCTGAGCTCATTTCGGTGCCCACCAGCCCCCTGTGGCACAGACACAGGGTCCTTTCCTCTCACACCGTGTTGCTTGTTGACATCTCTGTGAGCAGCCCCCAGGCAGAGCTTTGCTGTGAATCTCTGTCAGGATGAATTGGGTTCACCTCTCCATAAAAAATAAACAAAACAAAAAAGAATGAGAAGTTATTTGTGATGAATAACTGCTGTTGTGGCACCTCTGTCCTCCCGGCGCCTCTGCCTTGTCCCTGGGTGCTGGTGGCCATGTCCTGTGCTTCCCACGCTCTGCCTGTCCCTGGAGCTACCCCTGGGCTTTATGGCCTTAGCAGGGGGTGGCTTTGTGTGAGTCCTACTGCAGTCCCCCTTCTGGACCCCTTGGCCAGGCTCGGTGCTGGGGCACCCAGGGATGCTGCTCCTCTTTGGTGGCCGTGGTTAAACCCTCCCAGTGGTGCTTCCTGTCCTGTCCTGTCATCCCTTTCCTGTCACCAACCCTCTGATTTCACGGCAAACACTGTTTTGCTGCAAGGGTTGTTTTCTGGAGCAGTTACCAGGAGACAGGGCTGGTGGGTGCTGCCCAGCCTGCCCAGGCTCTCAGGAGGATGGTGGAATGTTATCTCTGGGCTCAGGGGTCCTGTGCCACTTCAGAGTGCCTATTTTCCTGATCCCTTCCCGCATTCCCTTTGTTGGCAGACGCGGGGGCTTTCTCCACCAGTGCAGAGGCTCAGGGTGGCTGGAGGCAGCATCCTGTACTCCCCCTGCTCCTTTCTGGCTTCAGAGCTGTCAAAAAAGCTCTCCAAAAACACATCACATAATTGATGTGCTGCTTTTTCCCCACAAACACTTAGGTTTGCCATCAGGCTGCTCCAGAGGGTACAGGGGGGCTTCCTCCTGCCCAGGGCTGTGGATGGGGAGAAACGGGTTTTCCCTTGGTGTCTTTTTAATTTAAAGACCCGCTTTAACATTTAACACTTACATCGGGGGATGTGCAGGGCACCCCATTGCTCAGACCACCAAGGCAGATGGGAGGCCTGACACCCACCATGCCCCTTTGTGGGGTCCAGGACACATGGGCTGAGGGGGAGGCAGCGCCAGCAGCCACCCTTGCTGTGCTAATGAGGCTCTCCCTGTAATTAAAGTTCCCTGGAAAACCCAGCACTGGTTCTGGATCTCTCGGCTTTTATCTCCTGTGGCATTGATGTGACATCAATAGGAGATGGGCTTTGAAAGCTGTTTGTTGTGGGGGATGTTGCATCTGCGGGAGAGGGGGGATGGAGAAGGGTGTCCCAAGCCTGGATCCAACCGTGCTGCAATGTCAATACCCCTGTCCAAAACACACCTGAGGGTGCAATTTGGGCATGCCAGCCTCTGAGAAGCTACATTGGGCAAAATAATGAGGTTTCTTAACCTGGGCACATGGTTCATTGACACATGTGCACCGAGATCTGGCACAGCTGAGCACCCCATCGCCCCACGCTTGGGTGGCCAAACAGTCAACACCTGAGCACTGATTTGCTTATGCCTGAGTGGCTGATTAGCTCCTGCCTGAGAGTTATTTTGGGCATGAGCAGGCAGGTTTTGGTAGCTGGGGGTGCTGCAGGAGGAGGCTGGGAAGCGTTGCTCAGTGGTTGCTCTGAAAGTGACGGAGAGGCTCCGTAGTGCCCCAGAATATCGGGGGAGCCTATGACAGGCAGGTGCAGGGGAGCAGGAGGTGTGGGGCTGGTATGAGGAGTCCCTCCAAGCCAATCCTGTGCTGCTGAGCCCAGTTACTCCAGCATTCACCAACAGGGAATGTGCAGCCAGCAAGCTGCCGTGGTGAATCCCCCGAGTTCCAGCCTCCTCTCCTGGGTAATTTGGGGTGCTTGCTGGGGTCCCCTTGCAGCAGGAGGTGGGTGGGTTGCACCAACCCTCCTCTGGCATCCCATGGAGCATCTGCAGGCAGTGGAGGGGGCCGGGGGGCTCAGCAGCTCCTGCTACCCCTCCCTGCCCCAGCATTCGCCTTGCACAGGTGTTCACGCCATCCAGCTCCAAGTAATTCCAGTATTCCTGACAAGTGAATTTGCAGCTGAGGCTGGCCGACACTTGCTCAAAATGTGCTTCTTTCTTTTTAAACTGACTGTCCATGCAGATGGGTGCCAGGGACCAAGGGGACACAGCCAGGCTGTGCTGTGGGGACTCTGTGGGAGTGTCCCCTGTGGCTCAGCTGCTGCTTTTCCCTCCCACAAAAGTGTGTCCTGGCCATTTCTACCCAAACCCTACACCACCTCTGCATGGCCCTGGAGCATGTGCCCTGCCCGGCCTCTCCCAGAGCCCCTGTGTGCTCCAGAGCTGTGCAGGGGAACTCGCAGCTCTCCCCAGAGTGGCTGCCTTTGCCAGGTGCACTGGCCAAGGCGTTTTGGGGACCATCACCCCCGTGCAATGCTCAGCTGCTCCGAACAGGCTCTGCACCCACGGGCCGATGCTTAGGACCAGTTTAACGCTTGGAGGTCTCCCATTCCTGCCTGGCAGCTGCAGCAATCCCGTCCATTTCTCGAGGGACTGCCACGGCTGGGAAGGCAGGGAGGGATGGGGAGGCGTGGCTGGAGGCCCCGTGGCACAGCGGGAGGCCGTCGGCACCAATTAAGGGTTATGCAATGGACACTTGGCCATTACATGGCCATTAATCCTCCCTTAATATAGTTTTGGTATTTACTGACTGTGGTAACTGCTGCATTAAAACAAAATTAAATGTTTATTTTGGAGGCTCTACAGAAGGGTGGAGGAGGATGCCCAGGGAGGAAGGCGCAGGTTTGTGGGCGCCTGGGTGGGAGAGGGGTGTACAGAGGAATCAGAACTGCAGTGGAGGGATGGCCTTGCCATCAGCGTGGGGATGTCCCTAGGTGCTGTGCCAGGCTGTCAGTGCAGGTGAGGTGACAGTGGCATCTCCACCGCCTTCGGCACTTTGTGAGCTGCTAAATTAGAGGCGAGAGATGCTGAGGGCTCCCAGGGAGCCTGGGCTGCTAATCAAAGGGGAACAGGCTCTGCTTTCCATCTGGGGTTTCATCCAAGGCTCCAGGAGGGCTGAGGCTGCTGGTCTCCCCATGGCTGGGTGGTATTTGCAGTTAACTCCTTGTATGCTGCAGCCTGGCAGGAGCAGGTAGCAATATTTCATGGTATCACCTGAGACTAAAACCCACAGGACTAAAACTAAACATCGGGAATGCTGAGGCTTGGGGGAAGTCAGATCTGGGAGGCATTGCCCAGATTCTGGGGTCAAATCTCCTGCTGGAATAGCAGCTCCCAGCCATAGGAGCCAGGTTTCTGGCTGCAGCGTGGATGTCCTGAGGCAACTTCCCCGGTGCCTCTGGGCTGATGCCTGCTGGCTTGTTTGGGGTTTTTACCCACAGAGGAGAAACCTGAATGTCCCTGTGTGACCCAGCACTCTCCTCCCCTTCGCTGACACCCATGAATCTGGGACAGGCAGAGCTGGGCTTGCTGCAATTATCCATGGATTAACGGCAGCTAATTTAGTTTGAATCACAGAAGCTAAACTGGATCGATACGGGGTGAAGAGAATAAAGGAGGAATCGATAGGTATTCAGAAATGCTGGAATGGGGTTGCACATCCCTGTGGGATGATGCTTTTGGGGCTGGGGCAGCGGTGCTGCCTGAGCGATGTGGGGCTGGGAGGGAGCGGTGGGGGACGCGGGAGCGGGTGGCAGGCGGTCCCCGGGGCGATGCACGCCAGCACGGCAGAACTGCGACTCAGCACAAGGCTTTCATCGGGTTTGTGCACCTCAGCAGACCGGAGGTTGCCGTGACAGGCGAGAGCTGCGGCTCTGCAGGATCCGAGGCACGGGTTTGACAGCTGGCCCCCGCTACGGCCGGGGCCAGTGCCGATGCGCTCGCCCCCACTCTCCTGGGGCCGCCGGGAAACCGGTTTGGTGTTCAACCACAATTTGGATACGAGCTGGCTTGGGCCACCTGCAAGGTGTGCACCCACCGGGCATCCTCACAGTGGGGTGGAAACTGGGGATGTCCCGGTGACCTCTGGGGTTTCTGTGCTCCCGTGGCACCAGTGAGGGCTTGGTCTGTCTCCCTCGTGTTGCCTCCTGGCCTGGCAGCAGGGCACGAGGCAGGGTCCTTTTTCATAGCTGACAGTCCATGAATATTTATAGCAGTATATTAAAAATGGCCACTGCATCCCGAATTAGTCACGGGGCCCTGGATAGAGGCAGGGCACTGGGTGCAGTGGCACTGATGTCACCCCTGGCTCGGTGGTCAGATGGCAGTGGCATGGCCCCTCAGCTGGGGTGGGATGGAGTAAGGGATCCCTGTCCCTCTGGGGCTGCATGAGCAACTCTCAGACCTTGCCTTTGGACCAGGCTCTGCTCCCACCATGGGTGACCCTCTCATCCCTCCTGGGAGCCTGCTCAGGGTGCCGACAGCACCCAGATTTCTACACCTCTTGGCTCCTCTTGCTCACCATCTTGTGCTTTAAAACTCGTGTTTTAGTGACTGTGAATGAAGTTTCCATCAGCTGCTGAGGGCTGTGGGAGCTGCTACCCCCACCACGTGCTGGGAACGTGCTGCCTCTGGGATGCTGCCAGAACAGGTGTGTTTATCTCTAAGAAAAGAAAGGAAATCCATGTTTAGGTGAACAAATAGAAATTAAAGGGGAAAAAGATGGAGATAAAGCTATTTCCCATCTCCTAAGGGGTTGGCAGGGATAATAGAAGAATCTAATTTAGAAGGAGTCTATGAAGACAGAAGTGCTGGAGGGGTCCTGGTTGTAGTGTGAAGCTGCAGCCTGAGCATCGATGGAGCAAACCCATGGGGATAGGATGTGCCCCGGCAAGGGTAGGTGTCCCCCTGGCATTTGGAAACCCTTCAGCCCATGGGCAGGCTTGGCCAGGGGCTAAACTCTGGCAGAGGAAGGGTTCTTGCTTTGCTTTCTGTGGCCAGCGCTGGCGAGGAGCTCAGGGAGGGCCCAGGCTGGGAGGAGGGAGGAGGAGGAGGAGGAGGAGGAGGAGGAGGACCCTGTGCTGGGAGCAGGCAGGCAGAGGCAGCGAGGCAGAGCAAAAGGAGATAGGAGACAAAATCAGGAGGTAATCAGGCTGGAAACACACCCCGGGGAGGGAAAGCACTGAGCATGGCTGGGTTAACCCAGGTCAATGCAGGGCAGAGGTTCAGTGTCAGCGTCCCTGTGACTGCAGTGCTTTGGCAGAGCCCCCGAAGGGGAATGGGGTGCAGGGGACAGCAAGGGCCTGGTGTCCTTTGAGACTTGCAGATCTGAGAGGCGCAGGCAAAAACCCCTCCAGGAAGGTGCTGTTCTCTCTCCACAGCACCTCCCCATCCTCCTGTCTGCCCTGCTGCTCTGGGCTCCCTCATCACATGCTAATGATGGTCCTGGATACTGCCACTAATGAAGGGCCTCGGCTTTGATCGCCAGCACAGATCCTGCGCTTGTTTCTGGCTGAGATCCTTGTGGCACTAATGAAGTCCCCAAATCCCTTTTATCTCCCAGGACAGCCGAGGGGAAGGGCTGCAGTGCAGTGGGGGTCCTGCAGCCCCCCCAGAAGAGTGTAGCACCCAGGCTCCTCCTGAACCCTATCTCCATGGCAACGCTGGGGGATGCTGCTGCCGGGTGCTCCTGCTGGATGCTCTTACAAGGCCGCCAAGGGGAATCCCAGCAGCCTGGGAACTTCGGCAGGGTCAGGGAGAAAATGCCTGTCTGGGTTAAGAGCACGCCTGTCTGCCTGTGTGTTCTGTCCACCCGCAGCAATATCCCTGTGGATATTGCTCAGAGGCTCTGCTTGATCCCAGCAGCAGCCACTTATAACTCACTCAGTCCACGCAACCTCTCCGGTGATGATGAGCATCTCCCAGAACAAACAATTACAGAATTAACCCCAAAGGCCTTTCAGCCCCTAATTTTCCATCCCTGACCATGTCCTTAGCTTGGCTTTGATGAGCCAAGGGATGGAAAATCCCAGCATTTCCATAACACGGCACCAGTGCAGCGTTTGGCCCTTGATACATATTTCTCCTTAACATCTGTCTTTCCTTTTTACTGTGGTTTTTATTGCCAGGCACAGTCAGATTTAAGGAAACACAGCCCAGGCGCGGGGAGCTCGGGAGTTCTTGTGGTGCATTGGGAGGGGGGAGTCTGGGGCTGTTTCAGGTGAATGCATGAGCTGATTTGCAGGGAAGCGGGATCCATCCCGCTTCCCTGAGGGTCTCCTTCAGGATGTCTTAGGGCAAAAATCAGCCCTGCAGAGGAAACACGTTGCTGTGTTATTGCTTGCTGGCTGGGATGGAGCTGTCTTGAGGGGGCTGCCCTCTTCTCTCAAAGTTGTCCCCCTTGTTCCCCCAGGCTGTGCACTGGGGAGCTCAGCCTGCTCCCCTTCATTTGTTGTCATTTATCTATAATTTAGAGTGGGGTTTAGTTATATTCTAACTGAGTTTCATGTGTCACAGCGTGTCTCAAACAGAAAATAAAATATTTAACGACCTCCACTGGTAATAAAGATTCACATTTGCCTCATTCTGGTTCACAGTACATGAATATTCTGCACCACACTCCGCAGGTATTAACTTCATTCAGATTTCTCCCTGGTTATGAAATATAACTGTAATGACAGATAGAAGCTAGAGCTTAAAAAAATTATAATCAAAACCAACAACAACAAACCAGTTTGATGTCATTAACTCCCCTCTGTTGGTTAGGGGAGTATTAATATGTTCCCGTTCGTTGCTGGCTCCTCTGTGCGTTGCAAGGGCTCTGTGTGTGCTCACACTATTATGGGCAGGAACTGGGGCAGGAGAAGGGCAGGGGCAGCTCCAGGGCTGGGAGAGGTCTGGTCTTGGAGGGCCAGGACTGAACTGTGCTGAAATAAAGCCAGGATCGTGTCTCCACTGTGCTGCTGCTTGAGTGGGGATGCACATGGGGTTGGATGCGGACTAAAGCATCGCTGGTCTGTGCTGGGGCCGGGTCACAGCTGGGCACTCAGGTGGTGAAATGGGACGAGCCCATGGTGGGAGTAAGCCCCGGGTGATTTTTGGGTGGTGGCTTGTCCCCACAAGGGTGAGCTGTGTCTGTCCTAAGCAGGCAGGACCTGGGTACTGTGGGAAGGCGGCTCTTGGGGAAGGTCTTGGGACTTGCTGTTCTGAGGGTGACTGAGTGCCATAGCCAGGCCTGATGTGTGGGGGCTTGCCCAGGGCTCTGCTGGGGGAGATGAAGCCACTTGGGACACAGTCGGGTCCAGGCTTTCCACTGAAACAACTCCCAGGGGCCAGAGACAGACTTTGACCCTGTTGATGTCCTGTGTTTTGCTGTGGGGCTGCTGGGAGGTTGGTGTGGGGCACCTGCCAGTCCTTTGCGCCATCCTTGGCTGGTCTAAAGATGTGAGCTGTTCCTTGGAGAGCTCCCATGGGAAAGGCTGGGGCTGTGATGCCTTGGAATCTCCAAACCCAGTCATTACCCCAAGAAAAGGGAGGATGGGGGCACATACTGGGCTGGTATCAGCGTGCAGAGCATGAGGAGCAGCACGGGGCTGGCGCCGGGCTGCCCCGGTGTTGTGGGGCTTTACAGCACCACATTCCCCTGTGTTCCCTGCACCCCACAGGGCAGCTGGATCCCCACCAGCTCTGCCCTTCTCCCATACTGACAGCCTGACCCCGCACCTCCTGCACCTGAGAATCTCATTCTGTCCCTGTTGTCTCTGTCCGTGTACGCTCACAGCTGCGCTGGGCAGCCCCAAGCCGAGCGCTCCCCCTCACCGCCGCCGGACGAGTTAACCCCAGCGGCAAAGCTGCTCGTGCTGCCCCTGGACTTGCTGAGGTAAGGATGGTTCATGCCAGGGAAAGGCCACCCACGGGCGGTGTGATCCCGCTAAAACGTGCGGAACCGGCTAAAAGCACCCCGGGTGCCACCAGCACCTCCCCACCGCCACAGCGAGCAGCTCGGCACATCGGAGGGACCACGCGGAGCTGCAGGCACGTGGCTCACAGCCGGGGCTTGCCGGGGTCACCCTGCTGCTCTGCCACCTCTCACACCACATCCCTCGCTCGCTTCTTGCACGTCCCCATGCCTGGCATGGCTTTGGGGCATTGCCTCTGTTGCCTGGGTTCCCGTGCATCCTGAAGATGCTGTGAGCTGCTGAAAATTCAAAGTGCTGTCTTAATTATGTGCCATGAGGAAAGCAGCCTCGATCTTGAAAGGAGGCTAATGATGGGACCGCCAGGATATTTTCGGTGGCAGAAGCCCAGGATCCATCTCAATGTATCTTTAAAAGGGAAAAATTTCAGGTTTGCCTACGAAATAATAACTAATAACTTATAAACAATGACATCACCGTACACCTCGCTGCTGGGGAAGTGATTTAGAGATGCCTTGCCGATGTGAAGCGAGAACATCTGCTCTCTGCTGGAAGGAGGAGGAAGATCTCCTCATCAGCATTAAATTTAAATGAGCCAGTCCTCATTTCCACGCTTCTGCAGCGCTCAGCTCCTGCAAGAGGGTGACTGGGGAGCACAGGCTTCAGTGGGGGTTCAACAAGCCACTTCTCCCTGCCTGGCTTTCCAAGAGTGTCAAAATCAGAGTTTTCTATCCAGGAAGGCTCCCTGGGTCTGTATGGACCCATTGCAGGGTGGGATTTGGTCTCCCCTTGGCCCAGCACTTTGTTCAACGTCTCGTCCCAGCAGAGCCACCCGTGCCCCGTGTCCCACAGGAGGGTGATGAGATGCACCCCAGTGTCCCCACAGGTGGGACGGAGAAGTCCAAGTGCTCTTGGTGTTGTAGAAATTGCTTTAGAGTGAAGTGAGGCCAGGATGACCCCACCCCAGCACATTGCAGTACCCCCACATTCCAGCCTGGGCACCCCTGTCTGCAGCCACCCAGCTGCACTGCCCCCCATCAGCCACCCCCGCTGCGAGCTGCTGGCAGGCTTTGTCATGTTCCACATTATTTTTAATTATATTTTATTTTAAAGGGCTATTAATTATAAAGATTTCCCAGCAGAGGCCTTATGTGAAGAAAAAAAAAAAGAAGGAAAGGGGTAAAAAAACCCTTCCTTTCCACATCAAGGGTTCTTACAGGTGAACTGGAATATTGAGAGGAGTTAAGCAGTGAAGGAGCTAAGTTTGGGGTGTGTAAGGGCCAATGGCACCCGGGGTGCCTCCAGTTCATGGCCAAGATCATTTGTGGGTGCAGAGCCCCCTCCCTGGAGGAAAGAGCTGCCCCCCCAGCCCTCCCAGATGTTCCAGCCTGCAGCTTCCAGCTTGGGGCAGAACTCGCTGGGATGGGATGTTCAGTGGGGTGGAGGGCACAAGCTCTTGCTCACGACCCGGCACCCTGCTGGCTCTGCCCCCGGGGGTAGCTGGCCCTCGATGCCCACAGACCCCGGGTTAAAGCCCCGCTGTTCCTCTGCCCTGACCCCTCCTCCCAGTCTCCCCAGGGACAGGTTTCTCCGCACCCCTGCCCTCACTATTCTCTGCTCCTTGGAGAAAGGGAGACATTTGTGCCATGTCAGTCGGTCACTGCTATCAGTGCCACGTGCTCATTTAATATTCCTTTTTTTTAAAGCCATTTGGGTCATTTTCTCCCCAGCTGGAGGGGGAAGCTGCTGTTTTAGGACAGGGGAAGAGGTGTGGAGGGTGTGGTGCTCTCCTGGCCTGCCATCCAGAGCTGGGAGTTTGGGGACAGAGTTGGCCTCTTTGGAGAGGGACTGTGACCCCCTTCCCCACACAGCACAGCCCTTGCTTGGGGGTTTAATGATTTTGACCTATATGAGGTGGGGCTCAGCTGCTCTGTGGTGGGAAAGGTGGCAGGATAAAACCTTTACTAGGGAAAATTTTGATTTTTTTTTTAAATATGGGCCAAGATCTGTTTTTCTCATGCCTGGCCACCAACACTAAGAGCTACTGACCTCTCCCTACCCTTTCCCTCTCCCATGTCCAACTTTACTCAATTAGCAATTTGCTCAATTGCTCAGCAGGTGCCATCACAGCTCCACCTCCTGCCTTCCTCTTGCCAGAGCTGGGGTAGGAGGGTGTTTGGTACAGGTCTGGGGTGAAGGTGTTCTCTGGCTGGAGCTCCTGAGAGCTCAGGTAAGAGCCCGAGCAGAATTATTGCGCTGAGACCTCTTGGTCTTGTGCCCCTTGTGCCACTGGAGAGGGGTGGGTGATGCCCTTGGCTGCCTCTGGCTGCTGTGGGATCTTGGATGACGACAAGGGGGTTGCTTTTCCTGAGCTTGGAGCTGCTGGGAGGGCAGGGTGGTGACTTCTGGGTGTGCTGCTGTTGTTTGGAAGGTTTCTTTTCTTGCCAACCTGCACATGCTGAGCGAAATCTGTGTTCTGATCCCTGCTGAGCCCAAGGCTGAACTCCACAGCCCATCCTCAGGTGTTCCCCTGGTTCTGCCCTTCCCCTTGCCTGACTCTTGGTTCTTTTCTCTTTTTGGCACCTTACACCCTTCCTTTCTGAGGCCATTCCTATCTCTGGGCATGCTTTCCTGAGCTTTCTGGGGCGCTGGAAGTGCTTTTAGCAGTGCTGGGGCCAAGGCAGGTGCTCTCTGGAGCACCACGTGATGCTCGCCGTCATCCCGGTGCTCCTCAGAGCTGGCAGCAGCAGGGCTCAGGGATCCAGGGCCTGGCAATAAGCATCTCATTTCCCTCCTGTCTCTTCCTGTCAGAAAGATTTGAAGATTCAATTAGAGGGGGAGTCGCCGATTGTGGCAGGGCTGGCACGCTGCTCGTGCCTCGTGCTCCCGCTTAGTGGGAACTCAACGAAAGCCAAAGAACTTGGGAGAAAAAAGTAAGAAATGCAGATTTGAGGGAGTTGAGGGATGGTTTAGAGCACAAGTCTTATGAGGAGCAGCAGCTGAAGGAGCTGGAGAAAGGAGGCTCAGGCAGGACCTTTTTGCTCTCTACAACTGGAAGGAGGTTGTAGCCAGGTGGGGGTTGGTCACTTCTCCCAGGTAACAGCAAGAGGATAAGAGGAAATGACCACAAGTTGTGCCAGGGGAAGTTTAGATTGGTTATTAGGAAAAGTTTCTTCACTGAAAGAGAGGGTGGTCAGGCATTGCCCAGGGAGCTGGTGGAATCACCATCTCTGGAGGGATTTAAAAGATGTGTGCATGTGGTGCTTACAGATATTGTTTCATGGTGGGCTTGGCAGTGCTGAGATAAGGGTTGGACTTGATGATCCTAGAGGGCTTTTCCAGTCTGAAAGGTTCTATGACCATAGTTGGAGGCCTGGGGATGTGCTCCAGCCCCTGGCATTGCATGATGATGCCCACTTGGGAGAGGGATCTGAGAGGAGCACCAGGCTGGGAGGGGGAAGACCTGCTCCACAGCGTGTGCTCACTGGGGTGAGCCTGGGTGTCAGGGCAGGGCTTGCTCACCCAAAATCTCATCCCTCAAAGCTGGGTCTCCAGAGCAGCAGTGAGAGCAAGCCAGGAGCTGGGCTGAGGCTCCATGTCCAGGGGTAGAGCAAGGCAGAGCCTCCCTAGTGCGTCGGACAGGGACCTGCCTTGATCTTGGCTGGATTCAGCAGAGTTTCTCTTCCCTCTGAAGGGAGGAAGCCACGGTAAATGTGAGAGGATATTTAACAGGGACAACATCCAGTGTGGTGCTGGGTCCTTGTGTGCCGTCTGGGGGGGCTGTCTTTGTGGGAGTGATGGACCTTTGTGCCTTCTGATGGTCAGAGCCAGGATGTGGCCACTAAAACACCCCATCTGCCCAGACAGAATAGCCTTGAAAGGGCACTCCCTGCTCCCCTCCCCATATTTTCTGGAGGTAATAGAGGTTGTAAAGGGAAATGTAAATTTTTTAAAGATGGCGGGGCAGAGAGATTTTTATTATAAATTATATTTTTACTATAACTCATGTTCTGAGCCCCAGAGCTGGAGCCTGGGCTCGGCTCAGCTCTTGCTAAGTCAGGAGAATGAGCCACACTGGTGCTACAGCCTCGAGCAGCTCAGCCCTTGCAGACGTAGCAGTTCCCAAAACTCGGGCCGTGCTCGGGCGTGGATTGATTGTGTACCAAAAAGTCAAGGTGCAAACATTGATCATGCAGGAAAGTGCTGGTCATCAGCCAACAATAAACATCCCCCAGCCTAAATTATTAATTCCTTCATGTACCCCAAGAGGATCGCGCTGGTCGTGGACGTCCCCTTGCACAGTGGTTGTGCTTCGTGCCGTAGTATATATTCCCTCCAACTACTTGTCTGGCTCTTCACTTAATAAAGATTGAGAGAGACAATAAAAACATTCATTAAAGAGGAAAAAAAATGAAAGATTAACCCTGCTTGTAGCCTCTAGCAGCTGGTTTCATTAAGCTTCTCCCAAACCCTCCGTGGCGGTTCCTGGTGCCGGTACTCAGCCCCTGGGGTTTGGGGATGCAGCACCAGACTGGGAAGGCCATGGCATCAGTGGGATGACTGGAAAGAGCAAGGAAGTGTCTGGATGATGACAGAGGGAATTAGCAAAAGGACCTCTTGGGGGAAAAGCAGATGTTTGGACGGGGTTATGTGGGGTTAAGGTGCTATTTTGCGCTGTGTGGAACATGGGGCTGGTCTGTTGCTCCTCCCAGATCCTCCGCTGCTGTCCAAAGGAGAGGCAGTATTCTTTGAGCTGTGGATACTGAGGATGGGAGCATCCCAGCAGGGCTGTGTCAGGGCTGGGGCTGGGAGGAGCAGCCAGGTCACTGGAACGGGGAGGGCAGGGAAGCGGGGTGTGCATGGGGCTGGGTTTGGTGGGTGTGTCTGCTGTAGCTGTGTCAGCTCGAATACTGTGAATGGTGTTTCTCAATTCACTGATGGGGCAGCCAGGAGCCCCTTTGCACAGCAAGGGCTCCAATCCCACAGAGCTGACTGTCACTGGTGGGGTGGGGGAGCAGGAACAGAGCAGATTTTCTGCTCTCGAAGTGCTCTTTCACAGCACTTGAGTCTGTGAATCGGTCGTGGGAGGCCTGCTCTGCCCCCAGACTGCGACATCCAAAACAAAACGTGTGTTTTCCCTCTGGTTCCAAGGCATGAGAAGAGCTTTGGACCTTGCTGCTATTAATCACTCAGCCCCGAGCCAGATACTATATGGGTTCCATCTATAGCTCCCAGAACTGATAGAAATATTATCCTGCCTTATTAAAATCACCCACAGCTACTGCAGCTGTATGTCAACAGCAAAACAAATAGCGACTGGTTCCCATCGGGTTGGAGCCTCTCTGCTGAGGCTGTCTTCAATCCTCCTCCTGCCAAAAGTGGTTACAGATGTAGGCTTTCCCCATTGCAGCTCAGGGTAGCTCCTGCACGGCTGATTCCAAATCCCATTACCATGCTGGAGCTGGAGCCGGCTTTGGTGAGCATCAGCTTGGCTAAACCTCCCCCTGGACGTGAAGTGTTGCTCACAGTGCTTTTCCTAGAAGGACTGCTAAGGAAGAGAGTGCAGGGCTGTGCTCCCCCCAAAACCCCCCTAAACGGGGTGGTAGAGTAGAGCGAGAGGGCTGTGCTGGAATGAAAGTGGGGCTGCTGCTTCTTCCTCCTCCTCAGGTGTCCCTGCCAGGGGTCTGCTGAGTAATTTGGGGCTCATCTCAACTGCTGTTGAGGCCATAACTGATGTTGCAGTGCATGAGTCTCCTTCCTCTTGCCCCTCCAAAACCACCACAGCCCTAAAATTCCTGCCACTACTTAAGCTGTCCCTGGCTCGCCCTCATCCCTCTCTCCTGTGCTATCTTTGGTCTAATTAGAAGGCCAGGACTGTGCATGTGAGGTGACTGTGACCTCGTTAGTTTCTTATGCTGTATTGAAATTTCTACTCATTTACATCCCAAATCCCTAAATGTGCAGCTCTGGTCTCCAGGGTCACTTCTTGCTGCTTTCCATCCTTCCCACCAAGGCTCTGGGCTGGAGCTGCGTTCCCTGTCCTCAACAGATCGTTCCACTTCTGTCTGGAAGCTGAGCCCCCCTCAAATGAATGCCCTTGTTTGAGGAAGAGAAATTCCTGGTCTAGCCTGGGCACAAGGGAAGGGCTCCCTGGGGAGATGCCGTGGGCCGGGGCAGTGCTGGGAAAGGGCTCCTGGTTTAGCTCCTCTGCCCACCCGACACAGGGGTGGGCAAAGGAACATCCTGGCTGGGCTGTGCCAGGCTCTGTGTTCTCATCCCTCTGAGATCCGCAACCGAGATCATTCTTCCCCGAGCAAGGACATCTTTTTAGTTTAGTATTTGCTCATGCCAAACTCCTGTTAGGCTGGTGGTGCTGGCTTGATCCTCCTTGGGTGCTTCACTTTAAATTTAGGCTTGACAGACCATATATCCTCTTCCTTTTTTCCTGTCCTAGTTGAAGGGAGAATGCTGTTGGAGATGGGAAGGTTTGCATCATCTCTTCTGTGTGATGTTGGATCCCTTTATAGGGCAGGTATCTTCTAAAGCAAAATGCTTTCAATTCTCACAGCGAGCATAATTCTTGAAAATGTATGCAATAAACAAAACGAGCCAAATGTAATTAAAATGGAGACAGCATATAATCTGGTAACCCACTTAGAGGCTCAAAGCTTCAGCTTTTAAAAAATGTTTGCTCCAAATCCATTTAAATAAACAGACCGACACACAAAGGCTCTCTGTACATCATCAGGATACAAAGAGAATCGGATCAAAAGCAGCTGTGACCAGGCTGTACATATGTAGTGAGGAAATTGCTTGATCTAAGGCTGCACCTTGTACATGCAAATGTGTTTGTGGACCTTCCCGGGAATGGCATTTGTACCTCAGCCGAGTCGTTGGGCTGTGCTCTGCCAGGGAGCAAGGGCTGCTGTGTGCCCCACTGCCAGAGGGTTGGCTGGGGGCTCAGGGAGCTCTTGGCGTGCTCGTGTGTCTGCTCTGTGCTTTGGCTGTGGCAGAGAGAGGCCAAAGACAGCCGAGCTCTGTCCTTTCCGTGCGCACGCTTTATCCAGAGCGGGGAATCGCTCAGAAACCTGCGTCAAAAAATGGGAGTCCCTGTCCTTAGCACCCGTGTTGGAGGCTCTCCACTCGCCTGGTGTCACACGTGCCACGTGCTGTCACACCGGTGTCCCTCTGGGCTTGCAGGAGGGTCTCCTGGCCCTGCCTGGGGGGAAGCTGTGTGGTTTGCATCTCCTCTGCCTGGACACTGTCGCTTACAGCTCTGCAGCAGAGCCTGGCTAGCCTTGAAGTTTTGCCAATAGCCATGTGATTTGTCTCCGGTTGGACAGCACAGGCTGTGAATCCAAGATCAAGTGTGCTCCCAGGCCAGCAGGATTTGGCCAAGAGAAGGCATTTTGGGTCAGACAGGAGCATCTGCCTGTTGTTCTTGCAGGTGTTTTTGGACTAGCTGGAGCTCTTGGGAAGGACATGCTCATATTTATATAAATATGATGTAGGGGCTACTGGGGAAGGGTGAGAAAGCTGTTTCTAAAGTGGAAAAAAAATTCTAAGCATTTAGAAGCAGGATCCCGGCTCAGCCTGGGGATGTCAAAATGCGGGGTGCTGGCAGGAAATCCTTTACTCGGGTCCCGCTGGAGGAAGGTCTGGCTCGGCAGTGGTCGGGAGCGCCCAGCGGGCCGTGCCCCTCGCTCGGGGCCATGTGTCTCCCTCTCGTCCCCCGGGGAGCTGGCGGCGCGGTCCCTGCCGTCAGG
>VZTA01002141.1:80573-148135 GCA_013398855.1 Mohoua ochrocephala | reverse complement strand
CAAAAGGCTCGGCCTCATGCAGTTCGTGGTTATGTCATCTCGGCGCGGGGAGCCCCGGCCGGGAGGGGTGGCCCCGTCCTGCCTGGGGACCCCGCGCTGCTCGGGGACAGCCCCGCTTCGGCTCCTTGTAGGAAATCCGGAACGCGGGCTCCCAGGTGGGGTGGGGGCCGTCTCTGGAGACTTGCTTGGTACCGGTTCACAGAATATTCTGAGCTGGAAGGGACACACAGGGATGGATCATCGAGTCCAACTCTTAAGCGAATGGCCCGTATGGGGTCGCTTTTCATCTGGGGCCAGGAGCCGGGGCAGGGTGGCTCGGAGGGGAGCCCAGCTTTCGCCTGGCCCGGGACAGGAGGGGCAGACAGGCGGGTTGTGATCCGGGATGGGGTTGGACCACCCCAGCCGCCACTCATCCATGGGGCCGACGTGTCTCCCGTCAGACTCCCTGCTCTCGACTTGATCGGCTTCTGTGTTCTCTGCCCTGTTCAGTAGTGCGGGGTGTTGGAGCCAGTCTGGAAATGCCCGGGATTTTATGATGCACAGAAAATTTCTGCTTTCTTCTCCCCCCACACCCCCTGCAGAAGCTTTGGCATCGTGCGGAAAAATGCTGCTTTCTCGTTTTTATTTTAAACTCTCCTTTGCTTTTTTTTCCCCCCCATTCTGAAAAGACCAAGTTTTGGCTTACCCCAAGTTTCCTGCCCAGGTTTCTCTCAACTCTCCTTTTTTTTTCTACCGTTTTGCTGGAAGGGAGCAAAACCTTTGGCCAAAATGAACCTCCCTGATGGCTTTTTCACTTGGATCATGAAATCATTTTCCCTTGGCAGAGGACCCATGGGGAGCCTTTGCCCCTGGCAGCTTTGCTGGCTGGGAGGAGGGTCTGAGGGAACGGGGCCATCCTTGGGGAACTGAGGAAGAAGCATCCGGCGTCAGGTTGGGAGGGCTTTGAAGCTTCGCTGTGGTTTGGAGGGGGTTGAATTTCCTAGTTAATTAGGAGGCCTAAGTGTTTCTGGGTTTGTTGCGAGGCCAGATCGTGGCTTTCCCTTCCCCGGAGCCTTGGCTCTCTGCTGAGCAACCTAGATGTGAAATGTTCCCTTTGGATGGTGATGCACGCAGAGGTTTCCCCCAACCTGGGTTCATTTGGCTTTGGCTTTCTCCAGACTTGGCCTCTCACCCAGGAATCTGGCCTGGTGCTAAGAAATAAAACAAACCAAAAAAAAAAAAAAAAAGAAAAAAAGAAAAAAAAAAAAAAAAAAAAAAAAAAAAAAAGGAAAAAAGGAAAAAAAAAAAAAGGGAGGAAATTCTCATGGTTTTATATAACGGAGTGAGTAACGACTGGTCGTGCTTTGGGATGCTCTCACATCTGCTTCCTACCCAAGCCCCAGCAAAAAAGCTTTGAGCAGATGGAAAAACCACATTTTTCAGCCTGAATATTTGCTGAGAGAAGCTTTGAGGCTTGCTCTCTGTGCTGGCTGCCGTGGTGCTGGTTACTGCCTTACGGGAAAGGGGCTGTTGGGGTGCCAGGAGCAGCATCCCCTGCCCGAGGTGCGGCACGGCTGGGCAGGTCCTGGCGGGAGCTGCGGCCGTGCACATGTGCGTGGGACCGGGACGTGCCCGTGACTCAGCCTCCAGAAGTTCACCGGTTTAGTCACAAGTAGATGGAAATTGTCTATTGGTTTGGCTCCCGTGCCTGAAATGTTGTTTTGGTTGGGATTTTTAGCGTGTTCCCTAGGCGCAAGGGACTGGCGGCTGTTTGGTGTTGGGGTTTTTTTTTGTCACCCGTGTCATCCCAGTTTTCTCTCTCTCTCTGCCGGGATGCAAAATCCAAGGGCGAGGGCAGGAGAGGGCTGAAAATGGGAACAAAATGCTAAAGCAGGTGATGACTGAGAGCTGGGAGCTTGGCACAGACGAGCTTATAAAGAAAAGGGGATTTATTTACTGTAATCCAGGCGCTAGCCCCACACTTACAGGGTTCCTGGTGCAAAGCATCCTTATATTTATCTCTAATTTGGTTCTCTTCCAAGAGGTTTCCCCCAGTGAAAACTGAACCAGCTTCGAGATGCTCCCTAAGCCTGGGGGCTGAAGGCAAACTCACAGCCAGCAGCAGCGGAGCTGGGCAAGGGGATTCACAGGGATTCACCCACCTTGGCAGCCCAACCACCCCCGGGGGGTTTTATGCCTCCAGGATTTCCTGTGATTCATAACTTAATCAGGTCAGGTTTCGCACTCCCTCCTCCTGCGTTATTGACCGCCTCTGCGCTCCCTCCCGAGATGCTGGTGGCCAGAGCAGCCCAAGGCAGAGCCCTCCCCTGCCCAGATGGCGAACAGGGCTTGTTAATGATTTGTTAATTCAATTAGAAAGTGCTCGTTAACCCATGGAGAGGCTGAAGCTGCCTTCTGGAGGGCAGGGCTCACCCCCATGCCTGCAGCTCCTGCTGCCAAAACATTTATTTGGTGTTAAGCTGCCAGCCACGCTATGCAAATAGAGATGTTAATCATGAATAAGGCTCATTTTTAACTCCGGGTTGAGACTAGACTAGGGAAGAACCCTGCTCCGGGGAGGGGAGAAGGTGGCGGGAGCTGTGCTGTGGGTGGGCGTGCAGCTCCCAGGGCCAGGTTGGCTGGATCCTGTGGAAGGGAACAAATGTCTCTGCTCCTGCTTGGCCCCAGGGTCTGTAGGAATAAAATGTTCCTTCTGCTGCGGGTGAACGAGGCTTCTAAGTGCATTTGATGGGCTGCTCTTTAACCAGCCTCCTCCGCATCGGTGCTGGCTGCTAATAACACGAATCCCAGGTCTGGGCTGGTGGTCCCCGTGCCTGCGTTGGATGCAAAACGTCTTTAATTTGGGAACCATCATGTCTAGATAGCCTGGCTGTAGCAATTCTACCTTAATGGGAGAAAACAAACTCCGGTAAGAATGATAAATAATGGAGCCCTCTGATGCTCCATTGAATTAATGCTTATCCGGGCAGATAGGGAGGAGAGGAATTAAATTAATATCTGACTTGTAACTGCTACTGTATGTGGTTATTGACTTATCTTGCTTTGGAGGACCGTAAATATGTCTCGGGATATACCCCTGAGACCATAATCTGCTCAGGGTAACGGTGCAGGTCTGTCTCTGATGTTCCTTCAGAGATTCATCCTGACTTCTAGGGTCAAAAATCCAAATTCCTCTGACGAAGGGCCCAGCCACGTACGGAGGGGAGTGTGTTTGCACTGTATGGCAAGCATGCAGCATAAATCTCGAAGGTCTCTGCCTTGTATAAATTGCTTTATTGTTTGTGATCCATGGCCGGCTCAGCACTGGAGGGTGTGGAGCCTGATTTGACTCAGAGGAGAGGTGCAGGTGAGGCTTCTTGGCTCTGGAATTGGGATGGATCACAGCTGGAGCCTCATACTCTTATCCACTGCCTTTCTCCCTGTGCCTGGGGTTTTGTGCCCCTTAGGCAGTTGTTTGGGGGTTAAGGATGGCTTGGGGAGATAAGATGGGCCTCTCAGCCTGCCCCTCAGTA
The DNA here is from genome assembly GCA_013398855.1 of Mohoua ochrocephala. Classification (NCBI taxonomy): domain Eukaryota; kingdom Metazoa; phylum Chordata; class Aves; order Passeriformes; family Acanthizidae; genus Mohoua; species Mohoua ochrocephala. Next base: position 144,623 of record VZTA01002141.1, on the reverse strand, counting down.
GCCCTGGCCCAGGGCTTTGGGTATCCGTGAGCCTGGGGAGAGGAGTGAGATCCTCCCTTTCAGCCCTCAGTGCTGTGTGGATGCTCCTGTTGATGACCCAGCGGATGTGAGCTGACCCTGGGCTCAAACCGTGCTGGCCATAGGGGTGGCACAGGGCATTTCCCAGCTCAGTGTGCTTGGCGTCCTGGGGCTTTGTACCCACACGTGTGCGGTGCACACAGGGTCAGCAGCTTGGGAAACTGATGGATGGTGACAGCAAGGGCCAAGCTGACCTGTCACGGTCCCCTCGTGAGGCTGAGCTGGAGCATCCCTCGTGAGGCTGAGCTGTGGCAGGATGTCCATCCTCTCGCTGAGGTGGATGTTCCCACCTCTTGGGCTCTGTTTTATATAGGAGGTAACTCGCTGCCTGGGTGGCTCCCCTTTCAGCAGGGTGTGTTCACCCCATTCTCTGGCACAGCCAGTGTTAGTGCAGGAGTCTCCAGGCCACGAATGGTGCTCTGAGCTCCCAGCCGTCCTCCTCTCATCCATTGCTTCAGGCCCTGCTGCCTGGATGAGGCATTGCTGTGGTGAGGGGATTTTTTAGGATGCTTCTGTTTTATCCTTCCATCCTGTCCCTTAGGATGGAGCACGTCCTGCCCCACAGCAGCCCCCTCCAGACACCAACATGCTGTTCCCATGGGAGCAATTTCCCCTGCTGTGGGCAAATCACAGACCCTTCTTCAGAAACTGCTCATGGCAGCAGCACAGGGGAATCCTGTCTTTTTCCAGGAAAGGAAGAGCAGAGGAGCCCAAGGCCAGCACGGGGTACCCACAGCGAGGGTGGAGACACTTCTCCCTTCATCTCAGTAAATGGGCTCTGGCTCCTCCAGCAGCGGATGTTCTCATCTCAGCTGGGTTCTGGGCTTGGCTTTGTGCTGGGTTTTGTTTTCTCTTTTCCTGTAGCCCCATGAAGCCGGGCTGCCTCAGCTCTGGGAGCTCAGAGGGTTGAGCAAGTGGGGGTCGAGCTGCAAGTCTCGTGGTGAACTGGGGGACAAAAGGAAAGTGCTTTGCTGTGCCTCCCCCTCCCCCCCTGCAATCTCCCCCTTTCATCTGCTGAACACCTTGATTGTCTTCACTTCTGGTTTGGGTTTTTTTTACTATTGCCTGGATTTTGCATGGGGGGCAGGCTCGAGGTTGGGGGGAGTGTGTGCACTGAATCTATTCAAGGAGTTGTGATCTCTGCATTTCATTTTGCAGTTCAGCTGGAAAGATCTCGTTTCCAAATACACCCACACACAGGCACAGCAAGAGAGGAGAGCGCAGGGGAGGGAGGGAGCTACTCAAGGGGGATGGGGCAGCATGGGGAGGGCTGGGGGCCGTGGCATGGGCACTGGGAGCCTTGGCAAATCTGACTGGGAGCCGTCCATAGCCTTTATCCCAGGGCAGGAGATGCCTCTGCCCTGTATCTCAAGGCCATGCAGGTGCTGCTTTAGTCCAGAGCAAAGAGGGGCTGAGAGGAGCAAAGGTCCCTGAGCAGAGCCCTTGCCCTGAGCCTGGCAGTGGCCCTAAGAGCATCTGTGGGGACTCCAGGGCAGTTTCAGAATTGCACACAGTGCCTGCATGTACATACGCAGGTCCCCACCACGGGCTGAGCAGAGCCCAGGACATGGCTGCACCAAGGTGAGACCTGCTTTTGCAATGGAAGAAGAGCAAAGGCACAGAAAGAAGTCACGAAACTCCTCTCCCAGTGACCTTCAAGCCAAAATCATCTTGTCTCCAAAGATGAGCCAGTGTTGGAGTGATTCCTTTAGTCTGTAGCTCCCTATCCATACTGTCGCCCTCCAGGGCCTTCCTTGCCAGCCAGGTCCTGACTCCAGCTCTTGGGTTTTGGAGGAGCTTGTGGTAGGGTGGATGCATCCTGCATCTCCCAGTGCTCTCAGGGACGGGGTTGGTGGAAAGCAAATGAACCTTCCTCCTGGTGGGCATCTAAATGTGCAGCAAAGGGTAAAAGTGAGGAGCTGAGCAGATGGGGGCTTGGTGGTGGTAGAAGGTTTTGGAGAGACACCTCAGTCTGCCTAAGCTAGGAGCTGGCAGTAACCTTGCCTTTACATCAGCGTGTCGGGATAATGTGGGGGCAGTTACCTGAGCCCCCAAATCTGGGTCCTTCCCTAGCTCCAGGGCTTTGGAGCAGCTTGTGGTGCTGGGGTGTTACCACAGGTACCTGCGCTCCCACCCAGCTTCCCTTGGGTGGATGCTGGTGGCACATCCCGAGCTCAGCCCCCGCACACCGAGTCCTTCCGCTACCCCTTCGGGTCAGTGCGTGATTTTTTCCATCGCTCTGAAGCGGCTGAGCTCATACAACAATATTCCCTGGGCCAACACCGCTCCTTTTTGAAGTTCCTTGTTTTGGTATTCCTCAAGCTCTGTATCCTCCGGCACGAAACACAACACCCCTTGGCGCTGGAGGCTTTTCTCCGACGCCACGGCTTTGGTTATCCCCAGCATCCTGCTGCCAGGTGAAACCACTGCCCTGTCCCTGAGCTGCTGGTGGATGCCAGCACCTCCTAAACTCACCACAAGGCTTAAAAGGTGGTAAAACAGGATCCTTCGGCCGCCTTGGCATGCTGCGGCACGCCGCCAGTGGAAAGGCAGCCACTGGAGTGTGCTCAGGGCCGTGTTTGTCTTAGCCAGTGGCCACGACTGGAGCCGGGGCTCTGCCAAGCAGTGAAAATGCCAGAGCAGTGAGTTTATCCCATGGTGTTTGATTTGTGGTCACGGTGGAAGCCGGGTTGGGAGTGACAGCGGAGGATGCAGCAGAAAAGAGCAGTTTCGAGACAGTCGCGCAAACATCTCATGATGCTAAAAGTCGGGATTTTCTCCTTTGTTTTTCCTCCCTCGCTGCTGGCTGTGCTGGCGGCGAGGTGAAGTTTATGGGAGAAATAGTGAGGTTCTGGGAAATATTTTGCCTTGCTTGTATTGTTGAATTTTATTTTCTTTTTCTGGCAGCGGATGAAGGAAACAGGAACACAAACAGCTTGGCTGGTGGGGTATTGGTCCAGAATCAGCCCGGGCAGCAAGAAGCTGCTTTGCTGGGGACAGAAAATACTCGAAAGCGGTCGGGGTTTTCATTGTTTTCATTCCTCTCCCTTTCTGTCCCCGCGCTCAGCTGGCTCTTAGGATGCTGTTAAACGAGGGGTGAACACATCCTGCTGTTAAGGCAAGGATGTGCGTTGATGCTCCTGGCCTCCCATGTGTTCTCACTGATTAAAATCTTAAATTCTTCCATTTTTTACAAGATTTTGGGTTTCTGTGCTGAGCTGGAGAGTCTCTATGGCAACAGCTACAGGCAACTTTTATCTGTAACCGTTTTTGGGTTTTTTTGGCAGAGGGGGGGAAGAGGACGAGTGCATGGTGCCGGAGCATCAATAACTATTTGAATACCTCAAATATTTGGGGTGGTGAGTGCTGGGAGAGAAATGGAATTGAAATACAGAATTGCTTCTTGCCCATGAAGCCAAGGGCCTGGGCCCTGACTGGGCCCCTCTCCCCTCTGCTAATTATGGTATTTTTTGACTGTGGGGAGTGCAGAGTCCCATCCATCCCCACATCCATCCCACCTCAAGGCCAGAGGTTTCCCACTCGGGTCAATCATTTCTGGAGGAGTTTAGAGCCATTCTTGGAGTGTAATTGCAGCAGCATTTCAAGACACAATTAAAACCTGAGCCTTTTAGGAAAAGTTGCAGCATGTAATAGAAAGGAAACCAGCTGGGCTAGATTGAAGCATAATAGGTTTTGGGAGTAATTTTTAGAATCCTGTACTGTAGGTCTTTCTCGAAAGATACTATACAATTTAATAACATGTTATGTTCCTATATGTTATATTTAAATCATCCTATAGTATCGTGTAGGAGGAATCTAATTTTCCACTACAGGGTAATATACCTTTCTATAGGTTTTTGGTTGTGGGGTTTTTTTATTTTGGTCCACTGGAGTTAAATGAAAAATTATATCCTTCCTAGAAAATCTTCCAGAATGATGAGAAAATAATACCCTTAATTTATTTAATAGAGTATGTGAGTATAGGGGTTTATGAAGCTGCATAAAAACCCATTTAGGGCCTGTTGGGGAGGTGATTTCAGATAGGATGGAGATGGGTTCAGATGCTGTCCTGGCCAAGCAGTGTGGGGGCTCTGAAATGGGGCCTGGGACTGTCTAAAGGGGGAAAAATGAAAAATGAATAAAAGCCAGGACTTTCTCGCATCTCTGTTTCTGCTCCTGGGATGCACTTAGAGAGATGATGGAGTGGTGGGTGCAGGGCTGTGGCATGCACTGCTGGAGCAGGATGAGACTGGGAGCTGGATCTTGTGCCAGGGGCTGGAGAAAGGAGCAAGGAGCTCTCTGTGCTCGGAGAAATGGGCTTGGGAAGTAGGCAGCAGGGGCTGTGTCACTCTGCGTGGCTGTTTGCAGCAGGCTGAGGGAGGCAGGAGAGGGGTCCACGGCAGGGTGGACGATGCCCTTGCTTGTGTTTTGCAGCACTGCCTTGTCTGTGAGGGCTGAGTTCTGCGGTGGTTTTGCCTGGTCACACATGGATTTGGCCATACCAAATCCACCATACAAGGTGGGGCAAAGATTCTCTGTGCCGTGCTGATGGGGAGGTGTGACGGGGTTCAGTGGGCAGAGGGCACCTGGGCCCTTCTGTGTGCTCACCCTGCTTTATGGGGTCTGTGTCAGCTGTAACCCCACCAGTAAAGGCCCCTGGCTCGATGCTCTGCTCACTTACGGAGAAGGCATCCCACAGGCTGGGGCACGTGTGGTTTTCCATGGAAAAATGCAGGACTGGGCTCCCTCTTCAGCTTAGCTCGGAGCTGCCCATCCCTGTGGTGTCAGGGTCCTGCATGGCCAGGTCCCTGCTGGGATCCCAGGGAGCTGGTGCCAGCCCAGAGAGAGAGAAGGGGGAAAGTGGTGGCCTTGGTCCTTCCAGGTCCCCAGAGGACAAGCGCCTTTTAATATCCATGGCAACTAATAAGCCCTGCGTGGTGACAGCCCTGCTGTCTCCATGGAAACGGACCGAGTATCACATAGCAACATGTGCCTCACGTACCCATGGAAACGGCCCGGTAGCTTTTTAGCATCCTCTGTTAGATCTCCGCTCTGGGAGGTGGTGGTGGGGTTTATCCCGAGGTGAACCCACCGCTGTGAGGAGGGGGGGGCTGGGGTGGCACTGGGGAGGAGGGTCTCAAGGGCTGCAAAAAACCAGGGGCTTTATGGGAATCAGGCAGGTAAGGTGTCCCGGGGGCAGTCCAGTGGGGTGTTCCCAGGCTGATGCAGATGTGGAAGGTGCTCGCTATCCAGTTTTTGTCTTCCTCGTGACAGCAGCAGGACTTGGAGGGGGGGCAAAATAATTTGGATTTGAGTCTGATGGGCTTTGGGTTACTGAAGGAGAAGAAATATAAAAGATGCTCAGGGCTGGAGGGCTGGAAACCACCTCACCACAGGCAGAATGGTGTCACAGTAGGATACTCACAGGTGGGTTTTCCTTGTGGTTTCTGGAGTCACCTCATCCTCAAGCTGGGGTTTTCCAAGCCACTAAAATGAGGTGTGGAGGCTGGGAGTGCCCCTCCTCAGTGGGCAGCACTCAGCAAGGGGGAGGCAGCAGGACACACGCTGTCTCTCCACGCAGCCTCTGCCATTTCTTGTTCAGCAGCTCATTAACCAGCCTGAGCTGTTACAGGTTAATTAGGATTTGTAGCTGGCGAGTGTGAGGGGTTTGTTGGGGTCACACCATGCTGAGGTTTGTGTAAAACAGCGTGGATGTCAAGTTGCCTACATGTGCTGGGTGCAGCAATATCTGAATCGCTGTAGCAAATGCAGCCTTCCCCGAATTTATCCACTAAGAGGCTGAGAATTTTAGGAATTCATTTATTTGGAGCTGTTGAAGCGTTTCTTGCAAATGCGTTTCTTCCCCTCTTGTCGCAATGTGTTTTTAATGGGAAGCCTGCATGGACACTTAGGAGTACCCCTGGTTTCTGTAAACATCCGTGTGAATAAATGTGATGGCTTTGGGAAGGTTTACAGGTTTGGTGTTTTAAAGGCTGGGAGCTGAGCTGGTTAATTTTTTTTTTTTTTTTTGGTGAACTTTCAGACCAACCTTTTGTCTCTTATTTGCTTTTATTCTCACAGCTTTTGCTTGGTCTGTGGCGGGCTGGGAGACACCTTTAGGTGACACCTTCAGCAGTGTCCCAATCCCACTGCTTTTTTGGGGAATGGGAGCTCTGATTTTGCTCGAGTGCTTTTTGAGTGGGACTGGGGAACTTGAAAACTTTTGGAGTTTTCCCTGTGGTTTGTGTGTTATGGGAAGATAAACGTGAGTCGAGAGCAGGTGCTGTGGGGGAGGTGTTTTCTGTGGGAGAGTTTGGGGTTGTGGGTCCGTCCTGGTCAGACATGAAACTGGTGCCACAATGGATGAGGAGCATTACAACTGGAAAATCTGTGCCGAAGCTCTTCTGGCTCTTGGGGCTGGCAGCAAAGAGACACCTCTGCGGTTGTGCTGTGCCCTGATTGATGATCTCAGGCCTCCACTCAACCAGCAGAAAGCTGGTTAAATAAACAAATAAATAGCGAACTGCGATAAAATTTCCAGCTATCGAGCTTCTTACCCCAACGAGTGTTTGCTTTTGGGATGGGAGTTAGCCCTGGAGTCAGCAGGTGCCCCCATGCCAGCGCTGGGCAGGAGTTACCCCCTCTGGCTCCCTGGTGCTGGGATGGGCTCATCCTGCTGCGTGCAGGAGGCTCGGTGATAAGGGCATCAGCGCCGGCCTCAGAGGAAGGTTGCAGCCTGCTCAACGAAGTTTAATTAAATCTGAAATCCCGGCTGTTTTCTCCTGGGCTTTGGCTTGGGATGCCACGGGTAGGGAATCAGTGGAAGGAAATAAAGGGAATTAGAGCAACTTCAAGGGCTGCTGTGTGCCTGGTGAGTGGGGGGCTGGAGGCTGGGTGGGCTGCAGTGAGACAGAGCCGTGGTGCTCCTTTGGGATGTGCACGGCATGGATGGGATCACTCCCGGGGAGAGACTGAGCTACCACTCCAGCTGAGTGCTGTCCAAGTCAGGGATTTGTTCAAACCCAGAACTCAGAGTTGGGAGTGCCATCTCCGAATCCCCCTAAATGACTGGGCAGCTCCGAGCCAGCAGCAAGCATCCCCTGCAGTGGGTGTCTTTCCCCCCCATTTCTTAGGGACCTGCTTATTAAGGCTGTGGAGAGCCCGGCTATAAATGAGATACAAATGTACAGTTAACACCACATCTCCCTAAGGCCAGTGTAGGTATTCTGGTATTTAAACTAGCAGAGCCAAGGGGAAGGAGCCAGTAAATGGGAAAAAAAGAGGAAAAAAGGAAAAGTGGCTCTAATTGAGGTCGGTATTTGAACAGTGAAGACCAATTAATGCTCCTGAATCAATAGGTCTGCGTGACTGAACTAACACATTCCCACCAAGGGCTGGTACAGGCTGAGAGCTGGCCTGGGGTGAGCTGCTGCTGTGGTGGAGGTTTCAGTGTTGGCAGAGACTTCACTGTTGGCAGAGGTGTCGTTGTTGGCAGCCCTGAAGGATGCTGGGGGCTGAAGCTGGTGGTTGGCTGGCAAGGGCACCAGTGGGCAGCTCCTTCTGCCTCCAGCCTTGCGGGAACCTGTGAAAATCCACTTATACCCCCAAACCATGGTCCCTTTCCCGCTACATTTCCATCACCAGTTCTTCAGGCTAGAGTAGATTAAACGGGGGCTGGGGGGGAGGGAGATTCCCAGCCAGGAAAGGTGGGGTGCAGCCAAGGTGCTGAGCAGTGCTTCCCCCTCAGCTCCCCATCAGGATGGACGGGAGCTGTGGACATCCCTCCCCTCACTTTTTGGCCAGCTGAGCCTTTCCGGGGCGGTGGCTTAGCGAGCGTCCAGCATTCCCAGACTCATATTTTTATTCTCCTTTATTGCTGTTCCAAGAAAACCCGTGTGTGCGTGGGGAGAGGAGATTATCACGTTAGTGTTAAATACCCTGAGGGAAGGTGGGGAGGGCGGGTTGTTTTTCCTGGTCTATCTCCCAAGGACAGCCGGGCTGAGCAGCAGCACGTGCTTGTGGAATGTGGCACCCATGGGTGCAGCCGTGCTGGGCAACACAGCGTGCAGGCAGCCAATGCCTTCCCGGGGAGTCTGCACTCCCAGCAGGCAGGAGAGCACAGCAGGGAGGAGGAAAAAAAAATCCTTGCTGTTATGATTCCACGAATTTATACACTGAACTGATGCATATGGCAGATGAGATGATTTGCCTCCAGGCATACAGGAAAAGTGACGTGAGGCAGGATCTTTTAGGCAATCCTGCGTCTTAAACGTGAGATGAAATCTTCTGGGATGGGAAGGGGGTGGAGGAGCTGTGGTTTGGGTCCTCTTGGGTCACACTGTCCCTGTACCACGGGGCCGGGTGAGGCTGCCCTAACGGTGCTGTTTTCTTCCCCATCCTTTCAGAGAAGGGGAGAAAGTCGCTGCTATTTCCACCGTCTCACTCCGTTTCCAGGTTAGGAATCCAGGACGCTCTCAGGTTTGCCGGAGGAAGGTGAGGGAAAGGCTGTAAAACCTGGCTGTGCTCAGGAGATTATTTATGGCCGGGTTCGGTGCCACGTTCGATGCTTTTCGCTGCCTCGTTCCCACCTCCCACGGCCCCTCGCTGCAGCTGGGCTGGAGGAGGGGGAAGGGGAAAATGCCGTCGGCAGCTCCCACGGGGTCTGATCCTGCCCTGCTTGGGCAGCGGGGGGAGATGAGCACGTCAGGTCTCTGCAGGGCGCTGAAACAGCTGGTCTCACCTGGCATCTCACCTGGCCTGGCTGGAGGAGCATAAGGGACAGGAGGTCGGTGTCAGTGTCCCCGTGCCAGCTCCCTGCAAGGTGACACAGATCCCGGGGACCCCCCCAGCCCCTCCTGCTGTCGCCGCCAAGGACGCGTGGGCAGCCGGGATGAATGAGCGGTGCCTTCGGAGACGCTCGCAGCAGGTGCTAACGAGCGTGGCTTGAAATACCTCATCACCGTTAAATAGGTGGGGTTTACTTTGTGTATGAAAAGGTAGAAAAGAGCCCGTTTGCTGGCCGAGAGTGTCCGTGGGAGCTTCCTCCTCTTCCTCCTCCCACCTCGCCGCCTGCAGTGCCCTGTGATCGGCGTGAGGCCGAGGATGCTGCAGGTTGCGGGGCCATCGGATACCAGGGCGGGTGCGGGATGCATCCTGGTACCGCTCCGGATGCAGCAGCACGGGCAGGCTGCGGTGCTGGAGGGGTGCTAGGGCTCGAGTGCCGGCGTAACTGTGCTCCAGCTGTGTCCCTGGGAGTCAAGCACAGCTCCTGGAAGTGCCCGTGGTCTCAGCGCTCCAGCCCCTGCCCTTGGCTGTTATTTCCCTTCGTGCTGGTAGGGCGTCAGTGAAACCAGCGCCGACGCAACGAGTTTAGAATGGGCACAAACGGCGGCTTCCTTTGCCTCCAGCCCCATCCTGAGCTGCAGATGAGAAGTGTGATTTATGTTTTCATGCTTTTCTAGCGATTTCTGGTGTGTTCCCACGACTCCAGCTGCCGGGACAGCCGGGGAAGCAGCTGGCTGGGCGAGCTGGCATCGCCGGGCACTCCTCGCTCCTCGTGGCTGGCCCACGCCTGCCCAAGTAAAAGCTGGGGAGAACACGGAGCTTGCAGGCTGTTGCTGGAGGTGCGGAGGGTGCTTTAGCAAACTGGCATGTTCTAAAATTACCGAGACTGGCTCCCTGCTGGGGAAACTGCTCGCAGGATGCTGCGTGCCCCATTTCCTCAGCAGCTCCTCGCTGCTGGCGAGGCTGATGGCACAGCATCTCCCGTGGATAGAGGGGCACCGGCGTTGGGTCGGGGCAGCTGGCGCTGGGTGGGCCGTGGAGACCCCCCGCACGCATGTTTTTGGAGAGTGGAGAGTACACGCCGTCACTCTGCATTATGTCCCCGCTCGCTGTCACACAGGCGCTGCCGGCGCTGCCTTGCACCCACCCTGCCGGCAACCTGAGCCCGGGCGGCCGCGGCCAAGAGCAGGCGCCGGCCAAGCCCGAGCGGCTTCGCCAGCCGCACTCTGTGGAGCAGCTCCATTGATTAAGAAATTGTTGCGTAACCTCTAACGAGGCTCCTCTCCGGTTTGCAGCCACTTGCCTCTCTCCCCTCTAATTAAGCTGGCGCGCGATTCCCGCTGGGTTTGCTTTCCAAGGAGGGCTGCTGAGTGGATAACGGGGCTGGGGCTGCTGCTCACCACCTCGTCTGCCCCGGTTTTGAGTGGTTTTTTTAACGCTGGGTCAGTGGTGGGGTTGGGGACAGGGATACCCGGGAATGCGCCCAAGGCATCATGAGCATCACTGCTGCCCTGGGTGCGGGATGAGGCGGCTGCTGCTCCAGCACTGCCGGCCTGAGCTGCTGCTCACCCACTGAAAATACGCAGAGGCGCTGCTGCCTGGAAGGAGGAAAAAGCTGAAATATTTTTCTTGGAGAGAGGAGGGAGCCAGGACGGGAGGGCAGGGAGGCACTGCAGCGTGCCGGCAGCAGCCGGAGGGGATGGCTCCTCTCTGCCGTGACCCCCAGGGCCGGGCACGGTCCTGTTGGCTCGAGCTCGCTCTCGCTGACACGCACCATTGGCAGCAGCCGCCTGGGCTGGGGATGCTGCGGGGAAACCCGAGAGGCTTTGGCTTTGCTGGAAATTAAATGAGGAGAGGGCAAGGGGCCCCATTGGCAGGGGGGATCTGGCTTTCCTGCTTGGGGCTGAGGGAACAAAAGAGGAACCCGCAGTGACATTTCGAGTGTTGCACAACGTGGCACAATTGACAGCGGGTTGGTTTTCTCATGCTGTTCCCTCTTCTTCCCTAGCCTCAGCTCTCCCCTTCCTCCCTAGGGGAGCAGCTGGTGCTGGAAGCTCCTCCTGGATGATGGCTCCAGGGAGGACGTGTCCCACGAGCCCCTTTGCCACCCAGGGAGGGGAAGACGCGTGATGGAAACCCCCGACAAGGAGGCCGATGGTCCTGTTTTGCCTCCTGGGGGTTCCAGAGGGGCAGTGCTGAGCCCCATGGGGTGCTCGCTCCTGCCTGGAGGTGGTAGCGGGGAGAGGGGGACATCCCTGGGGTGGTCCCTTTGGGGTCGAGCCAGCCCTGTGATCCCACTCCCGTGGGGTAGATGTTGGGTGGGATTTATTGGATGAGATTCGCTCTGTGTCCCCCATCCTGCTGTCGTGGTCGCCCCCCAAAGGTCCCTGCAGCTCAGCTGGGGGAGCCCCATGAAAGCAGCCCTGCAGTGGGTGGCTGGCTCTGCTGGTTTGTCCCTCTGTTGCAGTCCTGCTGGAATGCCTCCCTGCTGGAATGCCTCCCTGCGCTGGCATGCCCTGGGGACTTGGGATCACAGGGGGCTCAGGAAGTCCCAAAGTCTGTCCTGTCCCCATCAGCAATCTGGGAATTGCAGGAGAGTGTCATCCCAAACTAGTGAAGTGGAATGAGTGTTTGGGAACTGGCAGCTCTCTGGCTTCTCTCCCACCCTCACGACCTTCCTCTTGCTCACGCAGACAATTTTTGTATTTTACTTCTTAAAATACATATACACGTATATAAATACCGTATCTTGGCAGCTGCTGTTCCTCAGCACCTGCTATTTCCCTGGGAAAATGGGGATTTGGTAATGGAACAGCCTCCCTGGTCCCTGGGGCCTCGAAAACCTGGCTGTTGTTTATGGCACTGCGCATCAGCGTTCTCGCTGCTGCTCTGCTCTCCTCCTCTGAGCATCTCCCTGGCCGGACCCTGCCACAGAGGGATGGGCTCCTCAGGGGTCACCTTCCCCTGCTCCCCGCTTGGAGTTTGCTGGGGGCCCTTTGCGGCAGCTGAGTTGTTTGAAGGTGCAGGGCAGAGCTGGTCCTGGCTCAGTTCTGGAACATCCCCTTCTCGAATTTACCCCAGTGCGTCCCTGAGCATGGAGCCGTGGGTTTGGGTTTGGATTTTAATGACTTGCTGGTTTCTAATAGAAATAACCTGGGTGGACTTCTGGTCTATCCAAGGCCAAGGGCACCACTCTGGGTTTCAGTCATGGTGGGGCGAAGGCATTGCATGGCCTTTGCACCCTCACAGGGGCTTTGCAGTTTGTCCCCACGCCATCCACGCTCTGCCCTTTGCCGTGGCTTTGGGACCCTCATCCTCCTGCCAGCAGCCACAGGGCTTGGTGACTTGTCCCTTTGTTGCTGTGGTGGAGGCACAGGACATCACCCTCTCCCTCCTCCTCATCTCCGCTGGAGTGAAAGGCTCGTGGGGATGCTGGGCCCTGATGGAGGAAGCTCCTGCCCTTTGCTTCCCGCTGCTGGATTCCCAGCATGGCCCCATGGAGGGAAAGCCCAGCCTGGGGGCGGCTGTGGGGTTTCGTAACCCTGAGAATGAATCCCAGCGCCGTCCCTGCCTCTCGGGGGAGCAGGGTCACGTCACTGCTCAGGAAACCACTCCCTGGGAGCGACAGCTTGTTAAAGAGGGAAAGAAACCCGAGGGGGCTGGGTTGGCGTGGGGCTGGGAGTGGGAATGAGAGAAGGCTGCTGCTGGATGTCCCTCCTGCACGGTCCCCACTGCTCTCAACACATGCTCAAGGTTTTTCCCCAATTCAGGTGTGGGACCGCGGTGTTTTGGGGGGATTTCATTGCACATGGATCACAGAGATCCTGCTCTGTGCCTGCAGAGTCTTGGGCTTTGTTGTTCACTCCCGCGTGAGGTGGCTCTGGTTTGAGGGAGCCTGAAAAGTGATGAGCTGTGGGGTGATGGGTTGATCCAGGAGAGGACAGGCTGGGGGGTGATGAGGGATGTGAGACCCAGATTCCACTTACTCCCCGTGGACACGCAAGGCTGGGGGTTAAGGTCTGCAGGGTGCCTTGGGGGTACACAGTGAATCTGATCCTGGGTGTCACCAGTGGGCATGACTCCACTTTTGGGGGAGCAGAGACAGGCAGTGGGACAGCAGGTATGGCCTCGGGGGCTGAGTGCAGAGGCAGAGTGCTCTGCCCACCCTGGCCATCCCTGCTCTGACACTACGCTGCCGGTGACCTAAACTAGCCGTGCCCTCAGCTGTCACCCGTCATGAGAACACGTGTGTGGTCCCCAGCACTTGCCACATCTCCTGCCACGACATCCCAGCCTCTGTTGTTCCCCGCCCGCTCCATCACCAGGGTGAAAACTGCCCAAATACGGGCCCTGCCTGGAAGCATTGGCAGCAAATGCAGTCACCTGGGTCCCTGTTCCCCGCTGGGGTCCCTGTCCCTTGCCCGGTCCCTGCTGCACGCTCAGCGCCTCCTCAGGGGAAGGAAAACCAGGCGAATAATTCACCCTGAATTATTCAGCTCGCTAATTTATTAGCTGGACAGACGTCACTGCATTCCTTCCCTGGGCTGCCCACCAGCAGATCCCAACCTTCTGAAAGCAGAGAGCATTCCTTCCCCTGCCGTTTCCGCTGGCTCGCTCTGTTTATTTGCAAATCGCCCATTTGCGTGTGTTACTTGGATCCCTCTGATTGCGCCTGCCTTTGATTTGGGCACGTAGCTCGCTCCTGGGGCGGCTGACCCCCGGCAGGGTGGGATGCTGCTCTGAGAACCGGGGCTTTGCCATGGGCAGCTGCAGTCTTTTTTAATTCATGATTTGTTTTCTGCAGCCGATCCCTGATTTTTCTCACCGCTGCTGCTCCCGCAGCCGGGAGGATCCCGTGGGAAGCGAGGGGAGAGCGGGCAGAGGGGACAGAGGGGAGTGCGGGCTTCTGTCTGGCTCTCCCTGCCTGGTTTTGGTAGTGGCTGCTGCTCTCCTGTTCTCAGCGCTGTGGGATGGGGCAGGCAATGCTGGAGCTGCTCTTCTCCAGACCGAGTGCTCTATAAACCTCCCTCTCGGTCCAACTGTGCCGTGCTGGGGTGCAAACCACCCCAGGCAACCCGCTCTTCATTCCTTTTCCAGGACTTGGGTTCAGGTCCATCCTCTCCAGTGCTTGTGGGATTTGCTCAAGTGACTTCCCAGAGAAAGACCAAGGCTGGCTGGGGTCCTGTTCCACTTGGCCCCACTTGGGTACAGTATCTGGGAAGCACACAGGTTCCGGACCCGTCCTCTGAGTTATTTTGGGCTGCAGTGCAGGGCAGAGTCCCTGATGCAAACCTGGTGTGCAGGCAGGGGCTGCAGGCTGAGCAGGGGGTCCAGCAGAAGCAATAACCCAGGAGGATGCTGCATCCCAGCCCTCAGGCTGAAGGCCATCCTTAAAAATCCCTGCTGAGAGCACAGGTGTCTGCAGAGAGAAGCAGCCTCTTCCACGCCGTGGGAAGTGCAAGCTGTCCTGTCACCTCCAAAGGCATCCCTGAGTGTGGAAGGGAAAGGTGCCAGAGGCGAGGAAAACCCCCTGAAAGCTGGGAGTGAAGCAGCCAAGCTGCTTCCTGAGCCCTGGCATGGGGCTCTCTCACCTTGTGGCGGGGGAGGAAGGGCTGGAGGAGGGTGGGATCACTGGGGGGGTTGTTATCCAACAGCATCTCATCTGACCCCCATCTTCCCACTGCAAGAAAGCATCTGGAAGGAACGGGAGGCTGTTCCCTCTGCCAGGATGGCTCTGGGATTGGCAGTAGGAGTCCATCCTCCACAATTTTTTCCCTGGCAGCTCTTGGCCTTGGCCATCACCCTGGTGCAAAGAGGAGGTGCAGGGCAGAGCCCTTTGTCTCTGTGCGGTTTTAGGGCAGGTGTCCCTGGGCAGAGGGTCCTGGCGTGGCTGTGCTGGGCTCTGGCAAGTGAATGGCAGTGGCTCTAATTGTGCCTGGATTCCTCTGGACCACAAGTGAAATCTGCAAAAATACAGAAAGTAAACAGCTCAGGGCTGAAATTCCCAGCGCTTTGGGGAACCTTCCACTAGGAAAAGTTTCTGAGCTGCTAACAAAAGGTCTGCCTCTCCTCCAGCCTGCCTGTGTGGGGACCCCCTGGACTGGGAGGGATGCAGCCACAGTGCCATGGGTACTGTGCTGAGAGCCGGACTGACTTTATGCCTTGGAGCAGCTTGAATATTTTCTTCTTGTTGTTGGATTTTTGTTGTTGTTGTTTTGGTTTGGGTTTTTTTTTTCCTTTTTTATTATTCCTTTGCTGCTCATGTCTGCCAAATAGGGAGGTTTTAATCTTCTTCTTGCAGACTGTGAGAACAATTGCCCAGGATGCTGCAGCGACCTTTGCTGCACAAATAGGGAATGGGAAGATGGCAGTGGGAACCAGCCCCCCATTGCAGCCTCCCTGGCCTGCCCTGCCCTGCCCTGGGGAGCCCTGCTCACCCGCAGCTGCAGGTGCTGGAGAGGGAAGAGGCTCTGGCCAAGGGCTGAGTAGCCCTTGCCCATCCCTCCCTGCATGCAGGCAGGGTCTGGGAAAGATGCTGTCCCCTTAGTGTGTCCCCTGGAGTGGGTGGGACTGTCCCCAAGGGGGAGCATCTCTCATGCTCCCCCCATCCTCCCTTCTCACTGGTCTGGTCCCCAGCCCTTGGGTCCTACTGACCCTGAGGAGCTCTGCTCGGGGCTGTGACAGTGACAGAGACCCACGAATGTCTGGGGCCCACCCAAGCTGTTCTGTGCCAGCTCCATCTCCAGGGAGCTGGGTGGCTGACACGGTGCCGGACCTGAAAAGGTGGTAAATTTGGGTGAGGAAAACCAAGTTGTGCTCGTGAGTGCATCGAGATCTTTTTGGGATGTTCTCTGTGGGAGAAGCCTGACTTTCCTGGGAACCATCCCCTCACCAGACCCACTCTCCCACCCACACACAGATAATTCCCTGTGGCCCCTTCCCCTCCTGCTAGGGATGGTCTCAGCGCCTCCTGACCCTGTAGCTCCACAGGGCAGCTCTGGTTCCCTTGGCCTCTCCCTGCAGGTCAGGCCTTTTTCTGGCTTCCCTCCAAGTGTTTGGATCAGCTCTTGGAAAAGTAAAGCCATAAAGTTTGCCCCAGCTGGAGTAGGAACCCGCAGCGGCTGGCTTGGGAGGCAAGCACTGGACCCGGTGGTTATTTATAATGCAGCAGTGAGGTTAAAAATAGCAGATATTTAAGCTCAGGAAGTTGTTTTGGAGGATAAGAAACTTTTACTTTGGTATTCAGATGCCAGGGCTAGTGCTGGCCATCCTCTGTCCCTGATGTCCCCATGCTGTGTCCCCTGGGGGTCCACAGTCCCTTCCTTCCTCCCAGTGCGTTGGGTCCTGTTTTGTGGCCGCAGGCATCATCTCTATTCCCAGAGAGAGTGGGTGCACCGTGGGAAGCCTCAAAAACTGTGCTGTGCCAAGTAGTGGTGCAGGGGTGAGCCGAGTGGGGCTGTGCTCAGGGGTCCTGCTTGCTGTGGGGAGGTCACAGCCCCTGTACATCCCCCCATGTCATGGTTATTGTCACTACAGCTGTTTGTTCCCCTGTCAGGGGTCAGAGGGGTTCCCACCCCCTGTTCCCGACATCTCTGCTGCCAGTCGGGCACATCTTGAGCCACTGGCTGCCCCATTCTTGGCAGCTGGAGCCCTTCCAAAGCCTTCCTGGGGGTCTTCTCCGGCATTCCCAGCTCCTCTCACTGCCAGTCACAGGTGGGATGTAGGGTGGGAGTCGGATGCTCCCCTTCGTGTTCCTGGCACAGTATCCCTGCACAGGGAGAGCCAAAGGGTTTTGCCATCTAAAGCCTGAAGCCGGTTGGTGACACGGTGTCCCCTGTGACCCCCCCTTCCAGCCACTGCTGGCCAGGACACTGAACCTTCCCAAAGCCCTGTGCAGGCACGTTTCTTGGCATCGATGTTTTATTTTGCTTCAGCTCAAACCTTTTCCCTGTTGACACAGTGTCGGTTCTGCTCCAGCTTGCTGGGCTGGGCAGGGGTGACCTTTCCTGTGTTTGCTGTCTGGGCTTAGGATCCATCTGCGCTCTGCAGCCCCAGTGCAGCCAGCGGGCCGTGGGGAGCACCTGGCAGGAACAGCTCCCTGGCAGGTCCGGTGCCACTTCCCACTTTTCATTTCTGTCCTCCTGGCTTCGGGCCTATCTCCTTGGACCCAACTGTGTCTTGTTTTCCCGATGCAGAGCCATGTGGGGAGCCAGGCACCCCCTGCACCTGCACCTGAGAGCCAGGGAGTGTGTCCCCAGCCAGGCTCCCTCTAGGGGATGAATCTCCCAGTGAAGGACTAGGTGGGAAGGCCTGATCTGTCCCATCTCTGCATCACTACCAGCAGTACAACCCTCTGTTAGCAGGGAAAAAAAAATCCTCTCTTCAGGAGGGACCTTCGAAGGTTAGTCTCAGGGTCACAGCCTCTGCAGGGGGGTGCCTATCCCCAGCCCTGGACCCAGGGTAGGTGGGGACACCCAGTCCTGCCCACCTGAGCGAGGACAGTATCCTCCCTCCGGCCTGGGACCCACCACGGGTTATTCCATCAAGGTGCACATTTTGGGGAGTGGAGCAAGCAGCCACACAGCTGCTTTGGCATCATTTCTAGCCGAGCAGAACAAGGCAGAGATGGAAACTGGAGATGAGCTGGAGGCTCCATTTGTGACAGCAGCTCCTGTGGGATTCGTGCGGACTCGCCTGTCTGGTTCTGGGTAGCAAAAGCAACGTGTTAAACCCTTTGGGGGCTGTCCCGGAGCATCCCCAGCCCCCTTCTTCCCACTAAGCCCAAACAGCACACGAGGCCAAACTTTGCCATTCGTGATCTGTGAGGAAGAGAACTCGCTAATGTTACTTTTTGTCAAAGTCTTGCTGAGAACTCCTCGAGGGTGAAATGAAACGGGGTCACAGAAGGGTTTAATTCGGTACGTTGTCCTTCAAGGGAAGGAAAAGTCAGACAAGAAGTTTTAAACATTTTATAAAAATATCCACATGTGCTCAGTGCAAAACTCACCGTCTTTACCTAATTTAGAAAATGACTTTATATGGAGAAAGATTTAACACTGCTCCATGGAGGGGAAGAATAATGAATACGTCTGCACCAAATCGTGCTGTCATCTGAAGATCTCCAAGTGCTTTCGAAAGGGTTTCGAAGTGGAGAGAAATAATTGTTCTTCTCTTCCCTGGTTTTAGAAACTGAGGCATGGGATGAGAAAGCCTGAAAAGTGCAACTTTCCTGACTAATTTTAGCTATTTGAAGTCCAGATCTAAGTACCTAAATAAATGACCTGATTTTAATAGACTGCTGGTCAAGTCTCCGGAGTGAAACCTGGAACAAGTCAGGCTCCGTAGGTCTGCAAAGGTGGCCTGGGTCTGGAGAGGGAGCCTCCTTCCTTTAATTTGGCACTGTAACAATGAGCCTTGCTCAGATTTAGGGTAAGATGAGACTAATGAGAAGGAATTTATCTGAATTTCTTTGAACTTAAGAGAAAAATAGAGAGTTTCTGTTTGGGGCAGCCTCGTTGTAGCCGTGTGAGTTCAGATCCTTCGGTGGCTCTTGGGGATGGGGGTTGGATCCCTCTGGGTCTGGGAAACAAAAGCAATCCAGGCTTTTCAGCCCTGTTATCACACCCCAACCTCTGAAATTTATTTAGTAATAAATAGTGCAGATGGTGAAGGAAAAGAAGGAAATGAGTGAAGGACCTGCATTATCCTGAGCAGCTGAGCTGCTCCAGGGGTGGGGAATTGCACAGGGATGCACTCGGCAGTGCATGGACCATCTCCCACCTCTGCAGTGGGGATGAGGCCGAGGGTGCTGCTCTCAGCTCCCATCCTGCTCCTGCTGCCCAAATATAACCCAAAATCCCTTGAAAGGAAAACGTGATCTCTCTTTCCCAGCTGAGCAGTCTGCCAGGTCTCTGGGGTCAATCTCACCGGGAATGAGCGGGGAAATGCTTGCAGAAGTGGAGCTTTGAATTAGGGGGGCTTAGCTGGGATCCTAAAGCTGAACAAGTTGAACCCGAGGACAAATGGGGGCTGGTGGATTGTGCCGGGAAGTGCGATCTGTTCCCAAAATGCCTGCCCAGCCTGGGAAGATGCTTCCCAGAGCTTGTGGTGCAGGGGCAGTGGGGATCCTTGGGGAGATGCTGGCTGGGTGGTGATGTGAGGAGAGGGCAAAATACCTCTCTTAGTGTTTTGCATCCTCGGACAGCCCTGAGCCCTCTCTGTGTGCAAGAACAAATTAGAATTTAATCATGTGTGTACAACACCAACTCCTTCTTTGTGATCAAGGTCTGTCTGATGAGTGAGAATTGTAATAAATATTTCCCGTGACCAAGGGCTGGTCCCCCGGCACCCGCATCTTCTCCTCTGCATGCCACAGCTTGCTTTATTTTGGTTTTGTCCTCCTGCAAAATCACCTCCCTCTGAAGAGGGCTGGCTGGGCTGGGCACGTCCAGAACTGTCAGGCGCCCCTGAGACTCCTCCATCCCAGATCTGCATTGCTTCAGGATGGAGCTCACAGTGTGACAGGCAGGGCTGAAGCACGAACCTGGCTCCTCTGGTCACTGCTGGTGCTGGCAGATTCCTGCCTGATTGCCCCTGCCAGAGCCCTGGGGACCCACGATGCAGGGCAGTATTTGCCCTCAGCAGGAGCGGGGTGCTGGGCACCCAGCAGCATTGGCAGGGAAAAGGCACCCAGGCTTTGGCATTTTGCTTTCTACTTGCTGCCCAATGGCCCCATGCCTGGTTTTTTGCTCCCTACCCGTTTTGTTCAGTCTGGACGTGATCCTTTGTGCCGCAGGACCGTGGGCATTGCCAGCAGGGCTGCCCGGCCCTCCTGGTGCTCAGTGGGAAGCAACTCCTCTCACAGGTGGCTACTCTTGTGGGAAACCCACCTGCCTTTGCTTTCTTGTCATTTAGAGACATCTCTTGCTCAGAGTGCCTGAAATGCACTTCCTGGCCTGCTGGCACCGAGGGCAGGAGGAACTGTGGCCGTGGCACAGATGGGATGGGAAAGACCAGATCAGGGGAAAATGAATTAGGACATCCAGAAGTCCCCTTGATCGGGACAGTAACCTCTAATCCGGCTCAGTTCTCCTTATTTACAGTTGCTGAGAGGGAAGGCAGGAGAAAAGCAGCCTGGCAAGATGCACAGAGCTGATCTCCTTCCCCCCAGCTGCTTTGCTCTCACTAATGTATTTGCTGGCAGCGCTCGCTGTCCCCGGAGCATTTTGAGCTCGGTCAGAGCAACAGTTCACAGCCAAAGACAGGAGTGTCTGAGCAGACACAGGACTGGGAATGGCTGGGGGGGTGATGGGAGCCCCCAGCCCCTCAGAATGGGGTGCTTGTGGGGAAATGAGGTGCTGAGCCCTTCCATGTCGCCTCCTCAGCTGGCAGAGATGGAGATGCAGCAGGGAAACCTTGCATCCCCTGACTCCAGCAGGGTCCCTCAGCACCTACAGGGTGTTTCTGCTGAGGGAAGGGGCTGGGTGCTGAGGCGGTTCCCCCAGGCCATCCTACTTGAAAATACTCCCTGAGAAGCCCCAGGGCTGCTTTTCTCTAGCTCAGCACTCAGTAAGAAGAGTAGGGACATCCGAGAGTGCTGCCCTGTACCGGGACACGAGGGAGGACAGAGTCCCGAGGGCATCGATTTGGTTGCGCTTTGCAGTGTCGCAGAGGAGATCAAAATCTCTCCCAAAATCTCCTACACTATAAAACGAGGCACTTGATACCCCAGGTTGCAAGCACATGCTTCTCTCCTGAGCATCCCTGGACCCGAGCTGTGCCGGGACAGCAGCATTCCAGTGCCCGCTGCAGAATATTCCGGCACTTTTAGTATGGGCTGCTGCGGTCACTGCGCTTGTTCCAGGCAAAAGCAATGAGAATTTTATGAGGTGTAAATGGATTGTGCCTGAAAGCATCCATGTCCCACTCGGCTCCATACGTGCACATGCTTCTTCTGCACCTCCTCTCCTCAGCCAAAATATCTTGTCTCCTTGCAGGCTTAGAGAAAAGATAAATATTAGCACTGTGAGATGCTCTGATCTGAGTTTCTGTCCGTGTTGCTGCTGTTGTGGTTAAAAAACACTTTTTCTGGCTGCAGAATTCATTAGGGTCCAGTCTCCAGGGTTCAGAGGGAAACCGGAGCAGCTGTTAATGAGGGAGCACTAATATCTAGAGCTCGTTTCAAAGCAATAATGGGATTAGAAAGGAGACAAACATACATTGGTCCCGTGCTTGATGGCTTTATTTTCGGCTTCTTTGTCGCTTTTCACTTTATTAGTTAGAACATCCATTTTGCATTAGAGGGCAGATGATGAAGTCACACGGGATTGGAGAGAGGTACCAGCGATGGGCTGAGATGGGGAAGTTTGAGCTTTCTTGGCCATTACAGAGAATTTTCACCACAGAGAGCAGGAGCGGACGATGAGGCTGTGATGGAGAGGGAGACAGGACAGCAAAGGGCAGGAGCTGGAGACTGCAGCCTCTTTAGCGAGGCTTGTAATATCTTATTAATGGAAGAGAAACTGCAATTTTTATTTTGTGGAAATTCTTTTGTTCCACATTAAATTTTAAAGCATTTTGCTCCCATTACAGCCTCCTGCCAGAGCGTGCTGCTGGCTGGGAGGAGCTGCCCTTTGAAAGGTTTTGGGAGAGCCCATGTTTGTGTCCGGGCTGGGGGAGCAGGGTCCTTCCCTGGGGCTGTCACCCCAACCCCAACGCTCCTGTCACACCTGCTGAGCGTCACCCAGAGTCTGGGGCGGGGGTGTTGAAGGTGCCAGGGGTGGGCCGTGGTGGGCTGCGTGCCCTTGGTAGGTTCTGGGGCTCGAGGAGGGCTTGCCTACACCCGGAGCTCTTTCTTAATTAACTCCATGTGCAGGGACACGCGGATCCTGGAGCGGGAACAAGGCACCCTTATTCCCCAAAAAGCTTGTCCGCACATGGAGTAAATCAATAGCAGCTCATCAGGAGCTGTGTGCTGGCTGGAGATGCTGCCTAAGGGTGAGTCACATGCAGAGAGGAGGGCAAAAATATTAAAAGAAAAGGAAAAAAAAAAATCTGAGGTTTGACTCCAGACCTGGACTTAGGAATGCCCATTGTGTTTCTGGTGTGCCAAACCAAAGGGCTGGCTTTGTGTTGTGTCCTCTCTCCTGCCTGCTAATCCTCGTGGGTGGTTGGAGCAGAATTTTTCACCTTGATCCCATAATTATATGCTGGGCTGTGAGTGCCTGAATATCAGGACTCTATGGCTTTTAGCTGGTTGTGGGTTGGTCCCCATTGAGCTCTAAAGCAAGTGGTGCTGGCCTTGGGCTCCCAGTGAGGACACGATTGAATGGGCTGGGACTGAACAGCTCCAAGGGTATTTTGGAATACCAAAGGTTGTCCTTGTTGCTTTTCCTAAGCCAAAGGGAGGGAGGCTCGGATGATGTGCAGGAAGTTGGGAACCTGGGGAGTTGGGTAGGTTTTCCATTAAGCTTTTTCGGAGATCAAAAGCGTTAGAAATCATTTGGTTTAAGGTTCCTGAAGTGACCAAATGCCTTGAGTGAGGCTTATCCAGAGCAGCCTGGGGCTGTTCCAGGACACAGTAGTGTGTGGGGCCAGATCCAGCTGCAGGAGCAGGGCCTAGTAAAGGTTTTGGAGAGGAAAGGATTAATTGGTTCTTACTGGGAGTTGAGTGCCAAGAATGTTTCTCACCTCTGTCCCAGCCCAGCAGTTGCTGATTGTGAGGGTCAGGACATCTGCACCGAAGGTGCCCAGTCCCCCTTGGCAGGGCTCCTGGCAGGATAAAGACCCCCAAAGTACAATTTCCACCCAAATGTGCTCAAACTAACCTTGTTCCCAGCTATCTCAGTAAAGATGAGCTGTGGAAGGGAGGTGGAAATGGAGCCTCTGCAGCTGCCAGGGTCTCTCTGCCTGATTTCTCTCCAACACCAAGCAGCTCCCAGGGCAGTGGGCACCCAGCAGGCTCCGGGGCTTCTTCTGTAGGAATGAATGAATGGAATAAATCCGTTTTAAATGCCAGGTTTTGACACAGGTGACAGGCTCTAGGAGGTGGCAGTGGCTCAGTCTCTGCTCTCCCTTTGTAGAGGTTTGACTCCATGACACCACACTGTCAGTGCTGCCAGCACAGGAGGAGCTGCAGGGGTCAGAGCCAGTCCCTGGCTGCTGCCAGAGCCCCTTCAAGGCATTACAGATGATGTGCCATCCTCTCACTGGACTTCCTGGCTATTGTCAGCTGCTGTTGAAGCCTGACGCTAATTAAATAGGGTGTTTTGTGTTTAATAAATTCCCACTTGAGTCATGCCGGAGGGAGAGCACTGGCCAGATCCTTGCCAGTGCCACTGCAGGGTGGCAGCACTGGAATGGTTCTCCCTGAGAGTCTCCTGCACCCCTCAGCCCTGTGGGTGCTACCCCGTGTGGGTGCATATCCCTGCACCCTGGCAAGCTTGTCTGCCTGATCCTCGGGAAGAAAAGCCCCCTCTTTGTGGTAGCAGCACCTTGGGATACCCAGAGGGATCTTCAAATGCTGGGAGCAGGATGAGCATCCCCGGTGCCATGTCCTGTCTTGTCCCCTTTCCTGCCACCCCAGGCAGCCAGCCCTGTGCTCACCCCACTCCCTGTCTGTTCCCACTTCCCATCTTTGCGAGGAGACGTCAACGCGCTGTCACGAAGCTGAAAGCATCAAACTGGTGCGATGCCCCAAACCCCCGGCAAGTTCTGGAGCGCTGCCTGCGTCTTGCCTGCTGGGAAGGTGGGAAGCTGCCCCCGCTGCCAGCCAGGCCTCCTTCTCCTCCTTGGCTTTCCTTGCCTGGAGGGGAGGTTGGACTGGTCTGTTTCTCCTGGGAATGCCAGGATCACAGGGAGCACAGATTGGGCTACCACTAGCAGCAAGCAGGTTGCTGGGAGGGAATTACAGGAGTAGAGGACAGGGTTGACTCTGTGCCCCTCTCCAGCCACTGTCCTTGCCTGGGGAGAGGAAACCTGGGGCAGTGCCATCCCTGCAAGCAGATTCCATAGGATGCACCTTAACTTTTACAAAATAGCCGCTTTTGTCATCTTTTCTAAGACTTGAGATGTTTCATCTAACATCCACCACGCAAACCCTGCAGCGGAGCCCCTGCTGCTTCTTGGGGCTGTACACCTTCCCTCCATGAGCTTCTGCCATGGATTTGCCTGCAGGGTTCAATTAGATCAAACACCCAGCCCTGCTGAGCCCCCCAGCCTGCTCCAGCTCCCGCTGCCCATGGTGGCTCAGCCCTGGGGAGAGCAGCTTCCTGCTCCCGGTCCTTCCACATAAGCCAGGGATGGATTTTAGTCACTGCGGGATTTTGACGTGGAGTCAGGATGTTTCCATTCCCGCAGATGAGTGTTCCTTGTCGACACCCCAAAAACTGAGTCAGGTGCACCAGCATCTCCCAGTGCAGTCACGGACTGGCTGCAGCCTCTTCCATGCAGGGAAAAAGGCAGGGATTGTGGGCTGGGATGGCCTTGACCTCCATTCCCCCACCTGCAGAATGACTTCCTTGCCACTCATCCCCGTTGTGAAAGCTCTGTGTTGCTTTCACTGAAAACCGCTATTGTTCTTATTTTTATTGATCATAGACTTCAAAACCCAAAGTGTGTAAGATGGTTCCAGTCTAATTAGTACTTAACCTGCAACAAAATATTGTATTTTACATTGATTTTTTTTTTTTTTTAGAAAGGAAACATTGGCTCGGTTTCTAAATGAAACACTTTAGCAGGCCATTTGGAAAATCATCATCATGTTCAGACTTTGTAAACATAATTTCTTTAATATTCTTTTTCCCTCAACTTGCAGCCGGGTAAGAAAACATACACAAAAATTGGTGGGTGGTTTGAGTCGCCCCAAAGCTGTATTTCTCCAGCAACACTCTCAATGGAAAGTTGTACCCAGCATTGGCTAATGCCAGCCAGTAAGTGGGAAGGGCTTGGTTCTCCTGTGGTCAGGGAAGGGTTTCCTCGAAGGAGGCTCTCCCTCAGCTACCCTTCCAATCACAGCAAGGCAGGCATTGCCCCCAGAAACTCCTGGGGACCCCCCTGGCCAGTGTCCCCGGGCCAGGGCAGCAGTGAAGGGGAAAGGAGAAGGCGTGGGGACATAGGATCTGTGTCCCCCAACTCTGCTTTAAGTCATTTGGACCCTTCAGAAGTGATGACAAGGGGCCCTTCTGCCCTGGCTTGTTCCATAGGGTTAAAACGATTCCTGGGTTTGTCCTTGGATTTGTCCTCTGAGCTTTTTGTGAGGCTTGGCCAGGTTTCCTCGGGGACTTTGAGCTCGCACCCTTTTGCAATCAAAATACTGTGCTGGGGACATGGAGGGCGCAGCTGCAGCAGATGTGGCCAAGAGCCGGGCGCTTTTGGCTACTCTTGGAGCCACTGCAGCCAGGACTCTGCCTCTCCTCCTGTCTCCCTTTTTCCTCCCCCAAGCCCCACAACTGCCCATTTGGGGAGTGCAAAAGGACAAACCCCAGAGCCTGAGCTTCTCTAGGGGCCTTGGAAGGTGTTTGCCTCAGAGCAGTGGACACGTTTCCCTGCTTGGTGGAAGAGAGTGGATGGAAGGTGCCGTGGAATGTCCCCGTGCCTATTTGCCTTTTGCGACATCTCGGTGATGACTCTGTGGGTCTGGCAGTGTGGGGTCTGCTGGCAAGGGCTGTGCTGTGCTTCAGGGTGCACACTCTGCCTCTCTGGAGGATTCCCTCCAGGGCTCCTGCCCCAGGCTGGCATTTCCCTGTCTGTCCCATTCTGCCCATGAGCATCCCTTGCCCAGTGTCTGTGGATGAATGGGAATGCGCTGAGTGGAAGGCTGGGGCAGGGTAGGAACGGGTCATGTGTCTGGGATGGAAATGGGGTTGTTTGCTCAGCTTGCTCACCAACAGCTCTTCCTCCGAGGTTTTCCCTGGCCCTCAGTCAGCAGAGGGAATTCCCTCTCCCTCTGCCCAAGATCCAGCTGGGATTGCTGCAGGGAACATGCAGACCAGCTGTAATTGCTGTCTTTCCCTGTGTTCACCAGGTTTGGTGGTCCTCACTCGGTGCCATCCTGCCATCCACTTCTTTGGGTGATTAAGGATGTGCTGGATTAATCAGCAGAGGTGGCGGCGATCCTGCAGAGCTATCCTGTCTCCTGCGCTGCTCCTGATGACATTCCCTGCCCTGGATGAATCTTTCATGCACTTGCCTTGCGTGTATTTAATAGGCTGGGATTGGGTTTGAGCTCATATGGGAGTTTGGGGGGCTCAGGGGGCTGCATCCTCCAGTGGGATGTGGCTGGCAGGGGAGAGAGTGGTCCCCAGGCTGGAGGTCTGTGGAGGGAGGCAGAGAACCTGTTTCACCTGTGACAGGCAGGTGCTGATCTTCACAGGGAATATTTTGGCTCCACAAGGAATATTTTGGCTTTGCAGGGCTGGGCACAGAGATTTCCTGGCCAAGGAGGGTTAACCCGGTGTTGGTGGGAGCAGAGAGCGAGCTCGTCAGGGATCGTAAGGGAAGCAGAGGAGCTGCCAGGACAATTAGCACAGGCTTGTTCTCCCCAGCATGTCCCTGGGATGCAGTGGGACTGTAATCAGCCTGTCGCTTCCCTGGCTTTATTAACACATTGATTTTTGGAGGTTTTGGCTCCATGCAGTGTGGTGCCTGCCAGCCAAGCCTCTGCGGGAAGCGGGGGTTCAAGGTGGCACGTCTCCGGGCATGGCGATGCCTCATTTTGGAAGCTGTTCGGGCTTCTTCCTTAGGGACTGCTGGAGGAGGAGGAGGAGGAGGAGAGACATCCCCTCCATCTGTGCGCTGCCCTAGGAAGGGATTTAAATCACAGGTTTGCAAAAAGAGAAAATGTGCCGGATTTGCTCGGGCTTTGAAGCCTGCAGGAGCCTCCTGACGATGCTCCCCTCCCCGCTTCAGGCAGGTCTGGCTCAGAGGGGATCTCCTTCCCTGGCCAAGGAGCCAGGCACTGTCAGCCACTGCCTCCATCCTGGGGCTGAGGCAGCAGCAAGGACCAGGCTGTGCTCCTGCAGCTCCCAGTGAGTGCAGGCAGGAGAGTTTCTGTTCCCAGGGTCAGTAACCTGGATCTCATCTACCCTCTGCTCCAGCTCTTCAAGGAAATACATCAATATTAAAATATAAATAAATAAACATAGATAAAAAATTTATGTAGGTATATATGCTTAGGACTAGTTTTACCCTCATCCATCTTTCTATGAGTCTGGGAACTCCTCCTCTTTGTCCTGTCATTCTTTCCCACTCCAGTGTGAACTTGCCTGGCCAGCACAGCCTCCTTGGCACAGCAGTCCTGATGCCACACGTGTGGCCATGCAGAGCCATCCCTTCAATTCCTTCATTTCACCAACTGTTACATAAATCTGCTTTTATACTGAACTTGTGGACGTCACTGGAGCTCTGTCCATACCCATAACATCACTGTTTCCATGGGAACCAGCGTACTTCCAAGGGGGAAAAAGTAGAAGGAGACTAAAAAAAGGACAAAGAAGGAACAAAATAAGACAAATATGTGACATATCCCAACTATGTGTCGGTGTAGGATGTTACAAAGATTTCACTGCAACTTGTTTAGGCATCCTTGCATAACAGTTTTTGTCTTGAGCGTAGCAGCAAGCAGAATCAGGGATGGCAGAAACTTAACAGAATCCCAAATATCCGGAGTCTCTTAGTGAGGAAGCGGAGCCTCTGGCAGCTCTGCACGAGGTGCCGCTCTGCGTGAGCAGCAGGGGAAGATGCATCTGCCCGTGCTGCAGCATTTCCCTGGGTTTTCCGTGGGTTTTCCTCCATCCTGGAGCGTGGCTGGGGCTGTGCATTGTGAGGGGGTGGCACTGCTGGGTGTCGTGGATGTGTCCTGGAGAGCCAACTGGCACTGCTGAGCTTTAGGGGCAGGTGCTATTAAGGGACAATTTACCGTTCATGAGTTTAATTATATATATTTGGGGATTTAGTGTCCGTCCACTGTGCACTTTATAAGGCACGGTGGGGGAAAAGGTCTTAAATAAGTTATTGAGCCTCAGCGATGGCTTTGGCATATTGAGAGTATTTTAACTGGTGGCCCCGGTCTCCCTGTGGAAGACCTGGCCATTAGGAAGGATTTTACTGTTCATGACAGCGTCTTTGTTAATGCCATGTGTGAGCTGCTGGGAGGGAGCCCATCCCCTGGCTCTGTCACGGGAGGTGATGGCTGATGCAGAGACTGAGCCGGGAGCTGGGAGGGACAGGTCTGGGAAGAGGATGGGGACATGCTCCCACCTCTGCAGCCCCGCTCTGGTGGGATGAATGGGAGGAGAGCCTGTCCCTGAGCCACCCAAAGGTCAGCTGAAGGTGCCAAACTGTTGGGAGAAGGAGTTTGGGGGCAGTTGAAGCTTCTGCAGAGCTCGGTTTGGGCGAGCGAGGCTTCACCTTCTTCTCTTCTGCTCTTCCCTCCAGGAGATGCAGAGCAGCGGGAGTTGGGGTCCGAGCACATGGCACTGGCTGGTGAAAGAGCTGGTGAGCTCTATGGGGCTCCCACCTGACCCATCTTGCTGGGCCAGGGCTGGGGCCATGCACTGACCCTTTGCACCAGTTCATGTCTTTTGGTCACTGCTCTTGGTGCTGAAACAGGCCTGAGGAGGAGGGAAGGACTGGGATGAGAAGCCAAAATAAATTCAGCCTAAAGTGCTCTTGCTTGACATTTTATGACTTTATATGATATTATTTTATATTATATTTATTTTATGAAAGCACCCGTCCTTGCAGATGCTGGTCCCAGGGCCAGGCTGCCAGCAGCCGAGCCCTCCCAGCTCAGGAGTTAATTGCAAGCGATATGTAGGGCTTTTCTTAAAAGCTCCAGCTCCTGAAGTTTGGAGATTATGCAAGTCACTCAGCTTGCAGGATTTTTTTATCTTCTTTTTTTTTTTTTCTCTCTTTAAGCAATAAGATTTTAAACCCTTTTGGTTGCTGGGAAAAAAAACCCCTTCAAGTAGAAATCTAAAAGGTTGCAAGGAAACAATTCCGGAACGGTAAGACAAATAAGAACCTCAACAGGGTTTCAATTTTTTTTTTTTTTGACCAAGCAACCTTTTTGGTCACTCTTCATCCCCTCTAAATACAGCATCGTTCTTTGCCTCATCACCTGGGTGGCTGAGCAGGGCTCCTCCACACTGCTGAGCAAATCCTTCCTCTCCCTTCAGAGGTGGCTGCATCTCACAGGCAGAGGAGAGCATCTCTGCCTGCAGCTGGCAGTGCTGATTCTAAGTCCTTGGGAGAACAATGGTAAGATGATTGCTCCCTGAAATCCCCCTTTTCCTCCACTTTCGGGCTTTCCAATCCCTGTTATGTGTTACTGGGCCATCGGGGACTCCGTGGTCCTGCCAGGATGGGAGCAGAGCGCTGCCTTTCCTGGCAGAGGGAAGCAGCCAGCGGTGCATCCCTTTGAACATCTGCAAGCCAAAATGAATTAGAGATGACATTTCCAAAAACACTGCCATGAATAATCGCCCTGTTTTGGTTTCCCAGGTTTAATTGTGAAGCTGCATGAATTAAAAGAACCTCCTGGGTCTGTCTGTGCTGGGAGGGAAGCAGTTTCGAAGAGCTGCAGAGCAGTGACGAGGCAGGGATGCTCCTGCCTGGCTTTTTCCCAGCTCAGAGCCCTGTGGATGGGGATATGCAAGGCTCAGTGGGGTCATGCCAGCTCCTGGCAGAGTGTCCTCAGCCTGCCAGCTGCGGTGACCCAAGATTAGGGCAGACCACGCGGAGGAAGTGGAAACACTCTCTGTCTGAGCAGTGCTTGAATTTTTAAACCCCTTTGTGCAGCCCCACTGGAGGAGCCTCTCAGCTTTGCTTTCCAGGAATGCCCTGGCGATGGGACTCGCCTGGCACAAATCCCTGCGGACCGCAGGGCAGGAGGCAAGTGCTCCATCCCGCGTGTGCCACGAGCGTGCCGGGGCTGCCGTGCCTGCAGCGGCTTTTCCGTCCTTCCAGGGAAAAGCAGGTCTGCTGCTGCTGTGGTGCCATGATGCTGCAGGAAGGGCTGTAAACCTGCAGCATCTTCCCTGCTCCATCCTGTGCTCGTGTCCCTCTGAGGGACAGGAGGGACCAGGCCTGGAAAAGCATCTGGGAGGGCAAAGCTGTGGAGTAGAGACCATGTTACAGTGACACTGGGAGCAGATCCCTGCCGGTGCTTGGCTGCAGGTCAGGGAAGTGGATTCACTGGGTGGAGACACTTTGAGAGCACCTCTAGCATTGCTGCGTCCGCAGAGGTGGAAATGCTTCCTGCAAATGCTAAAAGCGAAATACAGAGACCGGTCTTGCTTTCGAAGGAATGCGGTAGGGAAAAAAAATAAATCTAATTAAATGTCCGGGATTGTGATGGGAATCCTATAACCTTTAACTGGGCATGACATGAAGAGCCTTTTCCTGTTGGCCTGGCACAGTCAGAGGCAAAGCTGGGAAGGGGTTATTATTTCCATCTGTGAGGCAGATTAATTCTGAGGACTTTCAACCTCCCTCGCAAACGGCCTAAATTAATGTTTTAGGATTTTCGTCCCTGCCTCCTCCCACCCCCCCAAAGGCCAGGCCCTGGAAGTGCCATTATGCTCCTGTCAAAGGGGCTATTTCTGGAATTGATGATATGAATGAAGCCTAAAACTCCACTCTCATTAACGTCTGCAGCTTATCCCGGTGTCACTCCTAAGCTGGTGGGACTTGGTGACACTGCAGGGGAAGGCTGTCATTTCAACCCAATTTTCACATCACATTTGCACAAAAATTTCCAGGCCTTGCCAGCGCTTTCCACACATTTGTCAAATCCCAGCCGCTGTCCCAGTGAGTGAAGGCTTCTCCTGGCACAGAAGTGACGGCTGTGGGTGCTGATGGGGAACTCGGTCCTGGATGTGATCCCTGGGTCCAAACGACGACTCCTTGCCCTAAAAAACAGGCGGCAGAGAGAGCCCAGTGTCACCTGGCTGGATCCAGGGGGTTTGATGCATTCCTGTGGTTGAGTTTCACTGTGTGGTACAAGCCTGCAGCCCGTGGTGCTGCAGGGCTGCCTCCCCTTGCCCACGGAGCCCTGCTCCCATCACTCAGGCTGTGCTTGCCGGGCGGGTGTGCTGCGCTGTCCCACCCTGTCCCACCCCACCTCCCAGCAATGGCAGGGAGGGCAGCGCGTTGCCTTGGAGCCGCTGCTTCGCCAGAGAGTGGGAGGAGGGGTCAGGGAAGGAGAGAGAGGGATGCAGGGAAGGTGGAGAGGGGGAATGGTGGGAGCTACCTGGGAGTGACAAAGCATCAAGGGAAGAAGTAAATTTTAATCCCGTAGAAGAGTGTGTGTCCCTGCAGAACGTCACCCAATGCTCCCCTCTGTACTCGGCTCCGTCAGTGGCACTTCCCCCAGGGAAATGGGCCCCCCTCTCTGGGACACAGAGGTGCCTGCTCTCCCCAGCCCCAAGCCAAAGGGCCCGCCAGGAGCAGTGCAAGTGCTCTGGCTCCTCGGAGAGAGCCCGGGATGCAGCTGGACAGAGCACCTCACCTGGTGACTGCAGCCCTTGGGCAACAGCTCCCGATTTAATTCACTCATCGGCGAATTTGATCCAAACTCCTGCAACCAAATCATAGTGAGCGTAATGCAATATCTTTCTCTTTTAATTATATTAGGCTGAGTAGTGCTGGCTAATTGAATCTGGGGCTCTTGCCTCTTAATTACGAAAGGTCAGGTGCTGTGGAGCGCGGGCAGGTGGCACTGGGAGCGCCAGTGGTGGGAAGGGGCTGAGGGCTCTGGCTCTGTGAAAGGGCTCCTTTTGGAACAAGTGAGTGACTCCTGGACATTTTCCTTCTTTTTTTCTTTTGTTCTCTTTATCTTATGCATTTTAAGAGTTGGGTTACAACAGAAGCGTTACTGCAATTTTCTATGTGACAGAAACAGGTTTTTTTTTTGGTTGAAAAGAATCTGTGAGGATTTTGGCTGCCTGCCTTGAGCACATTGATGGTAAAAATGTGGATTTTTAAGAATACACTGGGATGAGAAGGTGACCCTGAAAAGTGGTGACTTTCTGACACCCATGGGGTGGGGTGGATGGGGTGATCACCTGTTGTGTGAAACCCATTATTAATCCTTTTTCTTTTAAATATCAGCACTGCTTGGCATGAGGAGGGGGCAAGACCCTGAGGGCCAGCTCTGCTCCCAGCAAATATTTATCTCATACAGTGAGGGCTGTGGGCTCAGCTTGACACTGGGGTGGTGGCAGTGCCACCTCTGCCCCTCCCTTCAAGTATTCTCCTCCTCACCTGAACTGCTGGCCAGGGATCAACACTGTCTCTGGTGCTTCCCCAAAACCCCTTTGCCCCTTCCCTGCCTGCACTGCAGCAGTGAGAGGCATTCAAAAAGGCACCTTCTGCTTTTGCTAATTGAAGAGTTTCCCTTTGTCAGCCTCTCGGCTCAAAGGAGGGTCGGTACAAAGCCATAGCCAGCAGCACTTTGTGTGTCTCTGAAAATCCCATTAGCAGAAGAAAGAGCTTGAAGTTTCATTCAGCTGGAAAAAAAAAGAGGGCAAAAAAAAAAAAAAACAACCACCCCCCCAACCTTCTGATCTATCAGCTGCACATTAACATACTGCCCTCGGCACTGCTGGGGTGCCTGTCCCGGGAATATTTAATCAGGGTGAAGTGTTGTATTGGACTGAAATGTATGTGCTCCAGGGAGCGATGTGCTGATAAGTGGGTCTGCAGTTAAATTTGGGAAAAAACCCTCTGCCGTCAGCAAATAAACACCCCTCCTGCTCCCTGGGTCCCCCTCCCTCTCCAGGCTGTTTTCCTGCCTGCAGATGTTTGTTCCTGCGAGAGGAGTTGGGGTGTGGGGAAGGCAGCCCTGAGCGAGGGGGACAGGATTGGATGGGAGGACCTTCACCATCGCCTCTTTGGGCAGCATGGGGGAGGCCATGGCTGTGCCAAGATGGGGGGTGCTGGCCCGGGGCAGCGTGTCTTTGGGCAGGTGGGGGCTGCTGGCTGCACCACGAGGACCTTCGTAGGGGTACAGATGTGAGCTGGTCCCCAAATCTCCCTGCTGGCCACAGCTGGTGCCCTATGTGTGGCAGGTTGTGGCATCTCAGGGGGCTGCACTCTCCTGGCTTCCCTCCACTTGCAATCAGTCATTGGTGCCAGTACCAGCACTCTAATGAGTGTTGAGGGGCACCGGAGGCTTTGCAGACTGTGGCGTGCCAGGGAAGGACAGGGAGGGTGTCTTTGGTGCCATCCTGTGCTCTTCCATTTCAGCCCTTGCTCATCCCTCTGTGCTGGACACGGGGCTGTGGTGGGTTTGGCTCTGCGCAGCTGCTCCGGGTGAGCGTCAGGGCTGTGCTGGGTCTTGGACAGGGAGGAGATGAGATCAGAGTGGCTCCAAGCTGGTGCCCTCCATGGTTGTGTGCCCATCTCTGCTTGCCCAGGAGTTTGTAGTCCCCAGCCAGTGCCAGCAGCTGCCCACTGGGGCAGAGGCATCCCCAGCTGGGATGGAGTGAGTGGAGGAGATCCACATCCAGTGAAGGTTCTTGTCCACTGCCACGGAAGAATTTGAATGGATCTTTGCCTTTCTGGGGAGGTGTCCATCTGTCTCTGCAGGTTTTGACCCAACCAACCTGGCTGCCCTGGGACCTCCTCACTTCTCTGCTGCATGTCTTGCACAGCCCATGCAGGTGACATTCCTTCTGTCACCCCTCTGGGATCTTACAGGGTGTTTTTTAACTCTTTATGTTCCCAAGGGCTTTGCAGTTCCTTGCTTGGCAGAGCCCTGGACACAGCTGGTTCTGCTGGCGGATCTTCCCAGCCCCCCAAGCTGGGGATTCCCCCCTCCTCTGGCTGCCCTCCACGCCTGCCCCCAAAGGAATATATTTAGGCTAAATATTCCGGCCCATAGCCCCAACCTGACAGTTGGAATGTCTATCCCGATATCCTGTAAACGTTTCTCCCGATTAAAAGATCCAGATTGCCGACACCGAACTGTGACTCAGCCCCATGTGGTTTTCCAGGAATTTGCCCAGAACGGGTGGTGGGAACTGCCAGCCCCAGCCCCAGCCCCGTGTGCCCGGTAGGGAGGCACCTGCTGATTCATCCTCACCTTCCCCTTCCCCAGGCAGATAACGCTACAGCACGGGCTCCCCGACACCACCCGCTGCCGTGTTGCAGTGAAAACTCTCATCTGACAAAGGTCACGCTTGTTTTCCTGGAGCACGGAAGCTGCTGCTGGCACCTAGGCAGGAGCATGGCCCTGCTGCCTGTGGGTTCTGGCAGTCGAGAAGGTGTTTTTCATGCTAGGCTGGAAGATAACCCCAGCACCACATTGAACCAATGCCTGGGTTTCCCATCTCTGTGATCCAGGCAGCCTGGAAATGCCCCCAGAAGGATGCAGGAATCGGGCACCAGGTTTGAACCATCCCTATGGGGATGTGCTGCGGTAGCACACTTTATTCTGCCCCAAAAGTGCATCCAGCATCTGTCCCAGCAGCTCAGCTCTTTAAAAATTGCTCCGAGAGGCAGGAGGCAGGGTTGGGAATGGGCCCTGCTGGCCCTCACTTAAAGGCTTTTAGGCAGTTCATTAATGGTTTTGGCAGTCTTAATTTGGAGTGGGAATGAAAGCTCAAGCAGTGGCTTCAGGGAAACGCCCCTGGGATAAGCTGTGACATGGTTAATAGAAATTGTAATGTTGTTAAAGTGCTATTCCGTAAAATGCCAGGAGAGGAAATTAATGGTGTGGGGTTTTTTAGTTTTTTCCTAAAAGTTGATATCACTCATTTAATTTAGTGTTTTAATCCGTCACATGAGCACTCAGCACTCTTGCCATGCAACTTCCATTTTAGAGTGGTTTTCACATCAGCTGTAGCCACTGATGGCAGCATGGGGAGAACACGTGCAGGTATCTAAACATGCAAACCCAGATAGTGCCTAACGTAGGGAAGCTGGTCTGCTCCTGGCATTGAAGGCCATGAAAACCTTTCCAATTCAGCGGCGGCTTCTCGTGGATGCACCTGTGGATCCATTGCCTCCTTGACAGGTGTGTGCAGGTGGTTTGAGAGGGTCAGCATGCTGGTGATCCTGCTCAACTGTGTGACGCTGGGCATGTTCCACCCCTGCGAGGACATCGCCTGCGACTCACCGCGCTGCAGGATCCTCCAGGTACGGCCCCAGTGCTGCTGCGAGTTCAGCAGCAGCCTCAGGTTGATGTGGAGAGGGAAGGACTGAGCTGGATCCAGCCCCGGTGGCCTTGTGTCCCAGGATGGCAGATCCTGCCTGCGCTGTCTGTCCTGTCAGCACCAGGAAAATGCTGGGTTTGGTGCTCGGGTGAGAACACACAGTGCTGTCAGGCAAAACCCTGCCAGGCTGTGCCAGCCCCAGCCTAGCCAAGTCTTTCTTGGAGTGCCTGGGGAGGCCAACCATCTAGCGGATAGTGAAAGCAGAGGCCAAAATATACTTGTCCCATTATCCTGGCACTGTGGGTGCTGTTGGGCCATCTGGGCTGGGGAAGACAGCAGGGCTGCTCTCAGCACAGCTTCTTCCCAGGGATTTAGCTTTTAGTGGTGCAAGAGGAGACCTCGCTGGACTCAGGTCTTCTAATTCCCTCCCTTGTGCAACTGTGCAGGAGCATCCCTCTTCCCTTCCTTTCTTTCGCAGAGCTTTGACGACTTCATCTTTGCCTTCTTTGCTGTGGAAATGATCGTCAAAATGATCGCGCTGGGGATTTTTGGGAAGAAATGCTACCTGGGAGACACGTGGAACCGCCTGGACTTCTTCATTGTCATTGCAGGGTAAGTCTGGGGAGGCAGGTCCCCTTCTTCCCGAGACTCTCTGTTGTTATTTATGGCTCTGCTTGGCAAGCCCTGGGTTTGGGGGAGCAGCTGGTTTGCAGCAGTGAAGGCTGGGGGCTGGCTGGGTGTCGGTGCTGTTCACGTTGTCCATCTCAGCTTCCCAGCAGGGATCACTCCCGAGCTGCAGCTGCCCCTCTGGTGCTCTCAGTGGCTTGACGGAGAGCTGATGCTCAGCTCACGGAGAGAGCAGGGCAGGGTGACAGAAGTTGTTTGTGGTGGATTTTGACCAGCCCGTGCCCCGGGGCTCCTTGCTGGGCGCTGGGCTTGGCTCTCCTCCCTCCAGCCCACCAGAGGTTTCAGTTTCCATGGCTGGAGTGGGCGGTTGGGAGCACGGAGGGCCGTGCCAGGAAGGATCGTTCACTGAAACGTGCACGACTGCCCTCATTATATATATACCTTTTTTTTTTCCTTGAGGGAAAGTGACCAAGTTTGCCTTTCTGAGTGTTTTCCTTTCAGAGGCACCTGGTTTGAATTAAAGGCTCTTCCAGCACCCGAGAGTCTCCTGGCAGAGGCTGGAAATCCACATGAAAAGTCCTTGGCCACTGGCCAGCGAGCTGAGTTTCTTTGACACACGAATCTCTTGCTGGCCCTTGCCTCCCCTTCCTGCCTCAAGAGCCCCAAGACCTGTGGGAAAACAGTGGGTTTTTTCCTCTTTTGATAGAGCTAGGGATCGAATTTACTAGATTTTCTTGGAAAGAAGCAGAGGCTCCTCTCAGCTTTTTTTTTATTGGAAAGAAGCAGAGGCCCCTCCCAGAGCTGGCACGGGTTTGGTGTGGCCCAAGAAAGGGCAACACCTTGGTGAATTTTGCTTATGGTCCATTGCTGGCCTCACAGGGACATGGCCCACGCTTCTGCCAGTCAGCTGGAAGAAGTAAAATGGAGGTGCCAGGTCTCTCAGTGCATCCTTAGCTTGAAAAATTCATTGCTGCAGAGGTGAAAAGATGCAGTGAGCTTCAGCCCCAGGAGCTGTAATAGTCCCCATAAACCTGTCTTCTGCAGGAGGCCACAACCTCCTACTTTCCAGCCCCACCAGCCTCTGGCTCCTCAGTTTAGGAGAAGGCTCAAGGTTTCCTCCTGAAATGTCTGAACAATGTTAGGGACAGCAGTGATGGGGCGTTGGACAAGAGGGGACCACAAGTCCAGTCAGGTCTGGGAGGGTTGTAGACACCAGCAGCACATCCAAGGGCTGGAGCTTGCTAAGCCACCTTTATTTCTTCTGGTTTATTATGTCTCATACTGGAATTAATTGTGATGAAGAGCCCAACCCAAGCAAGGCCAGACATCCCGTCTGGGGAAGCATGGTCACAGATGCTGGGCTGTTCCCAGCTCCCCTGTCCTGGGCTGCTGCCACCTTCCCCTCCCAGCCTGGTCCTGCCTTTGTCTGTTGATCTTGCAAAGCCTTTGGAGCCAGACTTATCCCGGATGTGCTTCTGTGGGGACCCCACCAGGATGGGACCTTCCTCTAGAGGGACACCAGCAGGGCCCATCCTTATTCCTATGCCAAAATATCACTTCTCTTTGCTTGAGCAAAGAAATCTCTGCACACCTACTGCACCTGGCCAGGTGTTTGGGTGTGTGAGGGTTATCTCCTTCCTGGAGAGCCACATCATAGCACAGATCCCCCCCCCCACAGCAGCTGCTCCCCCATCCCTGACATGCAGAGACATTTTTTTTGCTGCAGAAGTTTTTTGCAGCGTGGCTGCCTGACCCTCTCGTGCCTTCTGCCAGGTCAGCTTTGCCTCTCGCTAAGTGATGGCTCTTTCCTTCATGTGCATGAACTGTTCCCATCTGGGTCCCGTCAAAACCAATTCGGCTGGCAAAGGATCGAACTGGATTTAAATACAAAACAGCCTCTCCTCCCCCAGCGCTGGCTTTCTCTGCTCCCTTTTGTGCCCTTGCGCTCTCCTCCAATCCTAGCCCATCCATCCTGGGGTGCTGCATCCTACTCAGAGCATCGCTGCAGTCCTGGAGGGCCTGCTGAGTGCCAGGGAAAGCCAAAGGGGCTGCAGGAATGGGCCACTGCTGGAGCAGAGAAAAAAATAAGGGACTCAAGCCCTTAGTAGACCTGAGATATAGGTAAAAACCACTGTAAGGGATAAGGGATGAAAGTGCTGCAGGGTCAAATCCCAGCCGGACAGAGGGAAGTTCCTCAGACAGCCCTTAGTTCAGCTCTTTGGTTCCTAGACAGGGCAAATTACCCCAGAGAGCACCCAGGCCGTGGTGCTCACAGCAGAGCACAGGAGCAAGGGATGAGCTGAACTCTGCCTGGAGGAATCCTGCATCTGAGCAGGTGTCAGGAAAGAGGCCAGAGCCAAAGTGGGGCCCTGGAGAGTGTGTGCCAGGGCAAGCCTGAAAAGCCAGCTGGGTTTGCTTAGATACCAGATAAAGCCAGTCACGTTTCTATGGAGTTCTCACATAAGCGCCTCGACCAGGTTCCCCAGTGAAATGCCAGGGGAGGAGACTGAGGCTTCCACGTGGTCCTGGTGACCACAATGGAGCAACTCTGGTTTTGCCTTCACAGTTTTTCTCTGCCTTTTATGTGCAAGACATGGGAGGAGGAGAGCAGCGGCAGAGTGTGAGCTCCCCAGTACCCAGCAGGAACCTGAGCTCCTGCTCTCCTGCTTTCCCTGCCACTTCCCTTCCCATGGGCTACAGAAAGTGATGTCAGGGGAGAGGAGAAGCAGCAAACTACGTCCGTGGGGCATTAGGTGGGGAAAGCATGTCGTGCTGGGGCTGTACCCTCCCACAGGCACAGCATCCATAGAAACCCTTCACGGCCACCACCAGTTTAGAACAGGCTTCAACCCACACCGCCCCTCTCCCCCCCAAAAAACCACAGACTTGTAGCATTTCATCTTGCCCATTCTTTGAGAACTTTCTCGACCTGACAGAGGTTATCATTGTGGAGAAGCCTTCTTGTGCATTTTTGCCCCAAATCCGCCTGTCGGAGGGCTGGGAGAGCCTCTTGGATGCTGTCCTTGCTCCTGCCGGCCACTTCTGTGGAATGCCATTAAGTGCTTCTCAGGTCTGTTAAACTGTCCAGACCAATCTCATGAACTCATGGAGAGTAAATGACTTCTTTGTGACAATGTAATGCAATTAGTGCTAATTGTAGAGTGTGTAATGTCTGCAACACATCTCTGTAATTACAGTGAAACTTGCCGGAGATGAGAATAGTGCTGTATTATCAAAAGTCTGCTTAGGCAAACATGGCTTTGGCTGTAGGTTACAGAGTTGCGTGGGGGAAAAGGGGATGGAGAAAAAAGTGATGAATGGCATAATTATGTTGCATTATTTTTAGAGGAGGGGATTTGGGGAGTTTGCTTGTGAGAGAACACTTCCAAGGTTAGCAGGCATTGCAAGCAGCTCTTGCCCTCTAAATATGATTCGATATAATTTCGACCTCTCCCGGCATAAGACACAGATGTATTGAGGATGGATGCTTGTTTACATCCCAAAATATGCAGAAGTGGATTTGGTTCAATGCTGACTGAGGCTTGGGCTGGTGAGCCAGAGCTGTGGGATGGACGTGTGCCCTGACTTGGTGTCTCCCTGGCCACTGTAGGACCCAGCACCCACTGTCTTCCCGGCAGGGCACAGGGACATCTTCTCTGCTCAGCCCGTGGGAGGAGGGCAGCCACAGACTGGCATCTCCCTTCTGCTCAGCTGAAGCCAGCCCCAGCCCCACACATTGCTGCAGTCCCAGCAGCTTGCAGGACGACAGCTTGTTCTGGCTTTGTTCAGATAAGGATTTCCATGAACCTCTGCATCCATGTAGATTGAAATGGGCTTTAAGCCATCCTCATCAAAAAACCCCACGGCGTGATTTTGGAGTTATCCTGTGCAGGGCCAGGAGCTAGGCTTTGATCTTTGTGGTTCCCTTCCAGCTCAGGAGATTTTATGATTCTATTCTGTGATTCTAACCCCAAACCAACAAAAATCCCTAACGGTTTATTGTTTTCCCGTGAGAGAGCTTTACACCAGGGGATAATTTGGAGCTGTAAGAGCTCACGGGGTTCCTCTCTGCCTCTCTGTGCCCACGTCCTGCTCCCCACCGAGCAGGGCTGTGCATCATCCCCTGTTTGAGCTGTGCAGGTCTGTGCTTACTCCGGGCTCAGTCAGTTGTTTGGCCAGGACTGAGGAGTCCTGTTTGTGCTTTGCTCATTGTAATGGTAACGAGCCTCTTCAAAGACTTTGTAGGAAAGTTAAACACTTCTGGAATATTTTGCTTACGATTGAAGAGGAGCTGGGGCTGGAGGTGGTTGGCAGGCTGCTTTATTCAGGAACAGACACCACTTCTTTCTCTCTTTGCTTCCTGAACATTTCTTATGTTTGTTATGATTTTTTCTCCCTCTGTTGAAGGCTGTATTAAACAGTGAGCTCCAGTGAAGCCTTCGTAAACAACCTTTAAGGATGTCTTTCTCCCTCCTGGTTTTGAGCGCTGAATTTCAGGCATGAAATAGGCTGCAGGAAGCCCCGTTGTGTTCATAGGTGACAGGATGCCGCAGCCCCCACTCCATTCCTGCTCCATCTGAATCTGGATGGGGTCTGAAAAGCTCTTTAGCTCAGGAATTGGAATGAGGGCTATGGTGCCAGACAGGTCTCTGTGGGGAGCTGTGATCCCATGGCTGCAGCAGCCAGAGCAAGATTCCTGCTGGGTGCTCTGGGTGAAGCTTCCAGCATGTGGCCTTCACCTCCCGGTGCCAGATCACTCCACAGGCAGGCAGGGCTCCTCTGAAGGGCATTTTATCTGTACAAAGCTGATCAAGGGGCTGTTTCAGCTCCCTGTTTCAGACACAGGGAAGAAAGAGCTGCTGTGGGACTGCCTACAGGAGCCCCTGCTGCAGCCTCCCACTGCAAAGGCTGTTCTTCCCCCATATATTAGTCTCTTCATCCCTTAAAACCAAAACTAACAGGGAGGCAGGGTGAATGTTGCTTTTTCATCCCCTCTGCCTCTGCTGAGCCCTCTGACCCGAGGAGCAGCACGTGAGGAGGTGGCAGCAGTGCCCTCTGTGCTGCCCGGGCACCCCGAGCGAGCACCGGGGGGGTAATTGCCCGTGTAAGAGGCTGATTTGCACACGCAATTACCCGATGTGCAGCCACTGCCACAGCCCCGGCCCCTCTGGGCGGCGGGGAAAGCTGCACCAAACCCGCTCCCAGGAGCCTGGCCCTTTCCTGGGCTTTCCAGGATGGATGTGAGTGTCCTGGAAACTGGGAGCCTTCTCCGTGGCCCCATCGTGTCCTGACTAATCCCAAATTAGGTGCTTTGTGCTCTGAGCAGAAGTGCCAGAGCAACATCAAGCCAGTCCTCGTCATCACGAACCTCCAGGAATTCGATATCTGGGGCTGAGCTGTGCAATTTAATGTTTTAAGTTACTTTTGGGTGGATAAAGGGTAGCCAAGACCTGGGCACTGATGAAATCCATGGCTGTGGATGCTCTGTGCTCTGCGCTGCCTTCCCACAGCCTTTGGAGCAGAGCATCCCGAACAAGCTGCATCCCTGACTCACAGAAACCTGCTGGGTACAAGAAAGCCCTCAGCAGTCTCCCTCGCAGCTGAGCTGACTCAAATCCACCTGTGAAAAGCCTGGGGTTTTTTTTAAGTTTTAGGACTTTTAAAAAGGTAATTCTTTAGTTTCTTTCAGTTCTTCAGCTGAACTTGCTGCTGCTTCAAAAGCCTCATTAGTCAAGTGTCCTGGCTGGGACACATGGTGCAGCCGGATCCAGCAGGCTGCAGGGTTCATGCTCTCTGTGTGCTATTCTTTTTCTTCTGTTCAGCTTGATTGAAATGAGTATTTTTAAAATTAAGCAACACCCACGAATGCGGTGAGACTCGCAAGGCTCCAAACGCAGCCCCTGAGTGAAAGCAGAGCACAGCCAAGCTGGCGAGAGCCAGGGGGAAATTTCATTCCAGCTTTCTGAAGATACAATGCCACCTAAATAATTTCCCCTTGTCTTTTCCAGCACCGATGGCTTAATATCACCCACTGATGGCTGCGCTTTGTAGATAAAGGGTGTCTATCTGCCCAGTTTTGGGAGCTTTTTAACGCTGAATAAATCTCAGCCTATCTCTCCCCAGCAGTGCTGGGCTCTGAGTGTGCAGGGGGTGGGCAGCTCTCGGGGGTGGCCCTGCCCGCAGCCACCGCTGCTTTGCCACCGGTTCCTCGCGTGACCTTGGTCACATCCTCTGGCTGTGCAGCATCCCCGGCACCCAGTTGTGAAAGGGGAGAGTTCGAGCTTTCCTTGGGAAGCGCCCTCAGCAGAAACTCTCTGTGTGACTCTGCTGTTATCACAACATCTTCTACTTCCTGAGCGGGAGTGATCCCGGGGATGGGAGCAGAGTCAGGGCTGAGAGCAGGGTGCTTGAGAAGCGATGCTGGCTAAGTGTGGGAAGGACTTTGCTGGAATTTCTGTGCTGTTAGAGGCTCTCTGGGTAAGCAGAGCCCCTTGAACCCTTCCTGTGATGCCCTGAGCATCACTTTTGAAAGCCCTTTGCCTCAGGGTTGCCGCCTGGCAGTGCACTCAGGAAATCCTTCCCAGTGCTTTGGGTTTTACATGAGAGAAACCCCGGCATGCTCCAACTCACTGTCTCCAGGCAGAATAGGAATGAATTTCACCTGTCTGGTCCATCCTGAGCCATCCCGTTTGCCTGTCAGCTGAGCCCGGGGAGTTTTCCTGCTTGGAGAAGCATTTGCCAAAGGTTTGCATCAGCTCCCTCTCCGCATCCCACCACCAGCCCGTTGTACGTCTGGCTTTGCAGATGCTCCACTTTTATTCTTAGAAAGTCCTAAATATTTCCGTTTTCCTTCTGAATAACTCCAGCGATCGGGGGTTGCTGATCACTCTGGCGAGCTGTGAATCCATCCTATTTAATGCTGAATTTCTCGCTGAGCCTTTAACTTGGCTGGGCACCAGGTCGGTGGCAGCAGCGCTGACAGGCATCGCGCCTTCCCCTCTGAGCAGAGATGACATTTGAATTGAGGCTTCATCAGGAGCCTTTTACACTGCAGATTTCCAATGCATAAATGCTATATATGCTGGTAAATGTACCTGTCACCTCACCAGCTGGTGACATCCTGACATTTGCTCTCCCTGGGTATCTTCCCTTGCCAAGGATGTGGATTGATTCTTCCCGTGCTTCCCCTTGCCTTGGGAAGTGACCTTAGAGCTGGGGACTGGTGGTGTTCTCACTGGACTTGCTCTTTAGTGACTGAGCATTACTGACATTTTTTTTTCCAGTACTGGGTTCTCTCAAGGCACTTGAGCTGTTGATTACCAGCAAGGTGTGGACCCTGTGGTCTGTGTCTGGGGCTGAGCTTGGCAGTGCTGTAGCACCAGTTCTGAGAGCAGTGTCCAGCAACAGAGGCAGGAGACCACGCTCTTGCTCTTGGTCTTGGTATTCAAGTGTTTGCTCGAGCCTCTGGGTTGTTGTTTGGCTTGTTCCTTTAAATTTGGCATTATAATTGTTCTTTAATGAGTTAAATCAAAATGCATTTTACAGCACGTCCTTTGCAGCTTACAAGCACTCACATCTCTGGAAGTGCGTCTGGAGCTGTCATTAATCAGAAAATGATTTGTCTTGGTGCAAGTAACCGTGTGCTGCTCTGAATTTTGCTGGCAGCCTCTGTTTTAATAATGGATGAAAGAAAAGCTGTGTGCTTGATATGGGCTTTTTACCTGAATATTGCCAACCATACAGAAATCTTTTTGAACAGTGAGTGAAACTTGACAGCCGTGAAAGCCAGGGAAACCACTGCCCCTCTCCTCACCTTACCCAAAGCTTGCCCGATGCAGGGAGTCCTGTGCACTGAGGAAGGGGCTGGTTTTCTACCCCCAGGCCAGGTGGGATTTTGTGAACACACTGCCTTCCTTTCTGGTCAGAGGCTGAGAACAAATTCATAGCATCCATATGTGCCTGTCCAACCTCCATCTCTTGGGACCGTCCCATTGCTGTGGGGGTCAGCTAAACAGAGAGGAAAATGTTGAGGTTATTTTGATCTTAGATATGGTTTGATCGTCATCATCATTCTCATTAGAGCCTATCAGGTAAAGCCTCGCTGCGTTGAACATGGAGCTGTTTATTTGGGGGCTGGAAGGGGAGTCTTCTCCACCCTGGGTGCCCCTCACCTGCTGGAGGCCAGGAGGGAGAAGAGTGGGTTTGGCTGATCGCAGCAAGAGCAGAAGCCTCAAGTGTGCTGCTGCCATGGCAAACCCAACACAGCACTGATGGATCCTGTGGGGTTTCCAGCAGGGAGGGAGGGGACAGCACTGGTGCCTTTGTGCAAGGAGCGACCAAAACTTCCTTCAGAAACTTGATGCCTAATCAGGGTGAGATTAATTCAGACCAGGGCAAGTGTGGAGGAAGGTTGTGACTGAGAGGCAGAGAGAGACATGTCTGTGAGATGGGGCTGGAAGGACTTGATTTGTTTGACTTTGCAAAATCAAGGCTGAGAGGAGATGTGATTTGTCCTCTGTAAATACATGGGTGGGTAAACATCGGGGACAAATAACAGCTAGAGAAGCTACTTAAGAGACAGTGCTG
This sequence comes from Mohoua ochrocephala, assembly GCA_013398855.1. Lineage (NCBI taxonomy): Eukaryota > Metazoa > Chordata > Aves > Passeriformes > Acanthizidae > Mohoua > Mohoua ochrocephala. The sequence continues at coordinate 100,389 of VZTA01002141.1, read as the reverse complement.
CCATAAGAACAAATGTATATGAGCTTGTCCTGAATAAATTCAGGCTGGAAGTTAGGCTTCTAGCCATCAGAGTTGGAGGGAGGGAACCACCCAGCTTGTTTGGAGATGGAACTTGATAATTTGCGGAAGAGATTAATATCTTGTGGCTGCCTGTGTCAGTGGGAGCCCGACTGTGTGGGGAACCTCAGGGTTGTGTCCCCTGCCTTTTCCTGGCTCTGCCTCTTCAAGAATATTCTGAGCAGAGCTCTTGGATCTTCCCACAGCCAGAGAGCAAAGTCCTGGAGGTGTTGTGACTGATGACTCTGTTGTGCTTGAGCAAAGGTGCCATGAGAAGAGTGAGAGGTGCCGGGGCACCCCAGGGACTTGCAGCCATCCAGGTGCATCCTAAGACTGAGTCCTGTGAATGTTGCTCCTCCATGTCCTGAGCTGGGAAATAACCCTGTTAGACAGTGGGAGCACTGGGAGGTTCCTTGGTCCATGTTTGCCCCATTTTTTATCTGCAAGTGTCACCAGTTTTGTTCCCGCCTGACAAGGGTCTCTGCTGGGCAGAGGTAGCAGAGCTCAGTGTCCTGTGCTGCTCATCTTCTGTGGCCCACAGAGGGGTCTGCACCAGGAGATGTTCTTCCTTTCAGGACTGTGGTGGTGCTCAGCACAACAAACTCAGGTTCACTACAATATCCGTAAAATTGTTAAAAACAGGGCTGTGCCTGGAAATTTCCCCTCCGGAGTGTGCAGAGACTTTCAGAAGCTTCTGCCTGGCCCTGTGCAAAAACAGTAACCAAAGCAGATGAGAGAGATCTGTGGCTGAGTGAGCTGGTGTATCACATTCCCCCTCATTGACTTTATCCTGATACGCAAGCAACCCTTAATTAATTCCTCTGGCAAACTTTCCTGATGGGAGAGATGCAGTAACAAGTCCCTCTGTGAGCGGTTGGCATTTAATGTTTGCTTTATAATGTTTGATAATCTAACATTTCTCCACCGGATCCGTGACTCTCCTCCGTGGTTTTCTGTCTTTCTCAGGATGCTGGAGTATTCCCTTGACCTGCAGAACGTCAGCTTCTCAGCCGTCCGCACCGTCCGAGTCCTGCGGCCACTCAGGGCCATTAACAGGGTCCCCAGTAAGTCAGATCCTAATTCCTCCCTGTTGGGGCCAGCTCTCAGTCCTCCTCCTTTGCCCCAAAGATGGAAGGGCAAACCCAGATGCTCTGATCTTACATCACAGCTCAAATGTTTGCCCAAGCCTGGCAGTGCTGGGTCCTGCCACCACTATCTGGGTTCCTTTTGACACCTGTGGCATCAGAGAGGTATCCAGGTCAGTAAGGTATCCGAGAGTGTCTTCTGACACCTCCCTTTCTCATCTGAAGAGGGTCTGAGGAGGCTGCTAAAGGGCTGCAGGTGATAGGAATTGACTGAGCCAACAGCCTTTGCCAGGCAGGACAGGCAGAGGGGTCTGAGCCATGCTGCTCCCACCCTCCCTGGGATACTCCATCCTTCCCTGGAGAAATTGGGGTGAGGAAGTCTTGTTGTGCATGGAGATAGTCCCCCGGGAGGTGCTGAGGACCCCAGAGCTGGTCCATACAGCCCAAACCCCCAACATCTCCAAAGCAGACCTGGGTGGGATGGGCAGTGGCTCTTCAGTCCTGGTTTCTCCGGTCATGGACAAGGGTCTCAGCCCTGCCTGAAGCAGCAGTGGCTGGCATTGCCTGCTGCTGCATGGCAGCCCAGCCCCAGATGGCACTGGCCACCACAAACCCTTCCAGTGCCCCGTGCTGGGCAAATCCCAGTGCTCTGTGAGAGACACTGAGCACCGTCCCTCTCGGATGCTGTACGGTCAGGTATGTTAGGTGTAAGTACAACTGCAACAGAAGCCTCCTTTTCCTGCTCCTACAATCCCGGTCATCAGATCCAGTACTGTTTTAGCCAAGTTAAATCCGAGTCTGCACTCCCCTACCTGAACTGGCCCAATGCCTTGATGAGAACTAATCAGCTTCAGTTCTCTCTGCTGATGCTGGAAGTGCCTGGGATCTATTTATTTTCCTGCTCCTGACTCTTGAACTTAATCTGGCTTTGCTGCTGATGTTTCAATCATTACAGAAGCTTCAGAATCCTGTTTGCAATGGTTTGGGGTTTTTTTTTTATCCCCACTGCTGAACTGGTGGATAGCTGAATTTATCCACCACTGTCTAACTGGGGATGTAATTCACTTAATGTGTTTTGAAATCCTGGGTAATTTATCTTGTCTTCTCTGCAACGTAGCTACAGTGGGATAGAAGTGCAAGGTGGGAAAAATAAAAAATGAGCTTTGTATGATGATCAATGCAATAACCACAGAAAGTAATTTTAGTTAATTAGGAGTTGACGCAAGGTGGTTGTTCCCCAGTAACGGAGTAGAAGAAAAACCCTGAGAGAGGAGGTGACAGCATCAGGATAAGAGAAAAAAGTCTTCCTGAATATCAAAGTAAAGGGTGCAACAGTAATGCTTTCTTTAGATAAAAGTCAATATAAGCAAGTGAGAGAATGTAGAACATGGGGAAAGAAGGAGAGTGAGAGATGAGCAGAATATTACACAGATGTCAGATTAAATCAATTTTTTGTGTGTAAATGTCAAGTTGAAGTCACCATCAATTTGTCTTTGTTACAGAACTGGCTGTTCCTGAACTTGTGAGAATTAACTGCCAGAGAGAGTCCTGTGTTTTAAGGAAGAGAGAGCATTTAGGGTAGATGAGGGGAAATAGGGAGGGAAGGGAATTTTGAAATATATTGAGTGGAGAAAGAAACACGATTGAGCAAAGGAGAATGTCAGAATTTAATCTGAGGGAAGAAAGGAAACATAATTGCTAGAAAACTTTGGAGAAGAGGACTTGAGCGGGGAAGGTAGGTCTGGTGTCTAGCAGCAAGGCATGAATGAAGGGGGGTGTTCCAGGGGCTTTGGGGGAAAGCCAAAGGGGATGGGAAGCTGAGTGTTCACGAGCCACACGCGGGTGATGAGGAGAGAAGGAGAAGAATAGAAGGAAATACAGTAGGAAAAGTATCAGTGGAAAGGAAAAGGTCAGGGGGACATAGCTGGAACCAGAAGATTCAACGTGAGCTTTTCCTCTTTGCCTCAGGTATGCGCATCCTGGTGACGCTGCTTTTGGACACGCTGCCCATGCTGGGGAACGTCCTCCTCCTCTGCTTCTTTGTCTTCTTCATCTTTGGCATTGTGGGAGTCCAGCTGTGGGCAGGTTTGCTCAGGAACCGCTGCTTCCTCCCTGAGAACTTCAGCATGTGAGTCTGTGTGGGCAGCACCAGTGTCTCCCCACCTCGAGGGAGGCTGTCCCTCCAGGACCTCCTCTGTAAAAAAGCCCTTCTCTTCTGTAGATGCTCCCTGCTCCTAAATGCCACCAGCACTCCTGCTTGGGCACACGCAGCAGGAGCGGAGTGAGCGGTGAAAATTTGCCATTTGCATTTGCAGGCTGTCCTTAACCCTCAGCTGGCACTTGGGAACCTCCCTGATTGATAAAAGCCTTCAGAAAAACCCTCTGAGAATGGGAGTTCAGGCTTTCTAAATTCAGCATATCATTAATGTGTGACCTTTTCTGTGTGGAGACGCTCAGGTCTGAATCCCCTTCAGCGGCTGGTGGTGTTTATTGCCACGACTTTTGTAGTCCCACCTAAACCCCAGGAAAGGCTGATGGAACTACCATGCATTTTTGATGCTAGATACTTTTCAGCCTCAGAGCAAGAGATAGACCCTATCCCAAGTGCTAATTTTCACAGATCCCTGAATTTTACGGCCAAAAAGATCAGTTTTCTGGCCTGATGGAGCAGTGTTTGGACAGTGTTGGAATGAACACCTGATAGCTGACAGCCTCTTTCAGGGCTTCCATGCCTGTTCTACCTACCTGCTTTTTTCGACCACCTCCATCCCTTCAAATGCTTGGAGAAAGGCAGGTGACTGCAAACCCTTGATGGCTCTGCCAGGTTCTGCCACCCTCGTCACCTTTCAGTGGATTGCTGACTGCCCAGGGTGGATCTGGCTGGATTCATACCTGGACGGAGGAGTCCTACAAGCCCAAAGCCTGCACACAGCAGGACCATGTTGCTGCTGCTGCTGTGGCCAGGCTGGCACAAGGCACCTTCCAACCTCTCCCGCCTACCTCCTCATCAGCTCCCACCCCTCTTGTAGGTTGTGCCCTCGAAGGGTGGCTGGAAGTGTCATTACCAGGACACATCCCTGTTAAGTAAATGTCAGCAGAGCAGGGGGACAGCTTCACCACCGAGTAAATCCAATAGAGCCACAGGTTTGGGTGCTGTTTAATTGAGCCAGAATTCCAGGGGTTTAGATAGGCTTTGAAGGGTATTACAGGCAATTCTGCAGGAATTAACCGGGCTGAACTAGGCTTAAAAATATCTTTGCAAGCTTTAGTGGGAGTCCTGGCAGCATTAAGGAGATAGTGTGTGCAGAGCAAGGAGCCAGTTTCTGGCTGGCCATGGGTTGTTTCATCTCCCTGAAGAGTATTTTTGCCTGGTTTGCTGTGGTAAGGCCACCCTCAGAGGGAATTTAGAGCTTATCTGTGGGCTGAACTGACATGGTGAAATGCATATGAAGGCCCTGTCTCTGATTTTTAGGAATCTTGGGAGGTCCTTGTACACAGAGTCTCCCTAAACAATTCTCAGCATCTCCAGAAGGACAGGAGATACAGGAGCTTAAATGGACTGATTTCCATCTTACCGCAGCAAAGACATTTCAGAGAAGCCCTGTCACGCTGAATCCTTCTCTTAGTCTCCTAAAGTCAAAGCCAGAGTGCTTCCAGATGGAGTCACTTGTAATAATGCCATCGGAGGGATTGCCAGGAGGCTGAGTGCACTGCCTCAGTTTCTCAAAACCCAGTTAGGGACATCAGCTCACCCTGTGGGGCTGCAGTAAGTCCAGGGGGATTCCTTCTTTAAAAAATAGCTGTAAGGTCCAGAAAAGCAGATATCAGACTGCGCTGTTACAGCTGTCTCCTTGCCAGATTGCCTGCAATCGGTGTGCAAACCCCAGCCCTGTCTGGACTCTTTCAGCCCCTACACGGTGGATTTGGAACGGTACTACCAGACAGAGAACGAAGATGAAAACCCCTTCATCTGCTCCCAGCCCCGGGAGAACGGGATGCGCTACTGCCGGAGTATCCCAACGCGGAGGGAAGAGGGTCTGGAGTGCACCCTGGATTATTATTCCTACAATGACACCACCAACACGTCTTGTGTGAACTGGAACCAGTACTACACCAACTGCTCTGCTGGGGAGCACAACCCCTTCAAGGGAGCCATCAACTTCGATAACATTGGCTACGCCTGGATTGCGATATTTCAGGTGAGCCCTGTCTGCCAGCTGCCACGAGGTGGGCAAACAGCGGGTCCTGCCCCCAACGTGTTCCCCGGGGCTGTGTGATTGCACTCCTGGGGGCTGTTTAGCACTAGTGAGCACTTACACAGTAGTGCGCAGGTGCTCCGAGTGTTAGGGATACAATATGATGCCTGTTTGGAGAACGTCTCCACCTCACACGCATGGACAAAACCCCGTGGGTGTGCAGTCCGATGATGCTGGTGTGGGGCAGAGCCTAGAGACTGCTCTTCTCTCTGCAAAATGCGCTAGTGGCCCTTAAGTCCAGCTGGAAAGGGGCTGGATTCAGCCTGGGCAGCTGGTAATGTGGCTGTTGGCGTTGGGAGGGGCAGGATTTGGCTCCTCAGCATCTTGTGCTGCACCAAGACCAGCTATGGGGTGTCAGATGTGACCCAGCCAGAAGAAACATTGCCTGTGCGCTTTGTTGTAACTGAGCCTTGAGGATTTTGTTTTCCCTTCCTGTCTCCAACAGGTCATCACGCTGGAAGGCTGGGTGGACATCATGTACTTTGTCATGGATGCACACTCCTTCTACAACTTCATCTACTTCATCCTCCTGATCATTGTGAGTGGCCTTAGGGGGGAGCAGGGGGGGTCCTCCTGGCCTTTGGAGAGAGCAGAGTAGAGTCACCCAGAGGAAAAGGGCAGAGGATGCAGTGAATATAAAAGCTGAAGTAGCAAGCAGCCTGCTGGGAGAAACGCAGCTTCCCTAAGGAATTGTGCTGCAGCTGCATTTTGCTGCAAACATGAGGAAGAAAGATGTGCTCAAGCGGTCGTAGATACACTTCTGTTGTTGCTGCTGCTTCTACTACTTCTCTCCTTGTGCTCCAAGCTTCTCTCTCTTGCTTGCCACCTTGAATTTAAGTTTTAAAGAAGGCAAATTTCACCTGGTCAGTTTTTTGAGTGCCAGAAAGGGAAGAGGCTGCCCAAAAATTCCCCCACATTGAAGAACCCATCTGCTGGGTCCTTGGTGCAGTGGGGATGTTTCGGGAAAACAGTCCCAAACTTCAGAGAGCACATTAAGAAAGGAGGGAAGAGATTACTGCCCACAGCCCACCCACACTTCACAGCATCATCCGAGACCACCCACAAAGGAGCCAACAAAGGGTTTCTGTGGGGTGGGCTTCATGATGGGCTTCATCTATGCAAGCAGAATTGTCTACAGTGACTGGCTGAGCTCGTTGTCTAGACTCCCTTTATCGTCAAGGGAGAAAAATAGGTGCTTTAACGGGGTGATTCATCTCCTCTGAAGGTAGACATCCAAAATAAATTAGATGCATTGCAGACTTGATGCGCCTATTTCTCTCTTGACTCTGAAGGATCATTAGGTGCCTCACTCAGACGTAGCTAAGTGAGAAGAGTCCTTTCCTTGCTACATAAGTGGTCTAAGTCCAGGAAAATAGCTGCACGTTGTCAGTTAGGTCATTGTGGGGATTTCTGCTCCTTGTCAAACCAGGACTCAAACCTTGATGAGAAAGTAGATGGTTGTTTAGGCCGTGATGCTGTTTTCTTCTATTAGCTTCCCCAAGAGAGAAACAAACCCTTGCTCTCAGCCTCCCTGAGATGATGAAGAGGAAGAGCAAGCAGTACTTTTCCAGATGCCGTGCGAGTAACATTAGCAGTGTGTGATGGCCCGTTAGCACGTCAGTAATTCCCTGTGATCCAGGCTGGGCTCTGCAGAAGGCAGAACCTCATGAAACCCTGGTTGGAAAGAAAATCTCCGGGCTGTGGGTACAGCCTGCTGATGCCCTTGCGTAACAGTCACCCGCAAATCCCGTTAGCAGAGGAAAGGGATCTGCTCGCAAGCTGCCCACACACTGGCAGAAAAAAACCGCTCCTATCAGGAAGACTCAGTGCATTCATCGTAATGCCACTAATTGTGATAATTACAACTGCTGTCGGTGGAGAGAGAAAAACACCATCCTAAAAGAGCAAGTTTTTGTCAAAATAATCTTCTCTCATCTTTGATCTCTGACGTCCTCCACGGAGGGCTGGCGTGGGAGTCCCTGGGGTGGGAGCTTGGGGGATGAGTCAGCCTGGCCAGTGGTCCCCGCTGGGTGACACAGGGGGTGGGCTTGGCTGGTAGCTTGCCCCCCCACTCTTTGTGCCCTACAGATCTGTAGGGTGCCACGGCCGCACCGAGGTGGCTGATGTCTCTTGTCCCCTTAGGTGGGCTCCTTCTTCATGATCAACCTGTGCCTGGTGGTGATTGCGACACAGTTCTCCGAGACGAAGCAGCGTGAGAGCCAGCTGATGAAGGAGCAGCGTGTGCGCTACCTGTCCAATGCCAGTACCCTCGCCAGCTTCTCAGAGCCAGGCAGCTGCTACGACGAGCTCCTCAAGTATCTGGTTTACATTGCCCGGAAAGGCAGCAAGCAGCTGGTGAAGGCCTACAGGGCGGCGGGCGTGAGGATGGGCTTCCTCAGCAGCCCCACGAGCAAGGCGGGGGCTGAGCGGCACGCCAGGAAGCGCCGGAGCAGGAAGAGATCCTCCGTGCACCACCTCATCCACCACCATCACCACCACCACCACCACTACCACCTGGGCAACGGGAACCTGCGGGCACCCCGTGCCAGCCCGGAGATCAGCGATGTGGAGACCAGCTCACTGCACAACGGGACCAACCGGCTGATGCTCCCTCCCTCGGCGCCCAACTCCCTGGGGGCCCCCAGTGCCTCTCCCAGCAACACTGAGTCTGTGCACAGCATCTACCATGCCGACTGTCACTTTGAGCCGGTGCGCTGCCGGTCGTCCCTGACACAGCCGAGCCTCGGCTTGCCGAGCCCAGAGGGGATCCCCAAGAACATCGTGGGCAGCAAGGTGTACCCCACAGTGCACTCCAGCACCTCCCATGAGATGCTGAAAGAGAAGAACCTGGGGGAGGCGGCAGTGGGTGCTGGGAGCAGCACCTTGACGAGCCTCAACATCCCGCCCGGGCCGTACAGCACCATGCACAAGCTGCTAGAGACACAGAGCACAGGTGAGCTAGGGCTGGATCTACATGTGGGGCTGCTTTCCAGAAACACAATTTTTGTCCTAATTTTTTTCTCTCTCTGAATTTTTGCAGGGTTCTTTTCAGTCCACGTTACAGAGAAGGGCGATGGCTTTCCAGGTGAGATGAACAACGAACAGGAATCTTCCGACCTACCTAATGCCTCTTAGAGCCAAATTTAGGAGAGAGGTTTCAACCTCCCAGATTTCATACCTGCAATAATCCAAGGGATACGAGGGCTTTCAGTGAATCCATTTTGTTTGCAATTCCCATCTTGTAGATTAGACAAGTACGAGAGAGCTGGAGAAGGACTTTGACAAGGACATGTAGTGATAGGAAGGGAGGAATGGCTTTAAACTTTGCAGAGGGCGTGTTTGGATGAAATGTTTGGACAAATTTCCGTGATTTCCCCCCACCCCCAAACCATTTACAGGGAACACTTCCCAAATCCTGTACTCCCAAAATCAGCTAGAGCTTGCAGATGGACACCTTCCAGATCTGAGTCCTGTCACACCCCTGAGCACTGTGTAGCTCTGCTCTCATGGGACACAAGGCTGAGGGAGATTGAGTGTCTGCTTTGTGTGAGTGCTCAAGGGCAATCACAGATGCTGAGTATTAAAAATCTGTGATTTGCTCAGGAAGCCTGTAAGAGTCAGGCACCAGATGCATCTTTCTTGGATCAGGGGTTTCATATCTTCACTGCAAGATGCCCTTTCCCCCTCCACATCCTGAGATTTGGTAGTTCAGGCCAGTCTAGTCCAAACACTCTCAGCCTCCAAGAAGTGTTTCGGCCAAGCTTTCCCAGGCAGTCAGTGCCTTTTCCACCCCACTGCAGTGGCATTGACCTTTCCAGCCAAGAGCTGTGCAGGGAAGAGACCAGATCCTGCCCTCAGCCCAATGCTGCCCAGAGACAAAACACACAGAACTGGGCTCTGAGTGGGTTTAGCACAGGGTTTGCATTCTCACTGTGGGGTGCTGCCATGCAGGAGTCGGGCGCACGCATTGCCTCTCTCCTCGCAGCCAGCTGCTGGGAATTTTGGGGAATGTCCTGCTGGTATTTCACCCAGGAGACACCTGGCAGCTGCCATTGAGGGCAGTGTGTGGAGAGGGAAGCTGGTGGTTCTGGAGCATCAGCAGAGGGAGCAGGAAAGAAGGCTGCTAACGGTACTCCCAATCATTACAGCCGGGAGCCTGACAGGACCGGGGGAACCGATTGCTTCCTCCTTCCTGTAAGGGCTGGAGATGTAATGAGGTGTGCTCAGGGTCCACGGCTGGGGTGGTGTCTGTCTGGGGGCAACAAGGAGAGCTTCATAAACAGAGAGAAGAGCCCAGCTTTTAACCCAGCAGGAGCCCTTTTCCCACAAGGAAATGCCTGTCATGTCAGGGGCAAAGGCTCGGTGCTAACAGGGACTGGGGGTGGCTTCCTGCAGCCCCCTGTCCCAGCTGATGAGCTGCCCTTTCCCTGTCCTGCTGGCATTTCAGGTCCCTGCCAAAGCTCTTGCAAGATCTCCAGCCCCTGCACCAAGCTGGACGGTGGCTCCTGCAGCCCCGAGAGCTGCCCTTACTGCCTCACAGCACTGGCGGGCGAGGCCGAGCTGTCGGACAACGAGACGGCCGACTCAGACAGCGAGGGGGTCTATGAGTTCACACAGGATGCCCACTACAGCGACCAGCGGGACCCACAGCGGGGCAGAGCCCGGGCCAGGACAGCCAGCCGGGTGCTGGCCTTCTGGCACGTGGTGTGTGAGACCTTCCGGAAGATTGTGGACAGCAAATATTTCGGCCGTGGGATCATGGTGGCCATTCTCATTAACACGCTCAGCATGGGGATCGAGTACCACGAGCAGGTGAGTGCTGTCCTGGCAGCTCCTGGCGCAGAGGGGTTGGGGTGGGGTTATGGGTCCGAATCCGGCTGCTGGTGGGATGATTTGGGGTGAGAGGCATTGGAATGCTCTGGGAAGGGTCCCGGGATGGAACAAGGCAGGCTTTTTCCTGTGAGCCTGCTTCCAGGTTGCAGCAATCCCCTTGGCTGGGATCTGGCTATGTGAGCTCCTGCATCCCAGCCCTGCCAGGGACGGTCAGCACCGTGCTGGGACCACTGTCCCCTGGGCAGCACCAGGTGGTGCTGGGGTCCGTGGTGAGGGGACCAAGGAGAGGAAGCAGCACTTTGCCACCAGGTCAGCGTGAGCCTGGCAGTTCTTGAGGTGCTGCTGGCAGCTGTGGGCTCTGTGCGCTCTGGGGTCAGTGCAGCTGCAGGCAGGGAACTCTATTGAATTTGCACTCCCTGGAGAGGAGGTAACAAATGGCTTTGCCTCCTCGGTGAACGCTCCAGCAGCAGCATGATGAGTCCAAAATAGACTCATCACTGGCTATTCCTCCGCTCGATTATCTGAGTCCTTGCAGGCGAGAGAGGCTGCCTCTCCTCCAGCCTCTCACCACTTGTCACCTAGCAGAGCTTTCCCTATATATAGTCATTAAGAAAAGGAGTTGCCACATTCCTCTTGAAACATCTCCATGAGGATGACAAGAACTCTGCTTTCAAAGAGGCTTTGCATGCTCCGGCCTCACGTGGGTTTTGTGGCTGCTGCTGGGGCCCGCCTGGCATGGTGCCCTTGATCCTGCCTCAAGCACAACGTGTCTTGGGGCTGCAGGTGCCTGTTTCCTTCGGGGTGAGGAGTTTATTAGTGGGGATGCAGAGATACTGCAAAACCTTGTTATAGACCCCTCCCTCCCATTCTTGAGGGCTCCCAGCATGTTGCTTCTCCCGGGATGCCAGAGCTCTGTGCTCCCAGAAAGACACAGCCACCCCTGTGCCAGCGCCAGCCTTGGCTGGGAGCTCGTTGCATCTCAAGTCGTGACTCCACTTTTCTCCCTTCCCGGCATGTTTCGTGTTTGCTGAGTTGCTCATGGTTGCACGCAGAGGTGTTTCTCCCCCAGCTCCTGGTGGAAGTGGTGGTGGCTGTGGATCGACTCCCAGTTCCCCTGTCATCCTGTGGCATTAATGCCTCAGTGCCCGAGTGCCAGGGAGACGTGGCTGTGCTCAATGTGTCCCTTCCAGCCAGCACCTTCCCCCTGATGCCCTGATGCAGTCTGGCTGGCTAAGTGTTGTTTTCAGTACACATTAAACAGTGGCGCGCTCCAAAGTCCTGCTGGTTTCACCTTCATTTGCTGCCCTTGGTGGGAGCTCTGCAGGGAAGCTTGAGTGATTCCACCTTTATTTAATAATCTCGGGAAGATCATCTCCGAAGAAGCTGGGGGGAGGTGGTTCACGGAAACCAATAAACACTTTTATTCCTCCCTTGGCTGAAGGGTGAAAACAGATCCACGGTGTCTTTGCTGCGGCTGCCCAAGGGGGGGATTGTCAGAGCTTGTTGCCCTTTACCAGGAGCATCTTTGGGAGATGCTGGTGTGGGCTCCCACCTGGGGGGACCACCCCACTGGGGATGGGTGGCTGAGCAAGCTCCCGTCATCACACGCCCTAAGTGCAACACAGTTCCTTAATTCTTTGCCTTGGGAGAAGTAGGGCGGGGGGTTTCTGGTTTCTGCCCTGGCCAGTGGCGAGTCCCAGCAAACATCTGGATGACAAGAGGCAGATTTTTGTGTGGTTTTCGGGTAACAAGGGTGAAGGGAGCTGATGATAAGCGTGGGGGGACTCCAGACGCGGTGGGTGGTTGCTTTCTTTAACAGTATTTTGAAGCTACTACTGTTCCAGATTCCTTTCTCCCAGGCATTTGGAGGGAATAGCAGAGCTTGTTTTTATTAGTTCATCTGCTCAAAGTGGCGGCAGAGAACAGAGAGGTGTTTCTTTGTAACCTCGGAAGGCTTAGAGTTAGCAATTTCATAATCTGACAGTTATGAGAGCAGGAATTAGAGGGGCGAAATGCTGGACCAGGCCTTCCTGCAGAGATTATAAACACTGAAACGTGATTTTTTTTCTTTTAGAAGAGCCTTACCTAAAAGTGTGAGCGATCAACCATGTCAAATTTATTTTTACTGACTGATGTTTGCAAAGACATGAGGGCGCTTGAAGAGTACTTGACTCCATGACTTTCTATATTAAGCTCTCTGCTTATTTAGACAATATTTACCTCTTGGGCTTTCCACATGCCGCCCTGGGCACCGTGGGCTATATTAGGGCAAATATTTTAAGGGCCTATTTTAAGGTGTCATGTCAAAACCTTGTGTTGTTTAGCAGCCCCTTGGCAGAGGGGCTGCTCCTCTCTGAGAGGAAGGACAGGCTGGAGGTTACTCAAGAAGGAAGAGGCTTCTGCCCACCCATCTGTCCCCAGCAATGCTGGGTGGGATTCAGCAGCTCTGGGACCAGAGCATCCTGGACTTCAAGACAGGAGCTGGTGAGCTGAGATCCTCGTAATAGCCAGGGAGAAAAGTTTGCTCCTCTGGAGGTTTGACATCTCACCTTGGGACAGGCAGCCTAGAAGGACCCGAAACAGTCTTTCAGTCCCTTGCTTAACAGACTCAGCAACCAGAGTAGGCCAGGTTGGGATATTTAGGATGACAGTGGTTCTCTGAAGGCACATAAAAATGAGTGGCAGTTGGGAGTGTATTGAAAACACTGGCCCCCACCTCCTGCTGTTTGTATTCACTCATCAGTCAACCTGGCCAGACTGAGCACCCATGGCCAGGGCTGCTGGATGAAGCTCCTCTTCCACCCAAAGCTCTTTTCCACAGGCCACCTTCCACAGTAAATTGTCAACACACATTTTACCATCACATGGCTGGGGCTTCAAGAGCTGGGTTTCCTCTTAGCTCCTTCTGACATGAGCTGACTGACTTTCTCACTCAACACCAGGTCGTTTCCACGTGGTTCCTGCACATGCCTGAGCTGTAGGTACACCTGACCAGATGTAATTCTGTGCTTCCTCCCCACCCCGCCCATCCAGATCCAACTCCTGCTCTTCTCCTGACTCTAGGTGTAGTGGGAGGGAGGCAGAGCAGTGTGAGGTGCTCGCAGCACTCGCCACGTCGTGGCTGCTGGGCAGCAGTGTGAAATTTTCCATCAGGGAAATGACAACCAGATTGCCACGGATTATTAATGTGGCTGCTAAATAGCTTGTTTTTCTACAGAGATGAAGCAAAATGCAGGTAGAAACTATTAGCTTTGGATAGAGGAATATAAAGGTGATTTAAAGGTAGACGCAGGGGGATTTTAAATACACTGTTGAACCAATTGACTGATTCGCCTTAGGGAAGCTGAGCCTCTGCAGCACTGTGGGTTCAAACAGCTGGGGCTTTGCAAAAGATTGTTCTGCCATAGAGCAGGAGTAAAATGTGCTGCTAAACCAGAGGGTTTCTGTGCTGCTTCCCCCCCAGCCCTGGCTGTAAGCCAGGCTCTGTTCCATAATGTGCTGCTTTTATTTTCCTTTTTTTCCTCCAAGTCCTTTCTTGGAGTGAAAAGCAAAGGCTTTAGTACGAGGCGTGATGTTGGACTCCTCAGCAGGGGAAAGAATTCGGCAAGGGCTTCCTTGAGGAAGGGCTTTGGGGTTTTGTTTTTGTTTTTAAAATCTGGTTCATATTGAGCTTCCTGGCTGTTCTGAGTTTCCTTGTCTGAACTCGCATTGTATGAACTATACCCTACATATTCATTTGTTTAAATAGCACTTGAATTTCAGCCGCCGTCTCTGCGGTGTTTTGCCATTGTTAACATAACAAGAAAGAGACTGGAGAGTCCTTCACTGGCCTCCCCAGAGCTGCAGTGGGTTCAAATCCCTGCCTGGATCTCGTGTGGACTTGGATCTAGATTGATCCAAAACCCTGGTGTCTCTGAAAGAAGGAAGAAAAAAATCAGTTCAGACCTGTGGGGAACCTTTTGTTAATTTTTAAGAGCAAATTGGAGAGGTGACAAGGGTGAATGACTCTCTGGGACAGCACCCAAAGAGAAAAGCTCATTATCCATGGGAGGCAGTTCTTCAAGGCAGTGGGATGAGGTGATGCCTGACATCCCCCCAGCGGGAGTACAGCCAGTGGAGGACCCCCAGCTACAGCAGGGGGTTGTAGGGATCCACAAAGCCACAGTGCCCAAAGCCAAGGCGGGCAAACTCCTCCTGCCTGAGACAGGAGCAGCCTAAGCCCATGGCAGCATCTCAAGCTGAATTACTGGTGCATCCTGCTGCAGGGGAGAGAGCAGGGTACAGATGATGTAGAATTGTCACTGCTAACGTTACGATCTAATAGCTGCTGCTGCAGCACGGAAATATCAACCATCTGTGCCAAGGAGTCAAAGGAAACCTTGCTGGCAAAATGCATTAAAGTGTCTATTTATGTAAACAGTCAAGGCTCGAGAACATGAGGGTTGTCTTAATCAGCATCAGAGAACATGAAATTTTTAGGTATCCAGGATGATGGAGAGGGGAGGTGAAGGGTTAGAAAAGCTGCCAGTGCGGAGCAACCATTAGGCTACAGGTTCAAGCATTAATAATAGTCACCCAAATGGTATTTATGTGCTTCTGCTTCTGCCTGAATTCAATGTGCAGGGAAGAAGGTAACTGAAAATTATTAGCTGTCATGACACCCACCGATTGATTTCTCCACGTGGGAGGAATATTGAATTGTTCTGTGGAGAAATGGTGTAAGGGAACTGGGCAGTGGGGATGTGGCAGGTTGGTGCCCCGGGTCTCAGGGTGCTTGCATGTCCAGAGTTCTGGGCAGACTGGAGAGTAGCAGGTCTGGATCCCTGTATGAACCTTGCCTCAAAAGGTAAAGGCATCTTTGGGATGAGAAGTACTTTTCTCCCAGGACTTGGTGGTCAAGAGCATCCCAATCCCCACCAGTTTCAAGCCCAGTTGAACATTTTGCTGCTGGTGGATGGCAGCTGCAGATTTGTCAGGTGTGTGGAGGCTGCTCCTTTGACCATCCCTGTGTGCTAAAATGAGATCTTGCCCAGTGCTCGTTCCCCTCCTGAGGAGGGTGTGGGAGATCTGGGGGTCAGTTGCAGCTCACCCTTGTCTGGCTGCATGGGGCAGCCATGGACAACACCGTGTCCCTTCCAGCCTCTGTGACTCCATGCCAGGCCAATCCAGGACACTCATATTTTGGCTTCTTTGATGTGCGTGGATTTGTCAGGTCTCCAGGTCAGGAAGAAAGGGAATCCTTTTGTTTTGTAAAATATTTTTGGTATCTTTTACACATCTTCTGAGTTTTTTCCTTCGAGTGCAGGGACTCAAAGACCTGTCCCGTGTCCAGGCAGCAGCTGGTGCTGCACTAGGGGCTCTCTGCATCACACACTGATGCAAACTGCTGCTGTACCCCTCAACCCTGCACCCCGGCTGTTTCGCTCCAACTGAATGGTACAGCCCAGCTTTGTGGTGAAAGTTCTGATTTGATGCTTCCCCGTATGAGTCGGATTCATTAGGCTTTGTTTCAGAAGGGCACTTACACAGGTGTATGCATCCCTGAATCAGTGAGACAGCCTTTCCTTGGAAAACCTCCATCTGCCCTGGGCTCTTCCCGGGAGCTCTCAAGGCCTCGCGTTCACGCCCTGTCTTCTCTTCCTAGAGGTATCTCCGCTTCCGCTCGGGTGCACATCCCACATCTCTATTTAACTCCATTACACATCTCTCCAGCCCTGTGCCAGCTGCTCTTAGCCAAGCAATCAAAGCCTTGGCAGCTCAGCGAGGCTTTTCCCTCCCTCAGTGCCTTGGTGGCTTTGCCCAACGTAGGGCTTGGAGCTACCTCAGTTTAATTCCTCAGCGCTCCAGCTGCGAGGGGCACTCCCGTGGCAGAAAAATGAGGTGCCCTATGGGTTTGCACACGCTGTATTCAATTAGCTCCTGCTTAGGCAGAAATTACTCTTATTGATAGCTTGTCGTTGGAGACTGGAGGAGTCAACGCTAATGGAAGTCATCGGAGCTGTTAATCACTAGGATCACTGACTTCAAAACCAGCTCTCTATTTGTTACTGGGGGTAATTCTTTTTATGGACCTTGGGGGTTCTTCTGCTTCTCGGGGATTGGAAGGGTTTATGAGATCTTCTAGGAACTCCCATGTTTTAATTGACTCACTCGTGAAGCTCTTCCAGGGGTTAAAAAATACAGGGGTGCCACGGTCCTCTTAGTCATTAAAAAATGGGCTGTCCCTACGAAGCAGACTTTATCCTGTTCTGGAGACTGAATTATTTGAAAATTAAATGAGATTTCATGCAACTGGAAAGGGTATTTTTTTTATCAGAAAAATCAGTTCTCTGCATGCTTTAAGGATGAGCCTATATAGATTCCTTGACACCTTCTAAAGTTTTCTTCACCTCCCTGGTTGGGGAACTGTAAATGTCAATCCTTTCCTGTTAATTTAGTTCAGAGGCTGGAAATACTCAGGCTGTCTTAGATCCTATCATTACAGCTGTTGTTTCAGTTGCCATCCATACCCTCGTGTTATCTCTGCTCAGGCAGCGTTGAGAAGAGACTCCAGCTTGGTGAAATGGGAAAATGATGTGTGCTTTCAAAACTCACTTCATCCCTGCATGGATGAAAAATCGCTGCTCTCTGCAGATAACCAGGCATTTCTCTCTGTTCCTTCTTTGATTATTGTGGTTGTTCCCCTTGGGTGGGAGCCAGGAAATTCAACTAGAGCATCTGGAGCACCCTCAGCTTGCACCAGCAAATGCTTTCATCCCTAAGCCCTTCTGGTTGTTGGTGTTTTCCCAGGGATCAGTCCATATTTTTCTCCGGTTCTCCTGGTAGAGATTTGTCCCAAAGCTGTTGGCGCCCACGACTCTGCCCTGCTGCCACTCGTGTCCTCACAGAGCCCATTCCCACCCTGCTCAGCCCCCAGCAGAAGCAGGGGCAGAAGCCGAGTGCTTTTTCCCTCATCTCTGCTGGATTTCAGCCCTTTGTTATAATTGGTTTTTTGCTGATGTTAGGAAACGAGCGGCTTTTCCCCCATGGATGTCTGTCAGCATTAGAGATAGTGTTACCAGCATGAGAAACCCAGGTTCAGCAGAACTGTGCGGGAGCCCTACAGTGACAGCGTTTTTCTTTCCCTCTTTATATTTCCTTCCTCCCCCTGGTCCCTTCTCAAGTACTAATGGGGAGATAAGTTTCAAACTTGGTTTAGATTAACCATAAATAGAGGGCTTTAAATCTCAAGTACTTACAAGGTGTGACCAAGTGGAAATGCAGCTTTTGTTCAGCTTAAGCTCCTCCGAAACCTGGGCAGAGGGATGAGCCAGTTCATGTTTTTCTTGCATTTTCTGGGATAATATTCATCCAGAAATCTCAAGCAGAGAGAGATAAGGAGTTCAGGCAAGAATATCTGCTGTGCCTCCTGAGAGTGATAAAGAGAACCCAGCTGCAGGACTTGGTGAAGGAGTGTGTGGTCTGTTTATGGGTCTGGGCAGCGATGGCTCATGGCAGGTCCCTTCAGGGTGGGTCGATGAAATTCTCTATCTAATTTGGGGCTTATCCCTTCATTTGCATCCCACCCTCAAGGCTGACAGGAGGTGCCTGGGGATGCAGCTCCGTATGGGCAGTTGGGGCCAGGGAATTCAGTTGTTTGCCGTGGTTCCTCAACAAAGATGTGCTGGAGAGGAAGGTCTTGCACCAGGAGGTTCCATGTCCACAGGACTCAGTTCCTTCCCTCTGCAGATGTGGGGTGGGAAGGGACATTTGTTGATTGGAATGGGGAAGGCTGGGCGGAAGACAAGGGGATTAGCAGAGGTGGTGGAAGGGGAATCCCTCCTGTGCAGACAGCTCTGATTTCTCTGAAACGAAAGCTGCTTTCCTCCCTTTCTTACAGCATTACTTGCCGTGGCATGAAATATTCAGCCTCCATTCAGCCCGTAAAAAAATCCTTCTTTCCCATGCGGTGAAGGGATGTAACTGGACTTGTTCACTTGTCTGTCAAAGTCATTTCCTTATAATAAATGCCTATAAATCCTGAACATCCCAGCAGTCCTCCTCCAGCCCACTGAGCAGCGAGCACGCTGCCCTTTGCCATGTCTCCAGCCCCAGGAGGAGCAGAGCAAAACCTGCTGCAATCCTGCTACTTTCTGAATTGTTTTCTTTAAGCAATTCGGCAAAGGACGAGTAGAGGAAGCCTATCAGACCCCGATTAAGCATGGCTCAGGTTTGCAGTGCTGGACCCACAACTACAGTTAAAGCCTGATACCTTTTAAGGAGCCCCAAAGACAATGAATGTCACTGCTGAAAATATGCGTGGATGGAGTTTCTATTTATAAAGTTGCAAGCAGCTCTGGAGCCAACAGGAGCTGTATTTACTGAAGGGAACCAAAGTGGTATTTTGGATGGTCATGGCTCGGTGGGTGCACTGATTCGGGGGGATTAACGTGGGTGTGATGAGGGCAGTGCATGGAGAAGGCTTAGGGGTTGAGTGAGGACATAGCCACGAGCTATCAGTGATGGGGAGCAGAGTGTGGGAGAGGGCAAAGAAAGGGCACCTCGTTTTGTTAATTAAGAGCTGCTTCTGTTCGTCAGAATTTCTTGCATTTTGCCCCAGCACTTGTGGTCTGGCCCCTGTTTTGAGGTGGACCTGGCGTGTGTCTGCACCCATGTGGAGGGTGGAGAGGATCTTAAGAGAGCAGTGTCGAGTTGAAAATCCTATCTTTGTGTGACCCATTTGATTTTTTTTCTTATGTATAGATATTAGAAATCTGCAAGTGATGAGTCAGTAAAACATTGTTGGTGTTTCCTGTGAAATAGCTGAGGTCGCTATTTTCTTTCTGTGTTATTTTTCCTAGTTGCCATGGTAATGATTTCAGAAAGGTTTTATTCTAGCAGCAGTTTGAATGGGTTAGAAGTTTTCACGGTCTTCTGGATCCACTCACAGCAGCAGAGCGATATTCCAAAGATATCCCCTTGGGATCAGGAGGGATCTGCCTCCTGGCTGGTCGTCCCATCCTCCCCCTGTGCTGTGGCGAGACAGAGTGGGTTTTTCTGTTTTATTGTTAGCAAGATAGAGAGGAAAGACCCTGGGGTGCTTCTGCTCTTTTGTGTTGGTATCCCAGGAGCAGGGACTGGACAAGACCAGGCTCGGCTGCAGCCTGGAGCTCGTTGTCTGGGCAAGGGGAGTGTGGGATCTGTGCCAGTCGTACCCATGGCACTCGGTGCAGGTCTGATGATGATGATGATGAAGAGCCTGTGCTCTAAATGGGTCTCAGCTGGAGGAAGGCAGGAGTTGGAAGCCTTGTAAGCTCTGGGCAATGTCTGCCAGGGCACTTGGTTGCACTTCATCCAGCAGCAGGGCTTGTTTTTCAGAAACTGGGGAACGCAGGCCCCAGGGCTTGCAGTTTTCATGGCCCCAGCTCCTGTCCTCACCTTCTTCCCTGCTCAGTGCCCACAGCCTCGCTTGCTCAGCAGACACCTCGGAGCCCTGTGTGCAGGGAGAAGTGGCGTGTGCCCACATAGAAATGGAGCATGTACCTTCTGCCGTCAGAAATCTTGCTCAGGAGCTTCTACTCAGCTTTAAAAATGGAGGGGGGGGGG